>CM053790.1:2120000-2720000 GCA_028749045.1 Cupressus sempervirens | reverse complement strand
TCTTCCTCTTCTTCACTATAGTCCTTCTCCTCATTCCCAAGCATCTTCTAACCATGACCCCTAAGGCTTTTTCCACTAGGGGTAATGGGAGAGAGTGACTTCTTTTCATGAGGCGTAACTTTTTTACCGAAGAAAGTTAACCCCCCTTCCTTAGAGCTAATGTTTTGAATATCATGAGTCAGAGGAGTAGCTTGAGCTTTTGATTTCCCCTTTCCTAGCCTGTGAGGGAATGTTATTTATTGTTTGAGCCTTAAAGTGCTCATAGATAAGCAATAACAACCCCTCATGCAAAGTGGGGTTAGCAGTGGGTTTCTTTTTGAAGCTATATATTGCCTTGCTCATGGAAGTCAACAAATAGAAAGGAAAAGGAACTTGTCTATCATGCCAAAAATGATTCAAAAGAATGAAATGGTGGGTGCAAACATGGTCAAACCTAGGGTCAAGAGTGATGTATTCAATGAGAGCATGTAGAACATACCTCCATAGCTACATAATGGAATCTGGATCATAGAATGTATCACTCTTTTTCAGGGTATTCAGCTCCTTTATGTTGTCAACAAAGTCCTTCACTACATTGGCCAAGAGCTTTTTGTCCCTAAAGAACTTAAATCCCTCCATTGGAATCTCAGTAATAGCCAAAATCACCTCCTTCGTAATTAGAAAAGAAATGCCATTCACCTTGACTTTACCATCCTTCCATGAGCTAACCATGTTGTCTATCACATTTTGATCAAAACCATGCATCTTTGTGATATATCTTGCAATCCTACCCTATTCCAGCTTCTCCCATACTTTGTCCCTACTTCTCCATTTTTCTATCTTTCCCACCAGTTATTTTCTACACCTTTCGCCCACCATTTTAGCACTTTGCACTCCCACAATTCTCATAAGCATAGTCCTCTGTAACTTCACCACCTGATGGGGATCTCTATGTTTAAGAAAAAAGTTGAATAAATTAACCTTACCATTGCACAGGTTGCATATGAAAAAAATGACCCATAAAGCGTGCCAAATAAATTGTAATAAATTCCACTTCTTGCACTTTCCAATACAACCTTTATGAATCATTACCTTTCCCTAAAAGCCTTTCCTAGTCATAATTGCAAATTGATCTCCTTCATACTCCCTTGGATCTTATCCAAATCGATCAAGCTCTTAACATCCACCAAAAAAATCCTTCGCAGTTGCTAGGTCATCTTTTGGTCAGATTCAACTCCTTTATTTGTGAACCAATCTGCCACTGGGTTTGCTTCCTAAAAAATGTAAGTGACATGGACTCTATCAAATTTAGCAAGATTCTCATGTGTCTCTTCAATTAGATTTGCAATCATCCACGAATAATGAGAATTTCCATTTATACATTTAATAATGTTATTTGAGTCCCCTTCAAGCCAGAGATTAGTAACTCCAACTTCAAAAGCCATTTTCACCACATGGAAAGCTACACTTGCTTTCGCAAAGTGATTAGTTTGGAAACCCAGCGGGAAAGAGAAGGCTGCTACTCCCTCCCCAAATTCATTCCTTATTATACCTCCACATCCGGAGGAGTCAGGATTCCCCTTGGAGGCCCCATCAAAATTGGCTTTATGCCATCCTTCTGGGGGGAGAAGCCACTTGGCTTCTTGTCTTTTTAACATTCTTTCTTTTTCCTTCTCAATTTTTCTACCACCCACTTTGATACCTCCCCCCTTCCTTACTAGGTAGTTTTCCTTTATATTTTAATAAATATTCTTCCCGAGTACAATGGTCAGCTCCTCTCTATCTCTAAAGATTCTATTGTTCCTCTCCTTCCATATGCTCCAACAGTAGTGAGGTAAGATCTAGGTACTTAATTCCTACAAAATAGATAGATTGAACAAATTTTTCCATTGGCTAAAAAAGTCCAAGAGATTATCTGGCATGCACTAGCTAATCTCTAAGTCTTAGGTAATGAAATCCCAAACCTCCCTTGAGTAGGAATAGTGAATGAACAAGTGGTTGCCTATTTTGATGGGGACACAACCCAAGCACAGAATGGACACAATAGGAAAGGAAAATTTTATTAACTTTGTAATTAAGCTAATACATCCAGTACAGAGAAAAATAGACTTCCAATCATGCCCTATGGGCTTACAATAGCATAAATCTAGAGATAATTTCTCCTTTTAGTACCTCCTCTCAAACTCCACTCCAAACTGCCTTTTACAATTCTAGAAATGTCCTTAAATAAACCTAGGAGGGTTAAGGACTAGAAATACATTCTACAAAGTGCTAGTTGGCATCCACTGACCAAATAGAAGGCTCCAGAAGCTGCGTTATAAGTCGACACAAATCTAGAAGAATCCAAAAATGATAACCAAACTTTCGGGAGGCATAACTTTTGAATCGTAGCTTCGATTGATGAACCGTTTACATTTCTAGAAAGCTCTCAAAGTGTTCTATAGCCTTATAGACCAGCTTCACTCGTCCCCCATTGTTCAGCCCTTTTCAAGGTCATTTAATGCCCCTAACTTGACTTTGAAGCATTCTTAGGAGGTCTCCAAAACCCAAAAAAATGTGATAACTTTCAAACCGTGGGGCCTTTTGACCTAATTCTTTTTCTGGAATGCTCTAAATTACAATTACATTCATCTAGCCAATTTACACCTCCTAGTTCACCAAAATGATGGCTCAATTACATACTCCTATTTTTTTGGCATTTACACGTATCCCAAGGTGTTCAAATACTCTATCCTAGAACACTGATAGTGGAACTGTGAGAGTTGGAACCTTTATTTGACCCAAATGGGTATCTAGAAATGAAAACACATGAAATAGAAACTAAGTCTAAGTACATTTTTTTGGGTGACACAGGATTGCCCTTATACCTCTGGATGCTCTGCATCATATTTCCAGCTAGCTCTTGCATAAAATACATCTGCTTGTCAAAATATGTCCTCTTTTTATAAGGTTATCCTCAGTGAGGATTTTATTCTATAAGGCCAGCCAATAAAATATATTAATTTTTGGTATGAGGCCAGGGAGCCAAGCTCTTGACCATGGAGGCTTCTCTTTTAACCTCCAAAGAGCCATATAACCTAAAGCAACAGAGTAGTTTCCATTGGATTTCTCCCCCTAGATCATTTCATTCCTCTTGTTGCTGAGAGCCATAGAATTTAACATTAACATGATTGGTTTTAGATCATCGGAGATTATAGATAGATCTATCCAACCCTAGTCATTTCTATAGTTGTTGACTTTCAACCCAAAAAGTTGAATACATTGATTCACCCAAACTTCATAGACAGGATTTTTCATAAGGGTCCCTAAATAAGCCAACTATCAGACTAGAACTGGATATCCTCCCCATTCTCCAATTTCCAAGAAACTTTTTCCTTAGCCAGGTCCCTGGCTTTTAAGAAACCATTCCAAATAACAGATCCTCTAAGGATGTCCTCACTAAAAAGGGTGAACTATATAGACGGCCTCTTAATATTCTTGTTAACCAAAATATCTCTCCATTCCCCTATGCTATTGAAGATATGCCATAATTGCTTTGCCAAAAGAGCCTTATTTAGATGAGTTAGCTTCCTTATGCCAAGACCTCCATATTTCTTAGAGAGATAGACTTTGTCCCAAGTAAGTAGAGGATATCTTTTTTCCTTTCAAATATAGTCCATATGAAATCCCTCTAAATTTTCTCCATCCTCTTAGAAAGTTTCACAGGAATCACAAAAAGGCTCAAAGCGTACACTAGCAAGTTCTGAAGGGTGGATTTAACCAGTTGGCATTTGTCAGCTTGACTAAGAGTAGCTCCTTTCTAGCCAACAAGCTTTTTGCTAAACCTATCCATAATACCATTCTAGAAGGAGTCTAGAGGAATCAAACACAAGGGAAGCTCAAGGTAAGTAGAGGGATACTTTCCCACTCCACAACCCAGAATCCTATGAATTTTCCTCTGTCTATCCTCTAGGTATTAATAAAGTATAAAGAGCTCTTATCCCAGTTAATAAGCTGACCTAACCCTCTAGAGTAGATATCTAGGACATCCTTCATAGCTTTTACCTCCTTCATAGAAGCCTCCCTCACCATGATAGTATTGTCCATGAAATGCTAATGTGATAAAGGATCACTTTTAGAGGAAGGTTTTATCCCTTTAATTCTACCTTCCTTCTTCTTTCTCTCTATAAGCCTTCCTATACATTTAGCTAGGATAATGAAGACAATAGGTGAAAGAGGATCCCCCTGACGAAGACCTCTTGAGGGTTTGAAAAAATTTGAAGGAGCTCCATTAACCAACACAGCAAGAGAGGAAGTAGAGACAAGATAAGATATCAACTTACAAGATTTTAAATCAAACTCGAAAGCCTTGAGCACCTTATCAAGAAAAGACTAGTCTACTCGGTCATAGGCTTTAGAGAGGTCTTGTTTAAGCAACATCTCTTCCTTTCTACTAGATTCCATGGAGTGGATCACTCCATGCATCATCATGATTAAGTCTAAAATCTATCTGCCCGAGACAAAACCCATTTGTTGTTGTGATATGATCAAAGGGAGGAGCTTGAGAAACCTAGAAGTAAGCACCTTCAAGATAATCTTGTAAAAGGAATTGCATAAACTAATAGGTCTAGACTTGTCCAAAGAGTTAGCCCTAGGCACTTAAGGAATGGCAACTAGAAAAGTGGAGTTAATCTCTTTGAGAATGATCTTGGCTCCAAAGAATTCCTAAACAACCTTCACCACATCTTCCATCACCACCTACCAATACATTTGAAAAAAGAAGGTTGGAAACCCATCTAGGCTTGGAGATTTATCTGCTGGTAAGGAAAAGAGAGCTACACAAACTTCAATAGTTGACATAATAGCTTGAAGCATTAAGTTATGGTGAGGTTGGATGATCTAAGGAATGCAAGCAACCATGTCTTCCTGGTCCACCTTAGATAGAAGAGGGTCCCAAGACAAGAGAGAGGAGAAGAAGGAAACAACTTTAGCTGATATTTCATTCTCCTTAGACAATAGATCCTACCCTTTCATGATACGAACAATTTTGTTATTAGCTCTACACTTGAGAGTGGTTATATGGAAGAAATTTGAATTCTAATCTCCATCTTTAAGCCAGTTAACCCTAGATCTTTGTCTCCAAAACTTCTCCTCTTTACTAATGATATTATGTAAGTCTGTAAGAATAGACAACTTAGCCTCCCTATTAAGCTCATCATACCTATCCTACTAAATAGAAGCTTGAATAGGAATAAGTTTTTTAGACAAGTCATCTTTCTCAAGAAAGATATGGCCAAAATTAGACTTGTTCCAAAATTTAACCATCCTCTTAACATTACTCAATTTCCTAGTAACTCTAAACATAGCAGTGCCTTCCACATCTAATCCCCACCAAAATTTAACTTTTCCAAAAGATCAAGATGAGAGGTCCACATTTTTTCAAATCTGAAAGGGGGGTTCCTTCTAGGTCCTATAGGAGCAACCGAGAGGGAGATAAGAGAATGATCAGAACCCACCCTAGGCAGAAGAGCTAACCTACAAGAGGAAGACTTTAGCCAATCAGGAGAGATTAAAGCTCTGTCCAATCTAACCTAGATACAATCCTACCCAATATATTTTTTTGACCAAGTAAAGGCACCTCCCATAAGATCCAGGTCCAAAAAAGCCAAACCATTGATGAAGGTAGAGAGGTCTTGTTTACTTTCCCAATATGAAGATAGACCACCCAACTTCTCCTCATCCACAAGAGGAGTATTGAAATCTCCCATTATGATACCTTTCTTTAAATTACTACTCTGCACCAGCTCTCCTACTTTATTCTAGTAATTTTTTCTTTCTCTTTTATTCTTAGGAGCATATAAATTCAGAAAAAAATAGTTATCATTAGATTGGATATGATTAACTTTATAGAGAAGAATATTACCCTCTTTAAAAATTGATTCAACTCTAAAATGATTGTTATTAAATAGAATTAGCAGACCACCAAAAGAACCCTCTAAATTTGAGGCCTCCCCACTCATCATGTTACTAAACTTAATTTTCCCTAGCAGATCTTTGTTCATCTTTGTTTCTTGGATCATCATAATATTAGGTGTCTAATCTTTGATCAAATTCCTAATAATTTCCTATTTGTGGGCTCCATTTAGGCCCCTCATATTCCATGAAATAATCTTCATTTTCCATTCTTGGAACACTCCTAAAGAGTTCTTTGGTGCCCATTTGCCAAACTTCTTCTAGTCTCCTCCTCTCTGGTTTGCTTCTCTGATCTTCTACCTCTTCTATCCGTTGTTCCCACATCTAGTTTACAACTACTTCTAGTCTCTACTAGAGATGCCAAAGATGGTTCTCTAATATTTTTCTTCCTAGGCTTAGGGGAAAGAGAAACTTCTCTTTCCAATACAAATTCCAATGACCTAGATACAATAAGAGCATTCTTTGGAGTACTTGGAAGATCCTCCCAATCATTGAGAGCCTTCACCAAAACATCATTCTCCACTACTCTTTTAGCTCCTACTCTAGAGGAAACAAGATTTTCCCCTGGACCTTGACAGATTATTATATCCTTCATAACTTTATCCTTTGCTTCTTCCTTGGAGGCCAAAACACACCCCCCTTTAGACTTTTCAAGGATACCTTCTGAATCAGCCTCCATAATAATCTACTAAGAAGCTTCCTTGCATACTACCATAGGATTTACCTATTGCAAATTTTTTGTCCCTTCTATGACCTAAGGTTCCTCTATCTCTTGAATGACTTCTTCATTTTCTTTAGGGACATTTTTCTTTGGCAGTTCCTTTAGTTCTATGGTTCCTTTAGCATTTAAAGATTCCTGGTCTAGCTCTAAAATCTTAGATTGGGAAACATCCTTCTTATCTTTGGTCTAAGTTAATTTAGCAGAAGATGTTTTCTTTTGATTTCCATCCTTCTTTACTTCTCCAACCTTCTGACCAACCATATTAGAGCCAGTCTTGTGGCCTGTGATGGTGGTCTTCTTCTTCAAAACTTTCTTGTCCCTATTGAGATAAGAAGAAGGAAGAATCTTCTTCTTGTCCATAATTGCTTTTGGACATTGAAAAGCTTTATGTCTAGTCTTTAAACAATGAAAGCATCCAAAAGGTACACTCTCATAGTCCAACTATTGAATATGAGTGCTAAGGTTAGACTCAAAACACACCACTTCCAACATATCATCCCCTTCCCTTACTCCTATATAGATCCTTGCATAGGTAAGTTTGCTCTTAGAAGTAGTGATAGGATCAATAGATAGAAGTTCTCCAAAAGAACTGGCCACACCCAAAAAACATCCTCATTCTAGAATTCCAAGGGTAGCTCAGGAGTCTAACCCATACTGGAGCTTACTAAAAAAGGGATTCCTTTAAGTCCAATTTTGAAGACCATTTCTGCAACACCAATGTTTCCTGTCCTATGCTCTAGGGCCCTTCACATAGTATATTAGCCATGTCCTCAGTATGGGTGAAGTCAAAGAAGAGAAACCCGTTTTCTATTGGGGTAACAATGACTTGACCTTTAAGATGCCATTTCTTCAAGGTGAAGGATTGCACCACATCAATGTTTGGTCTCTAACTGATAAAATTCCCAACCAATGTGGAGGCCATTGAAGCTATGCTATGATCAACTAATTAATCTAGAATAGCAGTCATGCATGATCCCTTTTCTAGACTAGAAAAAATCTTAATTGGAGGGGAAGATGACTTACTAGATGGTTTGACACTGAAGAGCAAGGCCCATTTCGCTAGAAGATTCCCTGGCTTTTCCACCTTAGGTTGCACTTCTGGCTTCTCCTAGACTTCACCAACAGCACATGGGTCGCCATCCCCATTATCTGCCTCTCCACACTCTACCTAGTTTCTAATTTCCTCCTCCTTGAGGATTCCTACCCAAGACCATATTTGAAATTTGAACAGTGAATCTCATCTGCTCCCTTGTCCGCTCCCTCTCTCCATCTTGTCTACAGTTTAGAAGTTGGTAAAGAACAATCTAGAAGTTACTAAAGATGTTAGTTGCGACTTATCACTAATCTTGTGTTATTAAAATAGATACATTTTAATTGTATCTTAAAAATATTATTAGATGCATTCAAATTTAAAGACATTTCCAAAATAGCCAAACTAATAAAAGAGCTTAATAAAATGAAATCTATATTCCATAGAATTTTAATTTTTTTCAACTACTAAGTTCTCTAGATGTAAAATATCATCTTTTTAAAAATAAAAATAAATTCTATCAATTAGAAAAGGTTTTCTCATTGTTGAGTCTAAAATAAAATCTAGAGAACTCATTAGTTGAAATAAATAAAAATGCTATGGAGAGATTTCAATTTATTGTAAGATAAATTAGTAGTGTAAAAGTAACACATGAATCAAGAGTAGACACATTACATACCTCAGCAAAATTAATATACATTAATTATATAAAAATATTCTATTAGATGCCTATTAGTAGCATACAAAAATTTCCAAACATCTTAAGTAACACTTTACAATATAAAACAAAATTACAATTCATCTTTTTTTTTATAGATGAATAGTCCTTTTCTAATAAAAAAAATACTAAGATTACAATTCACAAAAAAGGGGCCAGGGGATACAAAATCACCCTATGAGTGAGTTCACATGGCCATAGCTGGACTTAGAAACACGGCCTTAGCCAGAAACAACTATTCATAAAAAAAACCATATAAAGCAACCTCAAGATGCCAAAGCAATGGCAGTCGAGGGAGGAGGATCAACTTTGTCATTAAAACCCCAATCATCTTTGGGATTGGGGGTCAGGCTAGGAACACTCCAGCTATCATCAGTAGTAGCAGCAAGGGGATTAGTGGCAACCTTCACATCTTTGACCTCAAACCATGGAGGAGAAATTTCCAAATCTAGGCGCGGCCATTTCCCAAAATTTTCCCAACGAGCACTAGGAGGAGGAGCTGGGGACTAGCTAGAACCACCATGAGGTGGGGAGGCAGATTATTGCCTCCAGTTGCTAGCACCACCATTGGGAGAGTGGTGGTGGGAAGCCTGGGAGCGTGAGGTGTGCAAGAGGCAACCTAAGGATTGGCACCATTGGCAGCAGCCACGAGGTGTCAAGGTATCTACCGAGGCATCTAGAGGGATTATGGAAATAGTGCAAGGAGCATTGCCATAGTAATTGAGCAACTCCTGCAGGTGAGCAACTTCTAGTGCAACTTTGTTAGCTTGCACTTGTATATGCATAATAACATTGTTACAAATACATGCCTTAGTGTACATAGCAATGTTAACATCCAAAAAGCTATGTGTGAAAAGAATAGCATTTCTATCTTTCCACAGAGAAAAAAAAATTTCCATCCTAAAGGTATGCCAAATTTGGGAATTTCGGGGGAATCACCTAGAAGGATCATGTGCCATGAAAATGGTTTGGGCTAAAAAGGCTTGAAAAAATCATGAATCATGTGCCGGTAATTCTAAGCATGCTTACAAAACTAGAATATATGTAGAAAGGACTTAGGATGACCATAGAAGGGGCATCTGGGATTAGGAACCCTAATGTCTTGAGCCAAGGCCCTAGGGGAAGACCTTGGAAGGCAAGGCACTAAGAAAAATGGGCAATCTTGGGCTTAGTAATAGCACTCCATATGGTATCAAAATGTTTTCTCCATTGAGAGAGCAAAGACTATAAATGCCATCACTTGTTAAGCATGTCCACCATCAGAAGATGGGGCAAAACCATCGATATCCCTTATTGGGCTTGTAGTTGGCAAAAGCCATCGTTATCCCCACTTTGTGTACCAAATGCACAGGGATGGAAGAAAGTAGAAAGTTAAAAGTCTGCCGATCTGAATGGACAAGGAAATACTACACTTACATGTCTTCCCATGTCTTGAAACTCATAGTGACTCAAGAAAAGACACCTTTGGGAGTTCTGATGCCATGTTTGAAAAAATGAAGAGCACTGGCACCTTGAGTCTTGACAAGAGGATTACCCTGAATGGAAAATAGGGGAGACCACCAAATATTCTACTAATTCAAGGAGAGGCCATTGTGAAACTCATATCCAGCCTAATGAAGCCAAGGCTTAATAGCCTCCCAGGCTTTCCAAATTCTCTTGATAACAAATGAGCCTTGTATGACAACTGGCTCATGCATGGTGAGAAGGGTTTGAAAACCAATCCCCTTCCACATAGGTCTATTGATAGGGAAGTCAAAAGAGATGCAAAAAAAAACTAGAATCTTTTAAGCTTCATCTCCATAAATAGCATGAATAATCCATTTGGCACAAAGAGCAAGGCCCTATTTTTGAGTAGAGCAAGCCAAGACCACTAGACTCTTTTGGGAGGCAAAAAAAGTCCCAAGCAACTCTATGGAAACCATGATGATCAAAACTAGAAGCCCAAAGGAAATCTCTGAGCAAGCATTCTAGCTTAAGATAAGAAGCTTTGGAGGGAGCCTAGCAAGAAGAATAGTAAACATGGGTGGCCACTAGAATCTTAGAACAAATATAAAATTTACTAGCAAGAGAGAGTGGCTTGGTGATCTAGTAATCAAGCTTTTTGGTAATCTTAGCGAGCACAACATTATAAAGCTCTAGTGGAGAAGCCTGAAAGGCAAAAGGAATGCCAAGAAAATAAAAAATTTCCCCATGAGTGACCCATTTCCACTCAAACTGGTTGAACCAAGGTGGAGCTAGAAAAAATGATTAGTGGTAATAGAGTGTCTTATGCCATTGAATGGTAGAGCAGAAGGCTTGACAAAAGGTATCTAGGCAAGATAAAGCATTCTTGATGTTTTCCTCCTCTTCAAGAAGAGTAAGGAAGGAATCATTAACAAAATGACCATTGACTAACTAGGAGGAAGATTTAGGCAAGGAAATACCATGAACTAGTCCTAAGGATACATAATGAGCAAGCAAGTAACCAAAACATTTAGTAACAAGCACATAAATCATTGGAGCTAAAGGGTAACCTTGTCTGATTAAGTGAAAGAGTCTAGAAGCCTTATATTGTGAATTATTGATGGTAATGCAAGCATTAGCATCACCAAAAAGCATCTCCATGGATTGAATGAAATTGGGACCAAAACCCAGAGCCTGAAGCATAGTTAAGATGAAGGGCCATTCAATGCGGTCATAGGCTTTGGAAAATCTATCTTCAAAAAGATCGCCTTCTACTTGGACTTGTGAGCCCATTCCATCCCCTCCTAAATAGCAATGATGTTGTCAAAGATATACCTGGACTTGATGAAGCTAGTTTGCTCAGGCTGTACAATTAAAGGCAACATGTACCTAATTTTGAGGGAGAGTGCCTTGGCAATAATCTTATAAGACACATTCAGAAGGGTGATAGGCCTCCAATTTCATATATCCTCTAGATCACCAGCTTAAGGTATGAATTTGATATTTCCTTTATTTATAATGTCTCCTAAGCTTTTAGAATGATATGCTTCAAGATAGACTTTATGTAGATCAAGGCCAATTTGCTTCCAGAGGTGTTTGTAAATTTCATAGGGAAATCCATCACACCCAGGGGACTTGTCATCTGCCATGGAGAAGGCAACCTCTTTAAGGTCTCTAAGGGAAAGAAGTTGCTCATAGAAAGCATGTTGCTCAACTACTAGGCAGTTTGGAGTAACTGAGATACACTTTCAAAGAGCTTCCTCCTGAGCAACCAAATTTCCTTGTGAAGCAAAGATGTTCCCATAATGATGAACGAATGCTTGCAAGATGTCGAGGAGACTGTTAGGTTAAACCACTAATAGAAATAAAAACTATATACAAATATAATCAATAACAGAAAATAATAGATCACATAGAAATGAACACAAGGCACCAAGATTTAATGTGGTTCACCCAATCCTTGGGCTACGTCCACCAAATAGCAAGTTCGATCTTATTACAATTGAGTGATTACAACCTGATTACAATTTGTAATCCCTTATAGCTCAATACCACTGTAAGAACCAATTTTGCATCACAACATAATGAAGAAAAAAACCTAACCCTAAACCCTTTTATACAAGTATTTTATGCTATTTTAGGGTTACAACATGTCGGCCATATGTCAGCCATAACTTTAGTGGCGAATCTATGAATGGCAAATAGTACCAAAAAAATTTCTATGAATGGCGAATTGTACCAAAAAAATTTTCTATGAAGCATGTACAGTACTTTCCTGATCAGTCACCATAATCTAACAATCTCTCACTTGGGTACTGATCAAGCTCCACACTAAACAACAATCTCCCACTTGGAGACTGATACTATAGCAATACCACTACCACATGGGGCTCCCACGGCACTAGATCAAACAACCCTAGACTCTGTTGTTCTTTTATTCATGTTCAGTCGAAAAAGACCAACCGAAACTAAAGAGGAGTTCAAGTTCTCCCTTGTTACAACCTTTGTCAACATCTCTGCCAGATTATCATGTGTATGTATCTTCTCCAGCTTTAACTATCCATCCTCCAAAACTGACCGAATGAAATGGTACTGCAACTGTATGTGTTTGTTCTTAGAATACAGAGCTGAATTCTTTACAAGATGAATGGCACTTTGACTATCTATGAACAAATAATTATCCTTCTGAGGATGTCCCGATTCTTCCAAGAAGAACTAAAGCCATATCATCTCCTTGGCTGCCACTATAGCAGCAACATACTCTGCCTCTGTAGTGGATAAATCATTAATCTTCTATAACCTAGAAACCCAGCTCATGGCTGCCCCACCAACAGTAAAGACATAGCCTATAGTACTCCACCTGGTATCAATATCCCCAGCCAAATCTGAGTCAACATAGCCCTGTAAATTAGTAGTAGAGCCCCCAAAGTGTAAACACTTATTGGATGTTCCTCTCAAATATCTGAGAATCCACTTGACAGCATTCCAATGCTCAAATCTTGGATGACTCATATACCTGCTAACGACTCCCACTGCATGTGCAATATCTAGCCTAGTGCATACCATAGCATACATCAAGCTTCCTACAGCTGAAGCATAGGGTGCCTTGGACATCTTATCCTCCTCTTCCTATGTCTTAGGACACATCTCCTTAGTCAATTTCAAATGACTAGGTAAAGGTGTGCTGATAGCTTTAGCATTCTCCATAGAGAAATGTTGTAACACCTTCTCAACATAATCAGCCTGAGATAGCATCAAGGTTCTGTTCTTCCTATCTCTGCAAATCTTCATACCAAGGATTTTTTTTTCTGCCCCCAAATCCTTCATAGAAAATGCATGTGCTATCTGGCATTTTAGCCCCTTAATATGATCCATGTTAGACCCAGCTACAAGCATATCATCAACATATAAACATAAAATAATGTAGCTATCATCATCAAACCTCTTCAAATAAACACGATAATCTAAATGACACCTATTATATCCATGCTCATGCATAAAACTATCAAATTTTAGATACCATTGCCGATGTGCTTGCTTCAAGCCATATAAACTTTTCTTCAATTTGCACACTAAGTTCTCCTTACCTTTGACCTCAAAACCCTATGGCTGAGCCATATATATTTCTTCATCCAAATCACCATGAAGAAAGGCTGTTTTAACATCCAGCTGCTCTAAATGCAAATCTTCAGTAGCCACAAGACTTAAAACAGTATGAATAGAAATCATTTTAACTATAGGAGAAAATATCTCATCAAAATCAATTCCCTTTTTCTGTGCAAATCCTTTTACAACTAACCTGGCCTTAAATCTTTTCTTACCTCCTTCCTCTTCTTTCAACCTATAAACCCACTTATTTTGTAAAGCCTTTTTACCTGCAGGAAACTTGCACAAATCCCATGTCTTATTTGTCAACAAAGAGTCCATTTCATCTTTCATTGCAGACTCCCACTGAATCTTAGTATCCACCTACATAACTTCATCATAACTTTTAGGTTCACCAGCATCAGTAAGTAAAATACAATACAAAGAGGGAGAAAACCTTTGTGGAGGTCTAATTTGCCTCGTTGACCATCTAACATTCACTGGTGTGTGTGGTATTTGTTTTTGTGTTTGTTGTACATCATGAGGAATGGTTGGAACATCAGCCTTTGGAGTATCATCTAGCACTACATAATCATCTTCTTTCTTCTCATGTTGCTACAACCGATCTTTGTACAACACTTTTTCATTGAATATGACATCCCGACTTCTTATAATTTTATTATTTTCAAAATCCAAAAGCCTATAACCAAATTCATTAATGCCATATCCAACAAGGACACATTTCTTTGACTTAGCTTCTAGCTTGGTTCTATTTTCAGAGTTTATATGAGAAAAAGCTTCACAACCGAAGGTCTTGAGAAAAGAATAACTCACCTTCTTCCCAATCCATGCCTCCTTTGGAATACCGTAGCCCAAAGGAGTAGAGGGACCTCTATTAATCAAATATACTATAGTATTGACAGCCTTCGCCCACATGCGTAAGGGCAACCTAGCATGCAACCTCATGCTCCTCGCATGCTCCATTATAATCTTGTTCATGAGTTCAACCACTCCATTTTCCTGTGGAGTCCTTGGAATAGTTTTTTGTCTATGAATACCATTAGTGGAGAAATAATCTTCAAATTCATGACTACAATACTCACCACCATTATCAGATCTGAGACATTTTAATTTCTTACCAGTCTCATTTTCAACCAAGCATTCCCATTTCTTAAAAGTTTGAAATACATCAGATTTCTGTTTAAGGAAATAAACCCATACTTTTCTAGTTGCATCATCAATAAATGTAACATAATAATGAGAGCCACCAAGGGAAGATACTTGAGCTGGTCCCCATACATATGTATGCACAAGCTCTAATTTCTCCTTTTTGTTTTCCTTCCTAGTCTTTACAAAACTCACTCTCTTTTGTTTTCCATACACAAAAATTTTACAAAAATCCATATTCACACATTTTAGATCTAGTAAGACTTTCTTTGAATGAAGTACTTTCATACCTTTCTCACTCATGTACCCAAGTCTATTGTGCCACAGTGCTGTATCAGAATCTGCAATAGCTATTTGTTCTCCCTACTCAACTGCAGCAATTGTTCTTGAACATTCATTTTTCTCTGAACCAATCAAAGTAGAAGGAACAATATGACCTATACAAAGATATAAGGTGCCTACTTTCACACCTTTTTCTACTACAAGGGAACCTTTTGAAACCTTCCAATTTTTATCATTAAAAGTAACTACACAACCCTCATCACTGAGTTGCCCGGCTGAAATTAAATTTCTACTTAGCCTTGGAACATGTCTTATCTCATGTAGTAGCCAATGATTCCCATTCTGCAACTTAATCTTAATTTTTCCCTTTCCAACAATCTGACAGGGTTCATTATCCCCCAAATAAACAAGCCCAAAATGCCCTTGGACATAATCAATGAAATAACCTCTATGAGGTGTAGCATGAAATGAAGCACCAGAATCTAAAACCCATGAATCATCAACACTCTCTAAAGATAGAAGCAAAGCATCCTCTTTGGATTTGTTACTTACCACATTTGCCTCCTTGTCTCCATCTGATTTATCTCCTTCATTTTTCTTTCGATTCTAGCAATCTTTCTTTTTATGACCTAGTTTGCCATAGTACCAATAGTCGTTTGGTCCTCTCGATTGAGACCTCTTCCCCCTTTGACTTTCTTCTTGACTTCCTATGATTTCCAGAGTTACTTCCTCACTTAGTTGTTCTGCCCCTATTTTGTGCATTCAAAGCACTTCCTGATGTAGATCCACTTGAGGAGTTTCTACGAGTTTCCTCACTTAAAATAACACCAATCACATCATCATATTTTAGGGTACTAGATCTAGGAACATAATTACTCATAGCCATTACCAAGCCATTCCAGCTTTTAGGCAAAGAACACAAAATCAAGAGAGCCCTACTTTCTTCATCAAAATTGATACCCACAGAAGATAACTGACTAGTAATTAAACTCATTTAAATGATCTACAATAGATCCACCTTCTGCCATTTTCATATTAAATAAATGCTTCATGAGAAATACCTTGTTTGAAGTGGAGAGATTTTCATACAGTGTCGCTAGTGTTTTCATCAAATCTTCTATCGTCTTTGCTTTTGTAATATTAAATGCCACCGATGGTGCCAAGCATAACCGAATGCTTTTGAGTGCCTTTCTGTCCAAAAGATCCCATTCAGTCTCTGACATAGTTCCCTGATTCTTGGCTTTGCCTTCTAATGACTTCCATAAATCCTTCTGATATAGATAGTCTTCCATTTGCATCTTCCATAACTAGAAGTTCTGCCCATTAAACCTGTCAACCCTCAGCTTACCCTCATCTGCCATTGCTCCCACTCAACTGTGAGACTCCCACTTAACCGTGAGACTTTCCTGTAGAGGATAACTGAAAGGCAACCTCGCTCTAATACCACTTGTTAGGTTAAACCATGGACAAAAATAAAAACTATATGCAAATATAATCAATAACAAAAAATAATAGATAACACAAAAATGAACACAAGGCACCAAGATTTAACGTGGTTCACCCAATCCCTGGGCTACGTCCACCAAATAGCAAGTCTGGTCTTATTACATTATATTGATTACAACCTGATTACAATTCGTAATCCCTTACAGCTCAATACCACCAGAAGAACCAATTTTGCATCACAACATAATTAAAAAAATACCTAACCCTAAACCCTTTTATACAAGTATTTTATGTTGTTTTAGGGTTATAACATGTCAGCCATATGTCAGCCATAACTTTAGTGGCAAATCTATGAATGGCGAATAGTACCAAAAAAATTCTACGAATGGAAAATCGTACCAAAATTTTTTTTAGGGCAATGCCCCGAACCCCACTAATTATGAAGTATGTATAGTACTTTCTTGATTAGTCACCATAATCTAACAGAGACTAGACATAATAGTCAATTCATCTTTTAGTTTTAATTCTTTTAAATTTTCTTATAACTTAAATCTTTATATCACTAATCTTGTGTTATTAAAATAAATACATTCTGATCGTATCTTAACAATATTATTAGATACATTCAAATTTAAAGACATTTACAAACTAACCAAACTAATAAAAGAACTTATTTTACACACACACACACACGCACACACATACATATATACATACATACATACATATATGTATATATGTATATATGTATATACATATATGTATGTATGTATGTATGTATATATGTATGTGTGTGTATATATATGTCTATATATAATTGTAAATAATTTAGACAATTTGTCTTCAGTTTTATTAAATAAGTATTTGAATCTTAAAATAATGTAACATATATTATTTATAAAAAATTTTATGAAAATTTGTAAACTAAAAATGGTTTTCTCATTGTTGAGTCTGAAATAAAATCAAGAGAAGCTGTTAGTTGACAAAAAAAATGTTGTGTAACAAAGATTTTATTTTATTAAGCTCTTTTATTAGTTTGGTTTCTTTGGGAATTTCTTTAAATTTGAATGCATATAATAATATTTTTAAGATATTATTAGAATTTATTTATTTTAATAACACAATATTAGTGATCTAAGGATTTAAGTTATAACTAGATTTTAATAGATGAAAACTAAAATATCAATTGTAATTTTGTTTTATATTGGAAAGCATTAATTAAAATATTTGAAATTTTATGATGAAATATATTTTTTGGAAGATAAATTAGTGATGTATAGGTAACATGTGAATCAAGAGAAGAGACATTGCATACCTCGGCAAAATCAGCACCCATTAATTATGCCAAAATATTATATTAAATGTCTACTATCAACATACAAAAGTTTCCAAACATCTTAGGTAATACTGCCCAATATAAAATAAAATAACAATTGATTATTAAGTTTTAATCCCTTAGAATTTAGTAGATAAGTATTTAATCAACTAAAATATTTGAATCATAAAATAATGTAAAATATCTTCTTTTTAAAAATTTAAAAAAATTGTAAACTAATAAAGGTTTTCTCATTGTTAAGTTTGAAATAAGATCTTGAGAACTCTTTAGCTAGAAAAACAAAAATGTTATGGAACAAAGCTTTCATTTTATTAAGCTCTTTTATTAGTTTGGTTCCTTTGAAAATGTCTTTAAATTTGAATGTGTCTAATAATATTGTTAAGATACGATTAACATGTATTTATTTTAATAACATAAGATTTAAGGATTTATGTTAAAATAAATTCTAAGAGATTAAAACTAAAAAATCAATTATACTATTATTTTATATTGGAAAGTATTATTTAAGATGTTTGGAAATTTATGATAAAATGTATTTATTGAAAGAAAAATTAGTGATGTACAACTAACATGTGAATTAGGAGAAGACAAATTACATACCTCAGTGAAATCAATACCCATTAATTATAAAAACAATATTGTATTAAATGCCTAGTAGTAGCATACAAAAATTTCCAAACATATTAGGTAATACTTTCCAATAAAATTAAATTACAAATGATATTTTTCTTTTAATCCCTTAAAATTCATTAGATAAGTATTTGATTAGCTAAATATTCAAATCTTAAAATAATATTAAATATCTTCTTTTCCAAAATAAAAAATATTTGCAAACTATAAAATATTTGTCCATTGCTAAGTTTGAAATAAAATTTAAAGAACTCGTCAGTTGGAAAAAACTAAAATGCTATGGAACAGAGATTTCATTTTTTAAGCTCTTATTTTTTTGGCTAATTTAGAAATGTTTTTAAATTTGATGCATCTAATAATATTGTTAATATAAGATTAAAATGTATTTATTTTAATAACACAAGATTATTGATCTAAAGATTTAAGTTAAAAGAAATTTTGAAATCAGATTAATATAAAACATGTTACATGCTTTCAAAGTAATATATGTCAAAATTAGAGTTAGGCTGAATTTAAATATCAATAAAAAATAATATACTAAAGATAACCCAACTCCATGATCTTGGTATGGATGTTAAGATACTAAATTCAAAAGGATCACATTGATATCAATTATAGAAAAAAAAAAATGTGTATATAAAAAAATAGTGTCACTCTTTAAATATTTAATTTTCAACAGCATACCAATTTTTGTATGAGAATAAATAATTGAATCAAATCAATTCAATACATGTATATTCCAATGTATCTATGTGTGTGCACGTATATAGGTATCTACACAAAAAATCTTAAAAGAGTTTAATTTACATCATCTTCAAATTTTTAACCATTTAAAAATAATTTGTGTTCAAAAGTGAAGGTCTTTTAAAAAATGTATAGTTCAAAGTCCATTCAGGTAAAAAAGTGTAACCCACTATTGTGGGTTTAACTAGTGTACACATTATTTTTTTCGATGTTGTTTTGTGACAAAGAAAATTTCAAGAAAGTATGAGTGATGTGGGGATATTTTATGATGAAATGTATTTCTTGAAATATAAATTAGTGATGTACACGTAACATGTGAATCAATAGGAGAAACATTACACGCCTCAGCAAAATTAGTACCCATTAATTCTACAAAAATATCCTATTAGATGTCTACTACCAACATACAAAAATTTCCAAACATCTTAAGTAATATTTTTTAATATAAAACAAAATTAAAATTGATATTTGGTTTTAATCCATTAGAATTTACTTATAACTTAAATCCTTAGATCTCTAATATTGTTTTATTAAATAAATACATTATAATTGTATTTTTAACAATATTATTAAATGCATTCAAATCTAAAGACACTTCCAAAGCAATTAAACTGGTAAAAGAGTTTAATAAAATGAAATTTCTATTAAATAGATTTTTACTTTTTTGAACTAACGAGTTCTCCATATTTTATTTCAAACTTGGCAATGAGAAAACCTTTTCTAGTTTACAGATTTTGTTTATATTTAAAAAGAAGATATTTTTCATTACTTTAAGATTTGAATATTTAGCTGATCAAATACTTATCTAATGAAATTGAAGAGAAATTATCCCAATTGCTCACATAGTTCTCACACACACACACACACACACACACACACACACACACACACACACACACACAGAGAGAGAGAGAGAGAGAGAGAGAGAGAGAGAGAGAGAGAGAGAGAGAGAGAGAGTCCAAGTTTGATGTTTGATAGTCTTATTTGCATTTAGTTTGGCCAAATATAATCTCATTCTTTCTTTTGTAATACATATAGATTGATGCGAACAACATTATTCACATTTAGCTTGGGGCAAAATACAATCTCATTCTTTTGTCCACAAGACATACAAGCTAATGCAAACAAAAAAACCAATAATGCCAAAAGGTGCAACTATGTAAACATGGAAAGATAGTGGCAAGAAGGATATACATGCAATTATAGGAAATTGTATAAATTAAACATATAAGTCATAATTGAAGATGATCATATCAATTTTAGTAGGTATTTTCAAAAGAATCCTCAAGTATAAACATAATATAAATGCTAAAAAATACATACAAAAGATTGACAAAAGTGCACAACTATCTTGAAGCTTGTTGGTCTCTAGGATAAGGAATGTAGCATGAATAGGATGTTTGTGAGATTAAATTTCTGCGTTTACACATCTTGAGCTAGATCGAGATTATTTGCAAGAGGAACCTTAGGTTGTGGATTTTTTACAAGAGGAACCTCAAGTTGTGGATTTGGTACAAGAGGAATCATGGGTTGTGGATTTTGTATATGAGGAACCTTGGGTTGTAGATTTTGTTTGAGAGGAACCATTGGTTGTGGATTTTGTGTAGCAAGAACCCTAGGTTATCAGTTTTTGTGAAAAATAAAGTTTGGGTTGTGGATTTTGTGTTAGAGGAACCATTGGTTGTGAATTTTTTGTAAAAGGAACCTTGGGTTGTGGATTTTATGTAAGACAAACCATTGGTTGTGGAATTTGTGCAAGAGGAACCTTATGTTGTGGATTTTGTACAAGAGGAACACTGGGTTGTGGATTTTTTGCAAGAGGAAACTCCCACCAAAATGCATTTGAGTAAGATTGTTCATCATTCTTAGTGATTTACTATAAATAATAAACAAAACTACAAGTGTTAGTATAATCAATGTCAAGTTTAATAAGAAAAATTATAAATGGTATAAACAATACAAAAGAGTTATTATGGAGATATTAAAGTTTAAGTCAAAGATTTAAACTTGTTCAAAGATGAAGAGTTTATATATATGGAAATATTTAATAGTGGTAAATGATTATAAATCAGCAAATTATGGAGTAGTATATCAAATATGAATCTCTTACATAGGATTATGAAAATTATTCTATAGAATATATACTAATATAGAAATAATATAGCAAAGAAATTGAAATATAAGAGGTTCTTAGAAAGGGAGATTATTATATCAAATGAGTAGTTGCTATCTAAAATTACCATTGAAGATCAATGCATACTAAATTTGATGTTTGATTGAAAAAAGGTTGTAGACCAATACATATATGAGGCATATGTAATATTAATATTATGGAAATGAGTTCATTATACCAAATATTGATGAAGGTTGGTGTTAAAAGATAACTAAACATATCCATAGTGATAAACTGAGAAATTCTAATAATAACATTTCAGAGAATACACATGTTAATACAATCACAATGATAAAGTGAGGACTCCTAATACATATGTTGAGAAAAGAGTGCTATGGAACAAAGATTTAATTTTATTAAGCTCTTTTATTAGTTTAGTTCCTTTAGAAATGTCTTTAAATTTAAATGCATCTAATAATATTGTTAAAATACAAACACAATGTATTTATTTTAATAACACAAGATTACTAATTTAAGGATTTAAGTTATAAGTAGATTATTAATTTATCTTTCAAGAAATACATTTTATCATTAAATATCTCCCACATCACTCATACTTTATTGAATCCCTTTTGTCACAAATGAACATAAAAAAATTTACGTGTAGATTGGTAAAACCCACAATAGTGAGTTACACTTTTTTGCCTAAACAGACTTTGAACTATACATTTTTTTTTTTAAAATCACTTTTGGACACAAATTATCCTTAAATGGTTACAAAATATTTATTAGTTTGGTTCATTTGCAAATGTATTTAAATTTCAATGCATCTAATAATATTGTTAAGATAGGATTAGAATGTATTTATTTTAATAACATTAGATTTTATTTTATTAAACTTTTATAATAGTTTGGTTCCTTTGGAAATGTTTTTAAATTTGATTGCATATAATAATATTATTAAGATACGATTAGAATGTATTTATTTTAATAACACAAAATTAGCAATCCAAGGATTTAAGTTATAAGTAAGTTGTGAGGGAATTTCACATTGCGAAAGAAAGAATGAGATTATATTTTTCCCTAACCACAATAAAATAATCCACAAGCTAGATATGTCTTATTTGCATTTGGCTTAGGCAAATCTCTATAGTTTTTTACAATTGATTAATTTTTAAGAGTCTGAAATAAAATCTAGAGAAATCGTTAGTTGAATAAAACTAAGAGGAAACATTATAAATTTTTTAATGTTGTTTTGTTACAAAAATGATTTCAAGAAAGTATGAATGCTAATTTGTCTAATTTAGAGAGATTTAATTTTATTAAGCTCTTTTATTAGTTTGTTTATTTTCAAAATTTCTTTAAATTTCAAGGCATCTAATAATATTGTTAAGATACAATTCTAATGTATTTATTTTACTAACACAAGATTAGTGATCTACGGATTTAAGTTAGTGGGAATCTTTAAGGAAATTCTCAAGAACTCGTTAGTTGAAAAAAACTAAAACGCTATAGAACAAAGATTTTATTTTATTAAACTCTTTTATTTGTTTCATTATTTTGGAAATGTTTTTAAATTTAATGCATCTAACAATGTTATTATGATACAATTAAAATATATTTATTTTAATAACACAAGAATAGTGACCTAAGGATTTAAGTTATAAGTAAATTCTGAGGGATTAAAACTAAAGATCAATTATAATTTTGTTTTATATTGGGAAGTATTACTTAAGATTTTTGGAATTTTTTGTATGTTGCTAGTAGACATTTAATAGATATTTTTTGCAGAATTAATGGGTATTGATTTTATTAAGGTATGTAATGCGTCTCCTCTTGATTCACATATTACTTGTACATAACTAATTTATCTTCCAAAGAATACATTTCATCATAAAATATCCCCCACATCTCTCATACTTTTTTTGAAATTATTTGTCACAAAACAAAATCAAAACATTTACATGTATACTACTTAAACCCATAATAGTGGGTTACAATTTTTTGTCTAAATGGACTTTGAGATTTACATTTTACAAAAAAAATTCACTTTTGGACACAAATTATTATTAAATGGTTACAAATCTTTTACTAGTTTGATTCGTTTAGAAATGTCTTTAAATTTGAATGCATCTAATAATATTTTAAAGATATCATTAAAATGTATTTATTTTAATAACACAAGATTAGTGATCTAGGATTTAAGTTATAAGTAAATTCTAAGGGATTAAAACTAAAAGATCAATTATAATTTTGACCATAATGAAATAAAATCTTTGTATATTGGACAAATCAATAGTCATACTTTTTTGAAGTCATTTTTCCCACAAAACAACATCAAAAAATTTACAATAGTTACTCTTAGTTTTTTTCAACTAATGAGTTTTCTAGATTTTATTTCAGACTCTTAAAAATAAATCAATTGTTAAAAACTATAGAGATTTTCCCAAGCTAAACGTGAATAAGACTTATCTAGCCTATAAATTGTTTTAGTGTGGTTGGGGAAAAATAAAATCTTATTCTTTCTTCCAAAATACATACATGATGTCAACAACAAAATAAATAATGAAAGAAAGGTGCAATTATGTAAATGTGGAAAGATAATGGCAAAAAGGATAGGCATGCAATTATAGGCAGTTGTGTAAATGAAATGTATTAGCTAGAATTGAAAATTATCATATTAATTTTAGCTAGTATTTCTAAGAGAACTCTCAAGTACAAACATAATATGCATGCTAAAAAATATTAATGAAGATTGACAAAAGCACATGGTTGTCTCAAAGCTTGTTGGGCTCTAGGATAAGGAATGGTTGAATGGATAGGATGCTTATGAGACCAAATTTTTGCATATGCACATCTTCAGCTAAAACTAGATTATTTGTAAGAGGAACTTTGAGTTGTGGATTTTGTACAAGAAGAAGGTCCTCATTTTCTTAAGTTCTTTTATTAGTTTAGTTCCTTTGGAAATGTCTTTAAATCTACATGCATTTTATAATATTGTTAAGATACGATTAGATTGTATTTATTTTAATAACACAAGATTAGTGAACTAAGGATTTAAGTTATAAGTAAATTAATGGGTACTAATTTTGTTGAGGTATGTAATGTGTATCCTCTTGATTCACATATTAATTGTACATCACTGATTTATCTTCCAAGAAATATATTGCATCATAAAATATCCCCCACATCATTCAAACTTTCTTGAAATCCTTTTTGTCATAAAAGAACATCAAAAAATTTACATGTAGACTAGTTAAACCCACAATAGTGGGTTACACTTTTTTGCCTTAACAAAATTTGAACTATACATTTTTTTTTAAAACTTTCATTTTTGGACACAAATTATCATTAAATGGTTATAGATCATTTATTAGTCTAGTTCCTTTGGAAATATCTTTGAATTTAAATGCATCTAATTAATTTGAAAAGATAAGATTAGAATATATTTATTTTAAGAACACAAGATTAGTGATCTAAGGATTTACGTTATAAGTAAATTCTAAGGGATTAAAACTAAAAGATCAATCGTAATTTTAAGCTTAATGAAATGAAATCTTTGTAGATTAGAAAAAATGGTACTCATGCTTTTTTGAATTCCTTTTTGTCATAAAAAACATCAAAATTTTTACAATGGTTCCTCATAGTTTTTTAACTAACAAGTTCTCCAAATTTTATTTTAAGTTCTTAAAAATAAATCAATTGTAAAATACTACGGAGATTTTCCCAAGCTAAATGTGAATAAGACATGTCTACATTTTGGATTATTTTATTGTGCTTGGGAAAAAATATAATCTAATTCTTTCTTCTGTAATACATACATGATGATGTTGACAACAAAACCAATATTGACAAAAGGTGCAACTATGTAAATGTGAAAACATAAAGGCAAAAAGAATAGGCATGCAATTATAAGCAGTTGTGTAAATGAAATGTATAAGTTAGAATGGAACATAATCATTTCAATTTTAGAAGGTATTTCCATAAGAATCCTTATGTGGTTGAATGCACAAAGTTGGGTTGCAATTCTGCAGAAGTCAATTCTGTGGAATGAGACCTCTTCAGAAATGAGTACCCATTTTTTAAGAATCGAGTACCTATTATGCTTTAGGAACTTGATCTATATTCAAAAATTGGGTACCTAAACCATGATTTTAAAATTGGGTTCTTGATTTTAAACAAACCAAGTACCTAATTTTGAAAAAACATATAGGTCATTTTTTGTGAGCTTTATTCATTTTCATTCTCATTGTGAATGAGAGCCTAATTTAAGCTTGGAAACGAGAGCCCATTTTTTTATTTCTACTGACCCTTGGCTATTGCTTTTCACTCTACCTAGTATTTTACTTTTTCTTTTTCTTTTTTCTTTTAGTTGTTTTCTTTATAATTCCATCAATTCATTACTTTTTTTCACATTTAATAGTTTTGAATAGCTAAAATTATACATTTTCATTATTAATAGACTTATATTTAGATTATTGTATTTGATCATTTAAATAGTTTTGTATTTGTTCATTCAAATATTTTTTTGTAGAAGTTCATTTAAAATTATTAAAACTATAAGATCAATTATAATTTTTACCATAATGAAATAAAATCTTTGTACATTGGACAAATCAACAGTCATACCTTTTTGAAGTCATTTTTCTCACAAAACAACATCAAAAAATTTATAATGGTTACTCTTATTTTTTTTCAACTAATGAGTTCTCTAGATTTTATTTCAGATTCTTAAAAATAAATCAATTCTAAAAAAGTATAGAGATTTTCCCAAGCTAAATGTGAATAAGAATTATCTAGCCTATAAATTAGTTTAGTGTGTTTGGGGAAAAATAAAATCTCATTCTTTTTTCCACAATACATACATGATGCTGACAACAAAATAAATAATAAAAGAAAGGTACCATTTATGTAAATGTGGAAAGATAATGGCAGAAAGGATAGGCATGCAATTATAGGTAGTTGTGTAAATGAAATGTATTAGCTAGAATTGAAAATTATCATATCAATTTTAGCATGTATTTCTAAGAGAATCCTCAGGTACAAGCATAATATGCATGTTAAAAAATATTAATGAAGATTGACAAAAGCACATGATTGTCTCAAAGCTTGTTGGGCTCCGGAATAAGGAATGGTAGAATAGATAGGATGATTATGAGACCAAATTTTTGTGTATGCACATCTTAAGCTAAAACTAGATTATTTGTAAGAGGAACTTTGAGTTGTAGATTTTGTACAAGAGGAACCTCATTTTCTTAAGTTCTTTTATTAGTTTAGTTCCTTTGAAATATCTTTAAATTTGAATGCATTTTATAATATCATTAAGATACGATTAGATCGTATTTATTTTAATAACACAAGAATACTGATCTAAGAATTTAACTTATAAGTAAATTAATGAGTACTGATTTTGCTGAGGTATGTAATGTGTATCCCCTTGATTCACTTATTAATTGTACACCACTAATTTATCTTCCAAGAAATACATTGCATCATAAAATATCCCACACATCACTCAAACTTTCTTGAAATCATTTTTGTCATAAAAGAACATTAAAAAATTTACATGTAGACTAGTTAAACCCATAATAGTGGGTTACACTTTTTTTCCTAAACACAATTTGAAGTATACTTTTTTTTTAAAACTTTCAATTTTGGACACAAATTATCATTAAATGGTTATAAATCATTTATTAGTCTAGTTCCTTTGGAAATATCTTTGAATTTAAATACATCTAATCAATTTGTAAAGATAAGATTAGAATGTATTTATTTTAATAACACAAGATTAGTGATCTAAGGATTTAAGTTATAAGTAAATTCTAAGGGATTAAAACTAAAGGTTCAATTGTAATTTTGAGCTTAATGAAATGAAATCTCTATAGGTTAGATGAATTGGTACTCATACTTTTTTGAATTCCTTTTTGTCATAAAATAACATCAATATTGTTACAATGGTTCCTCTTAGTTTTTTTAACTAATGAGTTCTCGAAATTTTATTTTAAGTTCCTAAAAATAAATCAATTGTAAAAGACTATAGAGATTTTCCCAAGCTAAATGTGAATAAGACATTTCTACCTTGTGGATTATTTTATTGTGCTTGGGAAAAAATATAATCTAATTCTTTCTTCTACAATACAGACACGATGATACTGATAACAAAACCAATAATGACAAAAGGTGCAACTATGTAAACATAAAAACATAAAGGCAAAAAGAATAGGCATGCAATTATAGGCAGTTGTGTAAACGAAATGTATAAGTCAGAATGAAACATGATCATATAAATTTTAAAAGGTATTTCCATGAGAATCCTCATGCGGGTGAATGTACAAAGTTGGGTCACAATTTTTTGGAAGTCAATTCTGTAGAATGAGGCCTCTTCAAAAATGGGTACCCAATTTTTTAGAATCAGGTACCTATTATGGCTTAGGAACCCGATATGTATTCAAAAATTGGATACCTGAACCATGATTTTAAAATTGGGTTCCTAATTTTAAACAAATCGGGCACCTAATTTTGAAAAAAACATATAACTCATTTTCTGTGGACTGTATTTATTTTCATTCTCATTGTGAATGAGAGCCTGATTTAAGCTTGGAAATAAGAGCCCATTTTTTTATTTCTACTGACCCTTGGCTATTGTTTTTCACTCTACCTAGTATTTTACATTTTTTTTCTTTTTCTTTTTAGTTTTTTTCTTTATAATTCCATCAATTTATTGCTTTTTTTCATGTTTAATAGTTTTGAATACATGCAATTCTACATTTCCATTATTAATAGTTTTATATTTAAATTATTGTATCTATTCATTTAAATAGTTTTGTATTTGTTCATTCAAATATTTGTTTTGTACATGTTTATTTAAAATTATTAAAACTAAAAGATCAATTATAATTTTGACCATAATGAAATAAAATCTTTGTATATTGGACATGTTGGTGTTTGAAAATGTTACCCATTTCCAATTACCCTGATGAGAACGAAATGCATCTAGGGGCAGCTAACTCCCGTTATCAACACATCCATTCAGACACCAGTCCAACTATAAGGCATGACCCTTCTTCTACTTCAGGCTCTGCAAAACCTAGGCGGGTAGACCTGTAGATTCTTTATATGGTACCAGTTATCAAAGCATACACTGAATCTAATATGAAGCAGATAAAAACCCCTAAATCTTCTATACTCAACCAGGAATCATAAGCATGAAAAAGCTAAGAACATAACTCATGAAACTGGCAAGCTAAGTGCGGGTTAACATTGAATAGCTTTCAACATAAAAGGGAAAATTGATTTAATATGTTGATAACAGCAAGACCCAAGTATGAACAACAGAACTTAATGATCCTATCTCTGACCAATGCCTTATTTATTGGGCAATTAAATGAATCATAACCATACATCTCCTGGAAACCTCAGACGTATCTCTACATCAAGATCCTTGATCTATCTTTCACCTTGTGAATAGACATCTGCTACAGAATGAATCTCATACTCAGAACATCCTATCATGAAATCTGCAAACCCTGTGACAAATATCAAGTAATTACATGGTTCTTTGTTCCATAAGCAAGACATTTTAACCCCATACATTTCAAAATGAAATACAACCTAATTCATGCTCTTTGATCACAAATTAGAAGAATTAACAAAGCCATAATCAGGAGACAAGATTCAGACTAAACTTCAAACCTTTGCTGCTCTTTATTTGCTTTCCTTGAAACCAAATACATGAAATGTACAGGAAACAACTCATAAATCACCTAACAGACCAGAACTATCTGCATAAAACATGAATGCTGCTCAATACAAAAGAAAAATGCTGGGTGTGTGGCTTTCACAGCCTGAGCAGAGCTCAAAGAACTGGAAAAAGAAAACCAACCAACAACCTTTTTTCAGGGAAGAAGACAGAATATGTATGGAGAAGGCAATTCCTGGATTTGATTTGCAATTGACACTTGTCTATCTGAAAAACCTTCTTAACAGGTTAAAACAACTCTTTAATCTTTCCCCTCAACTGGTGAATCAAATCTTTTCATTTTACCTCTCAAGAGCCTCAAATATCTCAGCAACCTAATGATGAAATAATGTAACTGATTTTGATAAAAAAAAAAGAACTCAATGTAAAAAGTGAAAATCAGTTCACAGTGACCTCCAAAATGCAAGAAAATTGCTGAGAGTTGATTTTTCTCCATATTCAGATCCCGACAAGCTTTTAAAATTGCCCTCTAACCAATTTTGATGCTCTAGAATCAAGTTTGCTCATTCTGTCGCTAATGGCCCAAGAAACACAATTTGACCTATAACTCGAACTGGTGAGCACTTGTGCAAGAACCAACCTCAAATTTGGAAAATTCAGATCTTTCCGGTTCCGATGGTATATTGGAGTGCCCAATTTGGTTAAAAATTGCCCCAGATATTGCCTTTTGAAAATCTCAGTCTTGTTCATGACTTCCATGTAGTTTTGCAAAAATTTTAACTTTTATATAGTTTCAAACTATATGATAAGTGAAAATTTATTTAAAAAAATCTACCCCATGTGATCTTTTAAAAAAAAATTTAAATTTTTTTTTTTTTTTTTTTTTTTTGAAAATTCCACCATATGTTTCACTCGGGTCAAACTTGGTTTGACCATATCGCCATGTGTCACGTGCTGATTCGCTGATTTGACTCTTGCCGGATTCTTGAGTTTTTCGGCAACCTCGCTATATAGATTTTTTGAGATTTTCCGGCAAGCGACATAGCGACCTGCCGGATTTTTGACTTTTCCGGTCGGATTTGCTAACGTCATCCTTTTGTCGGCACGTTTTTCTTCAAAATTTTACTTGTCTCCAACCAACCACGGACCCACCTGCACTAGCTTTGGCTTTATAAAAGCCTTTGTCTTGCTGACACTAAGCATTGGTAAAGATTTGTATTTAAATAATCAAAACTTCTTTCCCACAATGAATATGGGATAAAACAGTTTCAATGTTTTTTTTTTTGCTGTAGTGAATAGCTCCCTTGTTCATACATAGATCATGTGCCATCTCTGATGGGCCTCCCCATTGTGTAAATTGTTGCACTTATCCTCACATGGCCCCTCTCAAAAACGTGCATTGCTGCATTATTTGCTGCCATGGACTTGCCTTTTAATTGTGGGGCTCCATTCAGTGTGTGAGATGCATTTTTCATGGTCCCTGTGCCAAAACGTGGAGCCTTTTGTTGTTCCTATTGCCTCGGATAGTGGCATTTCCCTTTGTAATCTTTATTCTACTCTTTGGACGCCCTGCAACATATGGATGCCCCAAAAACGTGGGTTGCTCTGTGATTTGCTCCAACACATGGAGTTCCTTGTTGGTTGTCTTATTTAAAACATGAGACTCTCAGCTGGTGCTTCCCTTCTTCCTTGCCTATGGATGAATGACTCTTTTCCTGGTGATGCCTCTATTATGGCATGAAAGCCCTCTATTTTGCTCAATGCATCTTCTTAGTTTTCTTCTTGTGTTAAAACATTATATTGTCAAAACAAATAGCCCTTCACATTTATTTGATTCTTTTATCATTGAGAAAAAGTCCAATCTCGTACATTTAGTGAACTAAGATAATGGCAATGACTATAGTGAAGCATTGTAATGATTGTATGTAAAACAATCAATTTAAAATTTCATTTTAAATCATTTCCGCACTAGTGTGAAATTTGTGTCTGAAGGCCCGCCAGGTGGCCGTAAAAACTAACTCAATCAGGTAACCAGGCCATGAAAATCGGCATGAGTGTTCAATCCTGCATACTCTATCACACTGCAAATTTTCAACCCATGATGGATTCCCAGTCAAAAGATTTTAATTGCCGAACATCCATACTTCAATTACTCTGCAGGCAAACAATGTTAAAAAACATAAACTGGGCTCGGGTTTGGCATTATAAACTGCGTTATTGATCACTTGGGGTTTTGAAAACTAGGATATAAGTTCTTTGCCATGAAGAGGATATAATTCCATGTTTTGGGCTCATGAAAAATCACAGGGCACATTTGGCGAATTTTCAAAAACAGGCATTTGGAAATTTTAACTGGCAAATGTGTCAAAAAGTGATTTTTGGCAAATGTACGGACATAAGAAAGTATGCAAATGGATTCATCATGACTTAAGAACTGGCATGCTTCAAGAATTTCTAGGACACAACACAATGGTACAATCCATTTAGGCTAGCCAATCACAAGATCAAAGTTATAACATGCCGAACAGGGGTACGGATCAATCTGGATACCTTAGCCGTAACAAAACAATGCAAACTGGGTTTTTGATCATGTTAGCAAAGTGATCAAATGGATTCGACATGATCTCAAAATTGGAACATATGAATTGTCTTACCCCTAGAACACAATGCAAAAAAAAAATTTTCATTTGGTTCAACTGGGTCGAAGATATGATTGGTCGAACAGGGCTTCCCAGAATTGTGAACAACTAGTTAAATGCACAAAACAGTAAATGACCAACTTTGCGGGGTGTAAAACCTAGTCAAACAGATTCGAAATGACTTGAAAATTGAAACATAAGTTCTCTATTATGGACACTAAACATCCCCAAAGTGACTAGTCATGACACAATCCTGGGTAAAAGATATTTAGATGCAAACTGGGCCTCTGATCGCTATTTGACACTTGGTAGAATTGCAAATTTTGACACTAGCTCAAAATGGGACTTCACAGAATGATTTGGGATGGAAAAATAACATTGTGGATCATATGCATATGTCAAATGAAAGGTGTTAAGCCACTCAAACACCATCTAGGCCTCAAGCTACCAATTGACCACATGCATAAAAGGCACTTTAGGACATGATTTTCCAAAATTTTGAAAATGTGACTAAAAAAGAAGCATGCAATTTTTAGTCCCAACAGGACAAATCAATAGTCATACTTTTTTGAAGTTATTTTTCTCACCAAAATAAAAATAAAAATTTACAATGGTTACTCTGAGTTTTTTTCAACTAACGAGTTCTCTAGATTTTATTTTAGACTCTTAAAAATAAATCAATTGTAAAAAACTACAGAGATTTTCCCAAAGCTAAATGTGAATAAGACTTATCTAGCATATAAATTATTTCAGTGTGGTTGGGGAAAAATAAAGTCTCATCCCTTCTTTCACAATACATACATGATGCTCACAACAAAATGAATAATGAAAGAGAGGTGCAATTATTGAAACGTGGAAAGATAATGGAAAAAGGGATAGGCATGAAATTATAGGTAGTTGTGTAAATGACATGTATTAGCTAGAATTGAAAATTATCATATCAATTTTAATGGGTATTTCTAAGAGAATCGTCAAGTACAAACATAATATGCATGCTAAAAAATATTAATGAATATTGACAAAAGCGCGTGGTTGTCTCAAAGCTTGTTGGGCTCCAAGATAAGGAATGGTAGAATGGATAGGATGCTTATGAGACCAATTTTTTGTGTATGCACATCTTTAGCTGAAACTAGACTATTTGTAAGAGGAGCTTTGAGTTGTGGATTTTGTACAAGAGGAACCTCATTTTCTTAAGTTCTTTTATTAGTTTAGTTCCTTTGTAAATGTCTTTAAATCTAAATGCATTTTATAATATTTTAAAGATATGATTAGATTGTATTTATTTTAATAACACAATATTAGTGATCTAAGGATTTAAGTTATAAGTAAATTAAAGGGTACCAATCTTGTTGAGGTATGTAATGTGTATCTGCTTGATTCACATATTAATTGTACATCACTAATTTATCTTCCAAGAAATACATTGCATCATAAAATATCCCCCACATCACTCAAACTTTCTTGAAATCCTTTTTTTCATAAAAGAACATCAAAAAATTTACAAGTAGACTGGTTAAACCCACAAATGTGGGTTACACTTTTTTGCCTAAATGAAATTTGAAGTATACATTTTCTTTTTTGAAACTTTTATTTTTAGACACAAATTATCATTAAATGGTTATAGATCATTTATTAGTCTAATCCCTTTGGAAATATCTTCATCTTATTAATTTGTAAAGATAAGATTAGAATGTATTTATTTTAATAACACAAGATTAGTGATCTAAGGATTTAAGTAATAAGTAAATTCTAAGGGATTAAAACTAAAAGATCAATTATAAATTTGAGCTTAATGAAATGAAATCTTTGTAGATTAGACAAATTGATACTGATACTTTTTTGAAATCCTATTTGTCATAAAACAACATCAAAATTTTTACAATGGTTCCTCTTAGTTCTTTTAACTAACAAGTTCTCCAAATTTTATTTCAAGTTCTTAAAAATAATCTGTTGTAAAAAACTACTGAGATTTTCCCAAGCTAAATGTGAATAAGACATGTCTAGCTTGTAGATTATTCTATTGTGCTTGAGAAAAATATAATATAATTCTTTCTTTTGCAATACAGACACGATGATGTCAACAACAAAACCAATAATGACAAAAGGTGCAACTATGTAAACATGAAAATATAAAGGCGAAAAGAATAGGCATGCAATTATAGACAGTTGTGTAAATGAAATGTATAAGTTAGAATGGAACAGGATCATATCAATTTTAGAAGGTATTTCCATGAGAATCTTGATCATGTAGGTGAATGCACAAAGTTGGGTCGCAATTCTGCAGATGTGAATTTTGTGGAATGAGACCTCTTTAGAAATGGTTACCCATTTTTTTAGAATCGGGTACCTATTATGGATCAGGAACCCAATCTATATTCATAAATCAAGTACCTAAACTACGATTTTAAAATTGGGTTCCTAATTTTAAAAAAATCGGGTACCTAATTTTGAAAAAACATATAACTCATTTTTTGTGGGCTTTATTCATTTTCATTCTCATTGTGAATGAGAACCTGATTTAAGCTTGGAAACAAGAGCCCATTTTTTGATTTCTACTAACCCTTGACTATTACTTTTCACTCTACCTAGTATTTTACTTTTTTTTCTTTTTCATTTTAGTTTTTTGCTTTATAATTCCATCAATTTATTGTTTTTTTCTCACGTTTAATAGTTTTGAATATGTAAAATTCTACATTTCCATTATTAATAGTTTTATATTTAGATTATTGTATATATTCATTTAAATAGTTTTGTATTTTTCCATTCAAATATTTGTTTTGTAAATGTTCATTTAAAATTATTATTTTAGATGTTTTGATGTTTTTAATAAAAGTTAAAGTGACGAATGATTAGATAGATGTTTAGATTGTTTAAACATGTAATTACATTGATTTTTTAGATTTATTTCAACTAAATAGTAATTAATTGTAAATTAGATTGTTGTACATACTAAATACATGTAGATGAAATTTATTTTTCTAACTCTATTATATTAACTTATCACCATATTTGTATCAATAATTCAACTATATAATCCAAATCTTAAGTAATTATAATTCTTAGAATTGAGCTATAATCCTAATTTGAATGCTAACCATGTAGTTCAAGTTTAACTAGAGCCTATTGGAATGTCTTAATGGGAAGAATGCTTCTGAGGGCGGGGGGGTTTGAATTAGAAGTACTGGCCTTTTAACCAGTTTTAAACCCTTAATAACATATAACTGAAATTAACATGCATGCATATAAACATTAAACAATCATGAGAAACAAACATGCATCACCACATAACACTTGAGATTTTGGTAACCTAGAAACCCTCTAGGAATAAGAAGGTAAAACTGGGGTGGGGATGATACCTACAAAATTATTGCAGCAATTGATTTCAACCACTTCTGATGGTTTGCCCTGTTAAAGGCTTGCCCTGTTAAAGGATACAACACACTATTAAATGTGACCCTGTTAAAGGATTTCTACACCCTATTAGGAGTGTGCCTTGTTAGAGACTTAAGAACATTCAACTTAGAATGTCACCCTGTAAAAGGATTTACATAAGGTTTTTAAACCTACCTAACTCAATAGGATTTCCAAATTCCTAATACAATTGTGAGAGAGTATTAGAATAATACACCTGAACTAATGCAATCTCTGATGCTGATCTCAGGTACTTGTTCTGCTCTTACTATTAACTGATCTCTGCTAGATCTGATCTAGTGATTGTATTCCTTGTTCTGTTCTGATCAACTAGATGTGTAAATATTGTCCTTTCCTCTAAATCTTTGACACCAATGTTTTGTGACAACCTTAATAGGCTCTGCTTTTCCTTCTTCAGATGATTCCTCTCTTTTCTCTTACTCTCACATTGTTCAATGGTGTCAAGACTCCCTTATAAAGATTAGTGGTCTGTCATGCATCCTTGTTTACAATGTTCTTGCTCAAACCCTTAAAACTCACCCATTGGCTGCATGCAATTTCCAATTTTCTGATTGGTTGCATGAGGATCGCATAGGTGATTGTGAGGATTTGATCTTATCCTTTTATCCTATCAATGAGTCATGCATAACCATTTTACATCTTGGCCTACGATTGCACAAAATTTTATGCTAATCCTACATTGCTCGGCACATGAAGTAATATTGATGCTCGACACCATCTATTTTGGATTGCTTGGCATCTACTGATTCCTGAATTACTCAGCTTGTATAGGATTACTGTGTCACTTAGAACCTATTGAATTCCTACTTTTCTCAACACCTGTTGGATCTTGAGTCACTCGGCATCTACTGTAATGTGTTGTGCTCGACAACAACTGTAGTTTTCTCGACACTATCTATTACTCGACACATAAGAAAATTTTAGCTCGGCTTCCATTGTATACTCGGCATGTATAGTGAAGATGATTAAGTGTGTTGACACTCATTTGTCAATCTTACTTATAGATCAATAGATTCATAGTAACATTGACCTTAATTTATGTACATCCTAACTAAACCCTATGTAATGCAGATTTGAAACCCTTATTTCAATCATACATCTAACTCTAAACCTTAAATGCCTAGCACTAGATAATAAGTTAAGTTTCAAACCATATATTCCTAACCCTACCATATAGACACTAAATTCTAAATATAAATGTAAACCATGTGCTATTAGCTACCCATATTCATAACCTAACACTAAACCTAACCAAGTTTAATGAACTCATACCCTAAAATATTATTTCTACAACTTAACCATGTAACCCTAATCTTGTAGTTTAAGGTGATGTATGTATGTTTGAATTGAATGTAAGTTTAATATTTTATGTAGATGTATTAAATTTATAAAATTAGCAAGTATTGTAGCCTCTCAATTATTCACATATGTTCACATGCATGAATTTATAGTTCATTATATGAAAAAATCAAGTTAGAATTTATTTCAATTTTTAAATAATAAATAATAAATTTTTATGTATTAAAATAAACTCTAAATTCAATAAATCAAATAATAGACAATTTAAGTAATTTACCTTTGTATCAAATGATCTAGAGTTATCTTCATGTATATATGAATGTAATTGTAATCCTAACCTAAACTCTAATCCTAACATTAACTAAAGCTCTAATTCTAAACAATCATAACCCAATGCTTAATACAACCTTAGCCCTAATTATGACATAAACCCTGAGTAGATCTTAAATTCTATTTGTGATTTTCAATAAGTTTTGTTTCCCTTCCAAATCAAATGTAAAATTAAATATAAATTTGATATTTATATTTGAAAAAAAAGTGATATTGCAATAAATATAATTAATTCAAATTCAAATTTAAATCTAATTTTGATATAAATATCTACTAAATAAAAATAAAAATTTAAAAGCTTTATCATAAATATAAATGAATTAAAATTTAAATTTAACATATTTCATATAAATATTAATTAATATAAAATAAATTCAATATAATTGAAATCATAAAATATTGATTCATTAATGTAAAATTTTAACTCTAAACCCTAGATTCATGAATGTAACTCTAATCCTAAGCCCAACTCTAATCGTAACATTAACTAAAACCCTAATCCTAAATAATCATAACCAAATCCTTAACACAACCTTAGTCCTAATTATAACATAAACCTAGAATCTCTTTTAAATTCAATTTGTTATTTTCAATAAGTCATGTTTCCCTTCCAAATTATATATAAATTTGATATTTATATATATTTTTAAAAGTGATATTGCAATAAATATACTTTTAAATATATAATTAATTTAAATTTAAATTTAAATCTAATTTTGATATAAATATATACTAAATAAAAATAAAAATTTAAAACCTTTATCATAAATCCAAGTTAATTAAAATTTAAAATTTAATATATTTGATATAAATATTAATTAATAAAAAATAAATTCAATACAATTGAAATTGTAAAATATTGATTCATGAATGTAACTCTAATCATTAGTTGATCTCTAATCCTAACATTAACTAAAACCCTTATCCTAAACAATCATAACCAAATCCTTAACACAACCTTAGCCCTAATTATGACATAAACCTAGACTAGATCTTAAATTCTATCTGTACTTTTCAATAAGTTATGTTTCCCTTCCAAATAAAATGTAAAATTAAATATAAATTTGATATTTATACTTCAAAAACAAAAGTGATATTGCAATAAATATAATTTTAAATATGATTAATTCAAATTCGAACTTAAATTTTAATTTTGATATAGATATCTACTATAAATAAATAAAAAATTAAAACCTTTATCATAAATAAAAATTTAATATATTTGATATAAATATTAATTAATAAAAAATAAATTCAATACTATTGAAATTATAAAATATTGATTCATGAATGTAACTCTAATCCTAAGCCCAACTCTAATCATAACATTAACTAAAACCCTAATCCTAAACAATCATAACCAAATCTTTAACACAACCTTGGCCCTAATTATGACATAAACCTAGAATCTCTTTTAAATTCTATTTTTTATTTTCAATAAGCTGTCTTTCCTTTCCAAATGAAATGTAAAATTAAATATAAATTTGATATTTATATTTGAAAAAATGTGATATTGCAATAAATATAATTTTAAATATATAATTAATTAAAATTAAATTTAAAACCTAATTTTGATATAAATATCTATTAAATAAAAATAAAAATTTAAAACCTTTATCACAAATACAAATTAATTGAAATTTAAAATTTAATATATTTTTTATATTAATTAATAAAAAATAAATTCAATACAATTGAAATTGTAAAATATTGATTCATGAATCTAACTCTAATCCTAAGTCCAACTCTAAAATACTGATTCATGAATGTAACTCTAATCCTAAGCCAAACTCTAATCCTAACATTAACTAAAACCTTAATCCTAAACAACCATAACCAAATCCTTAACACAACCTTAGCCCTAATTATGACATAAACCTAGACTAGATCTTAAATTCTATTTATGTTTTTCAATAAGTTATGTTTCCCTTCCAAATCAAATGTAAAATTAAATATAAATTTAATATTGTGAAATCATGGATTAAATGACTCTGCAGGTGGATGCAAGCGAAAATTCGCAGTCACAAGCCACTCATTTGGGGTTTTATCTACCTCTGCTAGTGTCTCAGAAAGCTACTTGTTCGAGTGGATCTTTGCATGGTGGGCGTCAAAATGGTTCGCAACTTGGTGATCATTCTTCTTTTGGTGAGCTGTAGTTTGGTGGTCATTCTTCTTTTGGCAGGAATGCTCATAGGTCTAGATCTTGACATAAAAATCTTAATGGACGGTTGGTATCTCAAGGTAAAATGTGCTTCTTTCAAACTCGCTCTAGTGGTAGGAAATTTTTTCCTGCTACTCCCCTGCCTCCTAGCGTGGCTAATGGAATTTGCCCCAATTCATCCCTTCCACCCTCTTATGTTTCCTGGCCTAATTCACTTCCACTTTTCCCTCTAGCATTCATTTTTGTGCCTAATAATATTCCCATTAGTTCCCATAAGGCCTCCTCTCGTTCAGGCCCTAATTCACAAAAAGGCATTTTGGGTGCTGCTCCGGTTCCATCTTCCTCTAAACTGAACTTGCAGGCTTCTTCTTCCCTTATACTAGATACTCCTGATATGGGCCATACAGAACCCCTGTTGGTCTTGAATGATGGTTTTCTTCACCCTCAAATTTCACTTATGATGGATATCGCGTTGATTGGTAAGATTTGGTCCTTTCTCCCTATCTTGGAATTTTGTTCATGGGCTTCCTCCAATTGGACAAGTTTGTCTGATCTCTTCTACATGGATCATTCATCTAATTTATTTATTGCAATCTTCTATTCTATGTCAGATATGGAAAGGGTTCTTAATAATGCTTACTAGTTTTGTTCTGGTTTGGGTATTTCGGTTGTTAATTGGACTCCTAATTTTCTTATGAATGACCCTTCTTGTGCTTGGATTTCTTTTTGGTTGGATTTTCCCTCCCTTCCGCTTGAATATAGAGACATGGATATTATGGAGGCAATTGCTAATAAGCTAGGGTCTTTTATTCACCATGATCTTCCTCGATTTGAGCAACTGCATCGATCAATTCAATTTTGTCTCTTGTTGGACACCTCTAAGCCACTTCCTAATTTCATTACCCTTCAGTCTAATTAGGGGTCTTGGAAGAAAAACATTTTTATTCAAGATACCCATACTATTTTGCTCTATTCCAAGCTCTTAGGCCACTTTACCAACCAATGTAGGGATCCCAGCTCCTCCACATTGATGGTTTGTTCGGATCACACTTCTTTCCCTACACAATGTTCTTTGGTAGCTCAAACTAGTCATTCTATTCCTCTACAAATGACTCCCCCTTCATCCCCCCCTACTCCTCAGGTTCACAACCTGCCTTTCATTTCTTTGCCATAATGTGATGAGGTATCTCTGATAGTTAGGAACATTCCTTCTAGTATCAACACTCAATTGATCCCTAAGGATTAGAGTCTTCACTTTTCTTTCCTAGCTATTTCCTCTTTTGTTGGTATGCTGAAGTTTTTCTTACCTGCTATTATTTTGATCCTTCAGGGTGTTGAATTTTCTAGTGCCGCTCTCTCTCCATCTTTATCTAAGGATGTTAGGTCTCTTGTAAAAGATTCAATTGTTAAAAAATTAATGTTCTCTAATGATCCATTTCAGTTTGGTTGTATGACTTCTCAGCATATTAATCTTTTGGCTGAAGAAATATCCTCTGCTACTCAATCACTTTTTTCAAATGATTTTTCTCCTCTTGAGAACCCCATGGATGATACAGTTTATTCTCCCAATTCTAGCCCATTGGTTTTTCCTAATGGGCGTTTGGTCTCAACTATTATTTCTGATCATTGTGTCCCCGATTAGACTGATTTCCTATCCCCTACCTTTGATAAGGTAATTCCTTAGGGATCCAAGTCTATGCTAGATTCTTTCCCTAGTTTGATGCCTGCACCTTTGGATCTTGTATCTAGGAAGCTTGATAAAGATGCTATTGTCCAAACTCCTTTATCACCTAAACTCAAAAATCCTGCTCCCAAACCTAGAGGTAGGAAGTCCAAAGCAACTAAGGCCTTAGAGGAAATTGTGGCTAGGGTTCAATCCACTTTGGATGCTAACTTTTCCATTTCCAAGAGATGTTTGTGGAATGTTAGAGGCCTTAATGCCTCTAACAAGTATTCTTGGATCAAGCTTAGGCTTGATTCTTCTCCTTGGGATAATTTCCTCCTCCAAGAAACAAAATTATCCTTTGATAACTTTTCTTCTATGTTGGGTAAGTGGATTGCCTAGCAGCATTCATTTCTTCCTTCCAATGGTGCCTCTGGTGGTCTTGCTACCCTTTGGAAAGACAAATCTGTGTCTATTTTTCCACTCCAATATAGGACTAATTGGCAACTCCTCGATGTGAAGCATTTCTCTTTGAATTTTGTTCTCATTAATTTGTATGGATCTACTTCTTTTCCTACCAAGTTCCAACTTTGGAAATCTTTAACAAATGTTATTCAACAATTCTCGAAATCCAAATTCCTTCTTGCTGGTGACTGTAATGCTACTTTGGGATCAAATGATAAGATTGGAGGTATATCTCCTCCTCTTATTTTTATCTCCAACTTTAGTAACTTCATCCATGATAATGATCTTTATGACATCTTACCCACTAATGGTTCATTCACTTGGACTAACCGTAGATTGAGTTTCTTGCAAATTTTTGTTAGACTTGATAGATTCCTTGCCTCTCATAATTGGAAACTTTTGAATGCCTCGTTGTCCCTATCTATCCTTCCATTTTTTTATTCTAATTATTTTCCTATCTCTTTAGTGATTGATCTGCCTCACTCTTCTACCCCCATTCCCCGTAAATCTTCATTCAAATTTGAATCAGTCTGGTTTAGGCATCTATTGTTCCACTCCCTCCTTAAGCATTGGTGGCTTACTACACCTTCAGTGGATGGCACTAAGATGCTAAATTTCTTTTAAAAACTACAATATATCAAGACTCTGATTAAGGCCTAGAATGTTAATGTTTTTAAAAATATCTTTGAACAAAAGTCTCAACTTGAAAGGGATTTTTCTGTTGTCAGTCAACACATTATTTCTTCTAGGTTAGACCCTCAATCATATGCTTCTAAAAAATGCTTGCAAAATGAATGGGCTGAGCTTTGTGCTCATGAATAGGAATATTGGTGTCATAAATCTTGGGAGTATTGGCTTTAGTTGGGTGATCAGAATACCAAGATTTTCAATGCTTTTGCTATGCATAAAGCAACTATAAAAACAATTTTTCCATTAAGGATTCTTCTAGAAATATTCTCACTAATCCTCAGGATATTAGGAATCAAGGTGTTAAGTTTTCTCATATCTATTGGCCTCTCCTTCTTCTCCTCAACCTTCTGATGCTCTTATGGACCCATTTTTGGTTGTTATTCCCACCTCTATATTGGATCAAGATAATCATAGTTTAATGGCTCCTTTTACCTTGACTGAGGTTCGAAATGTTGTTTTCTCCATGGCTCTTGATAAAGCTCCTGGGCCTAATGGATTTACTCCCCTTTTCTTTCAAAAAGCTTTGGATGTCATTTTCTTTGATCTTTTGAATTTTATTGAAGAGTCAAAATGAAACTCTACCATGCTAAAGTCTTTTAATTCAATGAATATTGTCCTCATTCCCAAATTTGATGATCCCCAATCATTTGCTAATTTTAGACCTATATCTCTCTGTAATACCATTTACAAAATTATCACTAAGGCTATTTATATCCATCTTCAACATATTATCCCTAGAATTGTCTCCATAGAACATGGAGGTTTTGTTCCTCGTAGGGATACTTTGGATGGGGCTATCCTTGCACATGAGACCCTCCACTCCATTCAAACTCATTCGGTTCCATCTTTTATAGTTAAACTTGATGTGATGAAGGCTTATGATAGGTTAAGTTGACCTTTCCTACTAAAGGTCTTATTGAAATTTGATTTCTCCAAAAAAATTGTGCAAGTGGGTTATGGCTTGTGTTACCAGTGCCCATTTCTCTGTCTTAATAAATGGTTTAGCCTTAGGGTATTTCTTTGCAACCCAGGGTGTTAGGCAAGGTGATCCTCTCTCTCCAATTCTTTTCATCATTATAGCTGAAGCTTTGAGTTGTGCTATCACTGCTTCTCATTTGGCCAAGTTATGGATTGGTGTCTCTATTCCAACTACATCAGTTGTGGTTACCCATTCTTTGTTTGCTGATGATACCCTTCTTTTTCATAGGGCTTCTCTTCTTGAGGCTGGTCACATTCACAAACTACTTGATTCTTATTGTTTGGTATCTGGCCAAAAGATCAATCCTTTGAAAGCTAAAATCTACATTTTTGATACTGAATTTTCCCTTACTTCTCAGATTAAGGGGATCCTTGGTTTTTCTTCTGATGAGCTTCCTTTGGCCTATTTGGCTATTCCTCTTTTTGTTGGGTCCAATAAAGCCATTTATTGGTAGTCTGTTGTTAATCAAATTAAGTCTAAGGTTTTGGCTTGGAAGGCTAGATGGCTCTCCCTTTCAAGTCAAATTTTACTTATAAAAACTATCTTATTTGCCATTCCTAAGTATTACTTCTCAGTTTTTCTTGCCCCTAAATCTATTCTAGTTCAAATTGAGAAATTAATTAGGGACTTTCATTGGAATGCTAATATGATAGGTGAAAAGAAGCTTCCTCTTATTTCTCTTTCTGAAATGGCTACTTCCCCATCGATTGGGGGTGTAGGTCTTCATCATTTGCATGCTCATAACTTAGCTTTTGGTGTTAAGCTTGTTTGGAAACTCTTTTCTCAACCTCATATTAAGTGCTGTAGGTTGATGCAAGAAAAATATCTTGATATTTTGGATCCTTCTAGAATTCTATCAGTTTTGGATCCCCCTAAAGGTTCAGCTATTTGGAACTTCATCCTTAAGCCTCATCATATCATCACATCTTCCATTTCTTAGGAAGTTCATGATGGTGAATCAGTTGATTTTTGGTTGGATTTATGAATGGTTTACCTCCACTTTCTTCTATTCATCCCTTCCTCCATATTTGGGAGATTTCTCATTCTCATTGGGGTTCCAAGTTGGTCAACTATGTCTCAATAGTTTCTATGTATTCTGGCTTATTTCTTTGACTTGATTTCTCTCTTCTTCCTACTGACCCTCAATCTACATCTTCTACTAATTCATTCTTAACCCAATAATCTATTTTTTTCTCCCATTCACCTAATTAACTTTTTTGGTGTCCCTCTCCTGATAGTAACTATTCGGTTAAGTTGGGTTATGACTTGGTCAATTCCAACCAACTTGCTAAATCCAAACAATGAGATTATTCTCTTTGTTGGCATAGTTCTGTCCTTCTAAAAGCTTGCTTTTTTTCATGGTTTGTTTTGACGAATCAGGTTCTTACTAGTGATAGATTATCAAGACTTAATATTACTAATGATTTTTTGTGTGTCTTGTGTAACCAGGCTCTTGAAATAGTTGACCACCTTTTCCTTAATTGTCCTTTTGCTCAAGATTGTTGGACATTTGTGCTTGGTAGGCTTGATTACTCCATGCCACTTCCTCTAAAGATCTGGGACCATTTTCAAGCCTGGCCAACTTTGTACCCCAAATCTATGTTTGCATGTATATGGATATGCTCTCCATCTTTAGTTTTATGGGCTATTTGGTGGGAATGGAACAAACGTATTTTTTGGAATTCTCCCTCTTCTCTGGATTTAGTCCTTAATAAACTTCTCCATTCCATTGTTGAAGTGACAAATGCATATACATGCAAATTCAAGGGGGATCATCGATTCTCCTCTTGGGATAATGTTGTTTCTAAAAATTGGGAAGGCTTAAAATTCCCTTCCTTGCTATTTCCTCTCTATCCTAAGGATGGACTTCAGGCTAGGGCCTCTATTAAATGGTCCCTTCCTCAGCATGGATTTGTCAAAATTAATTTTGATGGCTCCTCCAAAGGTAACCTAGGTAATTTGGGGATTGGTTATGTCCTTCGTGATCATCATGGCACTAGCTTATTTTTTGAGGCTCACCCTATTGCTCCTGCTACTAGCAACTTTGCTAAAGCCTTTGCTCTTCTTTAGGGTCTCTCTGCAACAAAAAAGTTTTAGTTCTATCATATTCATGTTGAAGGAGATTCTTATGTTATCATTAATGCCTATGTTAGGCAGTCTTCCTTTGCATGACATATCCACTATGTTCTTCTTCAAATATGGTCTCTTCTTGATTCATTTGATGAGGTTTTTCTTACTCATGTTTTTTGTGAAGGTAACTCTAGTGCTGATTTACTTGCAAATTATAGTTTGGATAGCTGCTCTATTTTCTATCCATCTGATAATGTCACTTTGGACACATACTTATCAATTTTTTGCTTGATTCAATCTAAATCATCTTAATTACATTGGCATCGTACTAGCAACAGTTCTCACTTTTGGCTTTACGACATGTTTCCACTTGGCATTATTCTCATCCTTTCTAACTTTGATTGGATCTTGCCATATCTTTTGCTGCATTTTTTGTACGTCATCTTACTCTCCTTCTGCCCTTGGATAATTTCTTTACTTGGTTCCCTCTTGATGCTGTGGTTTAGCGAAAGGCCTTTGCACATACACATGCTATTCTCAGGATGATTTCTCACTCCAATAATGATTTTGCATGCTCGGATACTGCACTTGGGTCTTTTCTTGCTAGGCCTAGGAGTCCCCCTTCTAATGTTTCCTCCTCATCCTCCTCTGTTATCCCTCCCACTTCCCATACTGCTATTGATCCCGTCTTAGAGTAGGCTGACCAATTATGGAGCTTTCTATTCTTTTCTCCACCATCTTAGTTTAGTCTTGGAGGGTGATCTACTATATCTATTGCTTCTTTTTCTCTATGATGTTTGGGTTTTTGTCTCCTAACATGCAGGTTTTGGTTCACCTTCTACTGCTAGTTCGATATGCAGCTTGGTGTTTCTTAGCTATTTTTGGACATGTTGATTATTAGTTTGTTTATTATTATGATCCCTTTGGGATTTCATGTATCACTTGGCATTTTGTATAATTATCATGTAAATCGGGTTTTTGGTGCTTATTATTTCTCTCATGCCATCCTTGGCACATATATTGCAATTGAGTTTGGCCCTCCAACTCTCTTCTTGGGTAGCTCTAGGTATACTATATTTTTTTGTAATGGGTTATGAACAGAGTTTTCTTTCCTGGTTCTTTCTCTAGGAGCCCCTTTTGAACTAGTTGATTATATTAATATAAATACAAAGTTTTGACAAAATATATGTATATATATTTCAAAATAAAAAGTGATATTGCAATAAATATCATTTTAAATATAAATTAATTAAAATTAAAAATTTAATATATTTGATACAAATATTAATTAATAAAAAATAAATTCAATATGATTGAAATTATAAAACATTAATTCATGAATGTAACTCCAATCCTAAGCCCAACTCTAATCCTAACATTATGTTGAGATTCTAGGATCTACTACAATTGTAATGGCATTGCCTTGTAATAAGGTATATGATTTCCATATGCAACATCCTCTCATTTATATTAGGCATAGGTCAATGAATAGACATGTCTATTCAATAAACATATAATTAATAATACAAACTTAATTATTTTATATATATAAATATATCAAATAATAAGCTTATATCTCACATACTATTATATTTCATATATAATTTTATATGAATAACCATAAAGTTATCCAATAGAAGCTACCAAACATTAACACTCCCTCTTAGCAAGGGAGGATAAATACAATACAAATATTACACCATTGGTAATATTAAAGATGTCTCAGAAGTTTTCAACCATTTAATATAGCATACAATATCAAGAGTACTGATCTCTAGAATATCAACATATGATATTCATCAATTTCTCAAACTAGGGTATGATATCACATTTGATATCAAGAGTCTTGATCTCCTAGAATATCGACATCTAATATTCATCAAGTACTCAAAAAACAAGGTTTGATATCACATTTGATATCAAGAGTATTGGCCTCCCAGAATATTAATGATATTCACCACTTACTCAAAACGTTTTAGATATCACATTTGATATCAAGAGTATTGGCCTCCTAGAATATCAATGATATTCACCACTTACTCAAAACATTTTTAGATACCACATTTGATATCAAGAGTAGTGGCCTCCCATAATATCAATGATATTCACCAAGTACTCTAAGAGTAATGGCCTCCTAGAATGTTGAGATGCAAGATATTCACCATTTACTCAATTTATTTCACCTCATTATACAAGTTCATTGTAAGATCATCACCTTACAAAAACTTCTTCCAAATACAAGTGATGATCATTTAGAATTGTCACTTCCTCATGATTTACATAGGGGTAGGCTCATTGTCACAAATTATGAACCACAGTCCTCATGATTGTCACAATTTATAGATCACTAGGAAATTCATATCAATATGGATTACTCCCTCTCAATATGACCAAGATAATAGAGGTTAACTAAATATCATCCACATTCTTCTCCCTCTCTTTCCAAGGTTGCTTCTAATAAACAATCAGGCTCCCTCTGAATCTTAATCTCACTCTTCCTGCATAAAACATTCTTAGAAGAAAAGATCAAGGTAAATGCTCATAAGAAGGAGACTACTATTATACTCAAGAATAATTTTGCATAATGATATAAGATTATTTCATTGTAATAAAGGTAAAGATCTAATATTAATATATACTTTGAACATATATACATATATATTCAATCTTCTAAGTATATATATTTATTTTAATATCAAATATAATTATATTTTTCATATTTTAAATACCTATCATTAACATATTGATAGTGCAAGGGAGCTACAATATGCAAATATAAAAGGTATAGTATATTACCAACTTACCTTCACTTACCTTAAAGGTGGGTCCCTTCACGTCTCATTTATTTAGATATTTAATAATCACTTTGTTCTTCAAAATGGCATCTCTACCATAATGCAGATATAGATGAAAGTGGTCCCTAGATGCATCCGGACCTGGCACAATTTTCTTATAATTAAGATCTTCTAACATTGTATGAATTTCTCAAGAGATTTATCTTCCTTTGATGTTTCTCCTTCTAATCTTGGTTAATATTCTCAAGAAAAATTATTCCACAATAATTTGCACTTTCTTGGTCTCCAGTGGTATGTAATGAGAACATATTCCTAGGTACCTTGTTGAGTTCCATATGCACCTGAACTAGATGGATGTCCTCCAAGTTTGAATAATCAGCCACCCAATCACATTCACTATTGCACTTGGTAATATTCTTTGTGCGTAGAGTCATTGAGAGCTTCTTTCTATGTGGGGTCTAACAAAAACTTATTGCAAGTCACTACAGTCAATTCAATAACAAGTTCGTGCATAGAAGAAAATAATTCTCCTAAAGTGCTTGGTCAATTGATCACTATCGACTGAAGTTGTATTGTTTTGCATCCCTGTTTATATGAGGCTTCTTCTCCCTTGTATTCTAGATAATCTTCAGACAAAAGTTAGAATCGTGTCTTTTTGCTGAGTCTTGAGAGGCTATCCCTAGAATGATCTTACTTTTCATGGGCTCAAATGGAGTGGAATGCCAATCCTCTTCTTCAAGACTCATATTGCTCCCCAACTTTCCCATTTCCACCATTGAAAAATTTATGAAGGCCTTCTCTCAACTCAAGTTAGAACAAGATGCTTCTGAGAATGCCACTAAAACACTAGCAGCAGAGCCCACCATGTCCTCATCCAACCTCCATCGTGGTGCAAAATGCAGATCCAAGAAAACCAAGATGCCCATCAATTAGAGCCTCAACATAAATGCACAAGTTTTAGGTGGAAATTGTTAAGTTTTAATCATCTGATTCACCATAGGTCTCCTTTCCTAAATGCTGACTGGATACATAAAACACTACCTTCAATAGTGAATTCCAATACATTCCACCCAACTGAAAACTTCCTACCGTTGTGGCTATCTAAAAAAACTAATCTCTCATAACATTTGCAATCTACAAAACCTGGCTCTGATACCATGTTGAGATTCTAGGATCTATTGCAAATGTAATGGCATTGCCTTGTAATAAGGTATATGTTTTCCATATGCAACATCCTCTCATTTATATTAGGCATAGGTCAATGAATAGACATGTCTATTCAATAAACATATAATTAATAATACAAACTTAATTATGTTATATATATAAATATATCAAATAATAAGCTTATATCTCACATACTATTATATTTCATATATAATTTTATATGAATAACCATAAAGTTATCCGACAAAAGCTACCAAACATTAACACATTAACTAAAACTCTAATCCTAAACAATCATAACCAAATCCTTAACACAACCTTAGCCCTAATTATGACATAAACCTAGACTCTCTTTTAAATTCTATTTATTATTTTCAAAAACTTATTTTTCCCTTCAATTGTAAAATTAAATATAAATTTGATTTTTATATTTAAAAAAATTGATATTGCAATAAATATACTTTTAAATATATAATTAAATAAAATTAAAATTAAAATCTAATTTCAATATAAATATCTACTATATAAAAATCAAAATTTAAAACCTTTATCATAAATACAAATTAGTTAAAATTTAAAATTCAATATATTTGATATAAATATTAAATTATTAAAAATAAATTCAATACAATTAAAATTGTAAAATATTGATTCATGAATTCCTCCCTCCCTCCCTCCCCACCTCCCTCCCTCCCCTTCTTGAGATCTATCTCATCTCCCCCCTCCCTATTCTCTGTCTTCATCTCATCTCTTCCCCGCCGCCTCTTATCCCACTTCTCCCTTTCTACCCACTTTCACCTCTTCATTATTATCTATCTTTTTGGATTATTATTTTTTTTTTTTAAAGTTACCATTCATATTGTCTTAGATTTTAGTTTGATTTGTGGTAATGATTCAATTTATTTTATTATTTAGTCATTTTTAGAATTCACATTTAAGTTGATTTATTAATAGTTTTTCGGAGCATTATTTTATGATTAGGCTTAAATTTGGTATAATGTTTAATTAGCCTTTAGATTAAAGTTTACTTAAGTGTTTAAATTTATTTTAGTGTTAGTGTCATGGTTCTATTTGGTGTAGATTAAGACTAAATTAAATTTATTATTAGAGCTTGATTTTACATTAAATTAGATTCTAAGAAAGGACATTTAGCATTCATTTTTATTGAGTCTTCATTTTCATATTATTTAAGATAATATTTAATTTCATTAATTTGTTAAAGTAGGTTTTGTCTACTATACTTTGTACAATATTGTATGTTTATGATGTCCACATTGTTTCTTTAATCCAAATATATCCTCTTGACTTTTTGTTATATTAAAGTAGTGAAAGATGTATTAGATGTAAATTGATATCATTTTAAAATGTACATTTATATAATTGAGATTTTAGATTTATTTTATTAAATATTAATTTTGTGAATTTTTATGTTGTTTACATATATGTAGATTATATTTGATGGACCCACCCCCAACCCCACCCCACCCCCACCCCCTCCATCTCCACCTCCACCTCCACCCCCACCTCCATGACCACCTAGTCCTCCTCCACCACCTACTACAAAGGATCTAAGGGAGAGCATGAGGGGAAACCTTCATTACCTCATGTGAGATATTAAAACCATTAGGCATGAGACCCCCTCCCCCCCCCCCCCCACCTACTTCACCTTGTAGATAGTATACAAGGTGTTGCACACTGTATTAATAATTTAGATAGTGGCATCGATAGCTTTAGACTATGGAGGAAAAACATACATGCCTTCTATTTTGTTGGCCTATCTTATAAAGAAGTCCATCAACTCAAATTAAATAAATAACATTATAAAAGATATTTTGTAAAACCTAAGATGATTCTTGAGATAGGCAAGAAGAGGCCTCACATATCTATTAGATGGTGCATGCATCCTCATATATCAATGCACTTTTGGGAGTGGTGGTGGATGGTATTTGACCATCCACCACACGTAAATAATGAGGTGCCTAGCTACTTTCTTGAGAAACTGTGGGTTGAGTTTGAATTGGGTTTGAAACTCAGTTATTTTAATATTAGAGCATTTCAAGGGCTTGGAGGAGGGATGCCTCAAGATAGGCCTAGGGAAAAACTTAGCGATAATATGAGCAATGCAAACATCCTTGGCCTCTTGTACCACTTCCTACATCCCAATGCCTCTCCATCATCAAGTAGTGCCATCTTCTCTTACTTCAATGAGTGCCCTTTAGGGAAATTTAGCAAAGCAATGGATGTAGGTGGTACATATTTGTCCACTTGGACATGTTTGTACCAGTTGTGAGGGTATATGTAGAGGCTCACAAGGTAATGATGATGCAACACATGATGACCATGATGCTGAGGGCACTAGTTTTGATGATGAGGCATGCATTGCTCATGGTGGTGGTAGTGATGAGATTGATGTTGAGTCATTTGTTGATCTTCTTTGTGGAGAGGGAGAGAGTTGGGAGTAGTACATAAAAAATTAATTTTAAAATTTATAAAGTACATAATTATTTACTTTCTACATATATGCATAATTGTATTAACCACATTAATATATATTGATTTTCACTTAATAGAGGATGGATGATACTATTCCTCCTAGGAGGCAGTATAGTCTTTTTTTGAGACCTTTAGACATTGGCATCCCTCAGATGGTATGGACTTTGAATTACATAGTAAATAATGTGTATTGAAACTCATAATTTATAAGATGTTCTCATATATTCTTTATATCTTGTTTTGTAGGGATCGTCATCTATTACACCATCTGATGCTTGTATAGGTCTTGATCCATCAACCATTGAGGCACAACCTTAAATACCTATGGTATGAACTAAGTTTGAAGAGAAATAATTTGTACTATTTTTATGTACACATTGTTACTAACTTATCTTCAATATTGATTCATGTGGGTGAATGTACGAAGTAGTGTCACCCTCTATGATATCATGTAAGGTCACTCCTCGTATGTACCTATCAAATATGAATTCTCTATTAAAACCATTATAGGAGATTTAAATAGATTTGAAGTAATATTTTATGTTGTGAATGTCCTAATAAAAGTTTAGATTAGTTGATACATCCATATTTTAATACTCAGTGATTTGAGAACTACTACATTATCTCAAGTGTTTAAACATTAAAATTTCACTAACAATGATATGAGGTGTTTTTACCTAATGATGAGGATGTTGATTATTGGTACCATAATGATTAATTTATATGTATTGAGATGGTTCATTATGCCCTATTGGTGATGTTATGATGTTTAGGTATATGCATGCCTAACGATGATTATTCTAGTACTTAATCTGAATTAATGAATAAGTTATATGTTATATTGATTATGTAATTACTGATGATTAAATGTGTTTAGAAATGAGAAAGGATTACTTAAATAAAATATTTATGTTTTAAATTATGTGATTTTTCTAATAAGTTATACATATATGCATGTGATTTTCTTGAGCTATTGATGTGGACAATGAGTGTGTAGGATATATTAGCCAATAAATCTAATGAAGATATAGAACTGAACCCTATGCACCATTTGTGGAAACTAGGTTTAAATCTGATGAAAGATGCAAACCCTGTTGTTCGTGTTTTATTTATATCGTGGTTTGAATGAATGCATCATTTTGTAATCTTTAAAGGTTAATGTTTCATAATAGTGATTTTATAGTGTCACTTGACACTCATGAATTGTATATGCATTCTAGAATGATAGTTAAGGTCAACTGAGTAACCTAAAGATCTAAGTCAGACTAGGTTAGTGACGTTTTTGCTAATCGGTTAGTAATTGAGGTTAATTACCCTAATTAGGATTAGTGTATAATTTGCATGTTGAAGGTTGTTAGAAAGTCCTAAATTTTTTCTAACTTTTGATAGGTCCCTAATTACTCCTAAATGCCTAAAATCATGAAATCTAAGTACCCAAGGGGTATGGGTATGGGTTTGGGGCATTTTCCACCCCCCTAGCCCCTTTTGTTGATTTTTATGGTCACTCAAAAATCCCATTTTTGCTTTATTATGAAAATTCATTGATTTCATCATGGATTGGATAAATTTAACTCCACCTTGAGATTATCCTTAGGTCTATTTGAGTTAGAAGCCTCTAGAAATTTTAGGCAAGTGGGGGAGTTATTTCTTTTAGAGGTGGTTGAGTTTAGGATCTTGTTTAGAGGCAATTTTGAGAGGGTTTTGAGTGTTCACCCAACCTCTAGTTTTAGAGTGTAATTTAGGATTGAAGGAGAAGGAGAAGGAAGGGAATGCTCATCTCAAATTTTTTCATTTGCCATAACCTAATTTTTGAAGGTAAGAATTCTTCACCTCATTTGGTTCATGTTGTGTTTCATGTTTCAGTTTTATTACATTTGTATGTATGTGTGTGTTGCGAGTGTCTTGGGAGGGATGGGAAACTAGTTTTCTTAAATGTCTTTCCTTTGTGTTTGTTTGAATTTTTGAAGGGATTGTATGGGAGTATTGGCATTACTCACCCTCGAATAGGGTAGAAGTGGCCATGTATAGGGGAAGGTCTATAGTTGGACTCCAACAGTGTAGAGTCTCTTCTCAAGACAAGAAGAGGGAGAGAGGGTAGGGTGTTATGGCCCCCTACTCATTAGCACAAACCACTTATGATTTTTGGAATGTAAGAATGGAAGAACAAAAGTTCTTGAGTTTATAGCCCAGAAAGGGCACCTATTTTGGTGTTGTGCCTAATGTCTCTACTTGGAAAAATCTACCTTCTCCCTGATCTATTTCAATGTCGAGCTTGTTGTGCAAACTTAGATGGGAGTGAATGTTTGAACTTGTCTTCTTGTTATGTTTGGTTGTCTCTTGGTCAGTTTTTGTTCTCTCCATGATCATCATGATGTGTTGTAGAAATTGATAAGGGTTTCCCTTGTTGTGGAGCCAAGAAGGAAATTCATAATTGTTATTGAAATTCAGTCATGTTGGGAGTTTTCTCCTTGAGATATTATTCCTATTAAAAAATGTTACATTTAAACTTATTATTGAAATGGAAATGATGTCGGGTTTTCTTCCTGGTTCTTTCCTAGCGAAGCCCTTGAATCAAGTGGTTTAATAAAATGAATGAGAAATGACTGAACCTCATTTGTTCGTAAAAATTGAGTAATATTCCTGCTTATGATATTTCTAGTATTTTAGTTTATGCATATGTTTTCTTGAAATTAGATGTAATGATGTTTTACTTTCCTGTAGTATTTTTATAGTTCAAAATCATATTCATTGAATTGAGGTTAATTAGATAACATGGTAATATATATTAAGTTTTCCAATTTTAGTTTAAAATATGTTAAAAAAATTCACATTTGATTTGTACTTAAATTTCGTAATTATACATGAGTATGAGGAAGTTAAGTAATTCTATTTGAATACGTATGTATCACATTTAATCCTATTTTCACTTTAAAAGAAAAATAAAATAAAAGTTTGTTGGTGTGTTTTTGCCTGTATTTTGGGCATGACATATCAAAGAGGGTTACGATCAAAATAATTGCAGCCATAACAATTTTGGCTGAACATACATGGAAATTCTATGTGCCCATATGGCCTATATAGTTTTGGTCATAACGCTTTTAGCCAAAATTGTTCTGGCTGAAAGCGCATAGTTTTATAAAACCACCGAAAACACTTTGTGGCTACCATTTTCACTGTAGCAGTTTCTAGATTTCTTGGAGATCGATCTAGGTGTTTCAGTCGCGATGGGTTAGTGGCTTTTTCTTCTCTTTTTAAAAATTTTTGAACGTATTTTTTGATGAATAAATGTTAATGGTAGTCAAATTAATTGTTTTTTACATGTTTTATGAGTGCATTATTTAGATTTGTTAATCTTTTAATATATTTAAATTATTTTTTAGATTTTTTAGTAAATTATTTAAAACATAAACAAGAATGTAGGCAATGGTGCGTCCAAAACTTTTGGTTATGCTGAGAGGTACACAGATGGTTGCTATAGACCAAAGTGTTCCTGATGACACAATTAGGACACAAATTTATTCGAGCATCGCCATCATTGCCACACAATTGCAGGAGATTTCTTCTGATTGGTGTGGTAGATATATATTATGGACTTGAGGTATTGGTGCAGCCACATCATCTAGCATAGGTGTTGATGATACATATGGGGTAGTAGTTATACCTTCTCCACTAGATGTTTTTGTAGTCTCAAATTTGGATGCATTGCATCATTTGGGATCCTGTTTAGTATCTGATCTTTTGGACTCATATTGAGAATTATCTACAATCACAAGGATTCCACTTCATGACATCATCTCTTAGATTAGTCATATTCTATCATGTACAACATGATCAGAGGGTTCACAGAGGTAGGAGGACATTCCTGCACCTTCCACTGCTCCTACTACTACACAGGTCCCTACAACACTAGCCCCAGCTACTCAGGACCCTAAAACATCCCCCCTTAGTTAGGATTTCACAGCTAGATAGCTTGGTCTATTTACCTCTATGCTTTTATATGGCACTATCAACCTGGATGCTGATAATGTTTTATCATTACATGATTCAGATATCAATCAGATCAGCAAAGCATTACATAATGATATGATATTTATATGTCTATATGTTTAACTTTATTTTAATTATGGTAAATATGTCTATATGTTTAAATTTATATGTGTGTGTGTGTTTGCGTATGTGTTATAGGGTCTGAGTGATAGTATGTTATGTTTTGGTGATCTCTAGACATTGACAGATCCTACACATCCTGAGTCTCAGGTATGTTACAATTTAAATATATATTTTATTTATATGTATGATATAATTTGTTTACAATTACATAATTTGACACTATCATTTGACACAGGGTTCAGACACAACTAATAGACACTTTTGGGGACATCTAGGATCAAGAGGGGGATGCAGCAGATTAGATCATGGCCTTTTATTTTATACATGTTATTTTGGAGATATTTGATATAGTATTTTGGATTTACATGTTTATATGGACACCTTGATGTTTTATGTGTTATTTCTAGATACATGTTTATATGGAGACTTTGATGTTTTATATATGTTATTTGGAGGCATTTGATACATGATATTTTTATACATTTGATATGGGTACATTATTCTCCAGATATATTTTATTATATATATGTATATGTCTCAGATGTTATTTCATAGATGTATATGTACATATGTTCATGTTGAATGTGCATGCATGGTTTCAGTATTCATATTTTTATTAATGTTTATGTACATGTTATTGATCTTTTAATTTCTTAATCTTTTATGTTTATGTATGTGATATTCATGTTTCTGTATATGTTATTCATCTTAATGCCTTATTCATGTTTTCAATATTCAACTTTACATGTATATGTTATTCATTTTAATTCCTTAATCTAAGTGTAATTAACTATATTTAATGACATGTCTTAAGGGGAGATCCTAAATTATACATAAGAATGTAGATTAATTTAATGTATTTTTTATTTCATAGATGTATGTATATATGTTCATGTTAAAAGTAGACATGTATGTTTTCAATATTCACATTTTTATGTATATGTTATTGATTTTAATGTCTTTATCTAAGTGTAATTGACTATATTTAATGACATGTCTTAAGGAGAGATTCTAAATTATACATAAGAATGTAGATTAATGTATATTTTATTTCATAGATGTATGTAAATATGTTCATGTTAAATGTAGAGTACATGTATGTTATCAATATTCATGTTTATGTATATGTTATTATTTTTAATGCCTTAATCTAAGTATAATTAACTATGTTTAATGACATTTCTTAAGGGGAGATCCTAAATTTAATATGTTATAAGAATATAGATTAGTGCATAGGTAAGAATATAACATATACATGTATATAAGAACATATAAAGAGTATGACCTAAAGAATGCATGTTACAACATTTAATTAATAAAAGTTAATACATATAAGAACATAACTTAGATTATATACAAACATAAAGAATGTATATTTTATTTCATGGATGTATGTAAATATGTTCATGTTAAATGTAACATGTATGTTTTCAATATTCATGTTTATGTACATATGTTATTGTTTTTAATGCCTTAATCTAAGTATAATTAACTATATTTAATGACATGTCTTAAGGGGAGATCCTAAATTAAATATGTTATAAGAATGCAGATTAATGCATAGGTAAGAATATAACATATACATGTACATAAGAACATATAAAGAGTATGACCTAAAGAATGCATGTTACAAAATTTAATTAATAAAAGTTAATACATATAAGAACAAAAAGATTATATACATAAACACATAAGAGCATTAACAATCAATAAGAAAACATAAACAATGTATATAAATACATACAAATTTACTAAAGGGGTTGTCTTAAGGAGAGGTCCTAAAAGGTGGTACTAAGGGGATGTCCTAATAGGTGGTCTTAAGGGGAGGTTAGGTAATAGGTAGTCCTAAGGGGAGGTCTTAAGAGGTTTTCTTAAGGGGAGGTCCTAAGAGGTTGTCTTAAATGAGATATCCATGTCTAATTTAAACAAAAATAACAAAACATGTCTAATTTCACATATCCACTTGATAAATGATCCAATGTATACAAATTTATTTTTAAAAAATCATGTCAACATTAAATGTGAAAGTATTATAGTCTAGCTATATAGACATAGCTAAACTAGAGCTCTAGAATAAGTACATAGGTAAACTAGAGCTCTACAAACATTGTATTGCTAGGATCCTCTCTAGTTTTTATTATCTCTAGAATTTTTTCATGTTCGGGTTAACCTGCTTTCCTAGTTTTGATCGAAACTAGGTGGATAGTTTCGATCAGAACTAGGAAAGCGGTTTGCTAACTGCGTGGTTAAGCTGCCAATAGTTTCGATAGAAACTAAGAAATTTTGTTTCTATAGAAAGTTTGTAAAATAATTTCGATAGAAACTAAGTTTCTATCGAAACTAGCTAGTTAGAAGCCCCCATTAATAGTTTGAAGTTTTTTCAATGATTTCCTTTCTTCGGAGCTGAATTACCAGGTTCAAATGGAGCACTAAAGACCTGAAATTGTACATGATTGAAGTACTCTGAACTAGCTTTCTAATGACTATGAATTTGGTGCTTTTCAAATTTTTTAGGTATATATTTTTTAACATGAACTAAATATAGGTTTATTGTAAAAAATAAACTAAGATATTCAACGCTCATGGAAAAATAGTAAATATAAAAATTAAAAATTTTGAAAAATAAGTACGGTGTCCATATTTGAGTCACCTTTCAATCAAATTTTACTTTTTAAAAATTGGGTAAATATATAATAAGTTACATGTGTCAAAAGCCATGTATGTCTAAATTAGTGTTATGCCAACTTTAAACTACAATAAAATATGAAATACTAATGATAAAGATATAAGACCAACTATGGTTTAGGTATGGATGTTAACAAACTAAATTCAAAAGAATCACATTGATATCTATTGTAGAAAAAAAGTTATGTGTGTCAAAAAGAGTGTCACTCTTTAAAAATCAGGTTTTTGATATCATACCAATTTTCGTAGGAGAAAAAATAATTCAATAAAATAATTTTTTTTTCAAAAAAAAAAAATAGATTTAGAATCTAGACACAAAATCCTAAAAGACTCTAGTTTACTTCATCTTCAAATTCCTAACTGTTAAACATGAATTTGCATTTGAAAGTGAACGTTTTCTTAAAAATTCAGAGTTCAGTGTCAGTTTAGGCAAAAAAGTGTAACCCACTATTGTGGGTTCACTCTTCAATGGATAGTTTCCACTTTTGATTTCCACGACATCCTCTTCTTTGTATTTCTTCAAATTATAACTTTGTTGCTATAACATAGTTGTTGTAATGTAAAACTTTTTTTCCAGGCTTGTATTCAATAAATTCAATACCACTATCAATTACCCTTTTTTTTTGATAATATGTTCCTTCAATAAAAACTAATCCAATTGGATATGATTTTCCATCAACATCTATAGTTCCTTCTAGCAACTTGTGTTTTTCTTTTGTGCATCTTAAAAGATAATAATCCACATTTTTTGCATTATCTAGTAAGGCTTGAACTACAAAAATATCTCCTACATTTATATAAAAATAAAATAAAATTAATTTTAAAATGAATATATACATATATAATAATTTATATATATGTATATATGCACATAAACCTACTATAACTAAATCAGAAATGTGCTCATAATCAGTTGAATATATAGGATCATGAATGTCAATTTCAATGTCAACATCTTCAAAAGAAGGCTTTCTAAATATCTCCTTCAAATTCCAATTTGAAACATATCCATTCACAATATTTTCGCATACACTCACTAGATTGTCCTTAATGCAGTCATCACAAAAACATGTTCTCTCTTACTTTAATTACTAGAGGTTTATGGTTTCCTGTAGTCATCACTTGATGTAAACTTCTAATACCAAGAAAAAACTCAAGAATTTGAAAAATACATTAAAATTAAATATAACTTAGTTCATCTTTCACTTCCCAAAAGTAACACTTATTGTATTCAGTATCTCGAGTAGCAAAATGAACTTTGCACCATTCAACAATTTGATTTGCCCTCTCTATCATATTCCTTGTATGTACATACAACATGCATATATGTAATTAAAAATATATGCTACTAGTATTAAACATGCACATTAAATGCATATTTACTTGCAAGTTCAAGTTGTCAAAGCGCACACTTTATACATGATCCTGCTCCATCATGCTCCCCTTTTCCATGTCCACTTTCAAAGAAATTCTATAAAAACCTAACATTGGGTCTAGCATGTTGCATTGCTAACCAATTAAATGGTTTTGTAGATTTGAATTGTCCTATGAACATGAAACATGATAAGTAGAAACAATTATCTATGTACATTTATCAAATCAAAATAGGCATGTCCAAATAAATATAAGTTAAAATAAAGTTAAATAAATGTGTAAGTTTGTGTATACTAACTTGCACATGCATCAGACCAAATTCAGTGCTCTAAAACATTTATTACATGATTCCTAAGATCTTTAGATAATATTGCAAAAAAATGAGCCACATAACTCATATCATGAACTCTATTATCACTAATATAGAAATGAACCTCTTTGATGATGATGCATTCATTTTCATCCAACCTTTCTATCTCATCCTCCTCAAATTGTGCATGTCTATAGGTCACTTGCAAAAATATTACAACTTATTCAAAATGATAATATTTCCCTTGAAGCTCTATTTGAGGTGCAAATGTCTAATTCTCAGAAAAATCTAAAACTAAAAGTATACAACCATATGGAAAACAATTTTTGGAATCACAAAACTGTTTAGCTTTCCATCGTGCACCATGACAATGTCGGATATGTGGATATATCAATAGACAAAACTTGGTCATAAACTCATCATAATGCAATTCACTCTCCTTCAATACAATTTTTTTGGATTCATCTCCGATCTTATTTTGGTAAGTCTCATATTTATATCTCATCCATGAAACTGGAGTCGATTCATTAATATTCTCAATTTGCATTTCAGAAAATTTGCATAAATCTCCACAATATTTACACTAATTCTTTATGCATTGCACTTTGAACTCATCTAAATCTTCTAATTTATCACATAGTATGGACTTCACAAATTGTGTTGTACTTCTAGGGATGACCAAATTAGGATCAAGTATTGCCATAACTTTTTTATATGATTGCAAGTCTAGACCAAATTCAACATGCTTTCGACAATAAGAAGTTTTATGAATCTTATTTATGCATACAAAAGAAGGATGCAAACTCTCAAACATTCTTTGACATATTTTGACATTTGAAAATTTTTGCTTGAATGTTTGAAATAATTCACTTTGAGTTATATCTATGAAATGTTTTGGATGTTCAATTTTGACCCTTGTCTCTTGATCTTTAATTTGTATAGTATCACATATGTTGGAAGAAACATGAGAATGTGTGGTCCAAAATTCAATAACTTGTCTTTTCACATCTTCATAAATTTTATCTTTTCGAGAAACTCTACAAATATTCACCTAGTTATTCTCAATGTTATCATCTAGTATATTTCTTCTCTTGATGTATCTCTAAACAGTTCTTCTAGATATATGTAGTATATCAAAAATTGCACGTACCTATTTTCTATGTGTCAATTTTCTACCAGATATAGTAGTCATCAATGCTCTACGTGCATTACTCAAATCACCTCCTTGAGTTGTGTTGTCAATTTTGTTATAATCATTTTGCAAGTTTTCAACTATTATTTTATTAATATTATGTGCACAATTTTTCCTATTATCAACACCCAATAACTCCAAAATAGGTCTCATATCTTTTCTCCTAAATAACTTGACAAATAATTGTGCCTATCCAAATATACTTTTATCTTTGAAATATTCATCCCACATGTTCTGATAATGCTTTCTAATAGTGTTATCATTTGTCATATCTTTAGATGGAATTTGGTTAAAAATTAGTTCCTCCTCCAAATCCATCAAATTTGTTATGCCTTCTAATTTATTTCTATCAGTAGAACTGCCAATTTCTTCATCTTCATTACTTTCATTCTCCTCATGAATCTCATCCTATTCAAGAATTTCAGTAGGTTGGTTTTGGTTATGTTTTGTATGACTTTTCATTTTGTCATCTCTTTTCCTGTCATATTTCCTTGATCTTTTCTTTTTACTTCCCATTGAATACTTCAATCTATAGAAACAAAAAAATTAATTTAGATTTTAAACACTAAATACTAGCTAATGCTTTAATTTAGAATACATTAAAATAAAAGTAAGTAGATAGGAAAAAACACCTTAACAATATTCAATCCTTTGTAATTTTGAATAAATTGATGAAATAGTTGCTGAAAATGGCTTCAAAAATTGTTGTCTTCCAAAAACGCTCTTCTATTTTTTTCTATTTTCTATATTTATTAAAAAAAGAAAACAAAAATCTTATTTTATACATGAAATAGTCAAACTAACCGCTAGTGCTTTGTTGGGCCGACAGGTGTTTCAACCGAAACACTTTTAGCTAAAAGCGTTATGATCAAAAGTGTTTCGATCGTAACTATCTATGTGGCATCCTAGGTGGAAACCACATAAGAAAAATTAAGAACTTCTGCAAACATCTTACTTTGAAGGCCAATTTTACCTAATAAATTTTATTTTATTTTAAAATTATAATATACTTTTGTAGGTCTCAAAGTCAAGATTATGACCATATTAATTTTTTATTATTTGATTATGGATAATATGTTATAATTTGAAAATATTACAACTAGGTATTTTAAGATTCAGGAAGACGTCTATTCAAAAATAGGAAAAAAAATAGTAAATCATGTTCAAAAATAATTAATTTTTAATGTTGCACTAGAGGAGAGAGTCTTTTTCAAGAATATGTAATTTGTTTTAAAATATATAGATTTGATGAAAAAGGTTTGACAGGAGAAAAAAACTATCAATTTCTAATAACTTTGACTTTGATTAGTTATAACTTGAATAATATTAGTCGAATTTCAATTTTTATTTTTTGGTGCACTAGATATACGTGTCAACTCTAACATATTCCATAATTAGACCAAAATATAAAAATTTGCATATATTTGTTTGGTGGGAAAATAACTCTATATTTTCAACATTTTAAAAAAATTAAAAAATAGACTTTATAAATTCAAAAATAAATAAATTTTTCACACAATTTTTTTTCAAAAAATTACAAACATAAACTTCATTCAATTTTACACATTTCATTAGTTTACATCATCTTCAAATTCTAAACACAAATGCCACTTTTATGTCATTAAAGTTGAAGAGTTTAAATTCTGATATCACTTTTCCTTTATAAAAGGTGACATAAGTTTGTGCTTTTACCCATGTACAATAATGTTTTTTGGTTTTATGAATAGGAGATAGATTGTAATTATCCATATAGGGCTCAATATAGTCTATTTTTGACTCCATCTTTTGACCATTTCAGACATGTCAATGATCATCATGGTAGCTATCTCTAGACACATCTGTGATACTGGCTACTACTCAGGTATGATATATAGGTTTTAATTTAAAAAAATTGTATTGTAAATTATGTACTTTTTAATTTATGTACTTTGTAATTCATGTATATATAATTTTGTCTCAAGGTTTATGTATCCATGATTTTAGGACTATGTTGCCATGAGTGTTCCTAAGACTACAAGACTAAGCCAGATGGAGATACAAACATCATCCTTTCAGGTCAGTATTGTGATTTATATGTACATAATTCATTATGATCTTTCTAAAATTTTAAAAATTAATGTATTCTAAATTAAATGACCTCACCACTACCACATTTGGTAGCTTTAATAGTGTAACTCCTCCTATTATAGAGGGACACCTATCTCATGTGGTTTTATTTTTAATAAGTTCTAAATATTTAATTTATTTGCAAGCTAGATTTTGAAACCCATTTCAATTAAGCATGTACAAATTGTCTTCTTAGGATGTGACATGCAATGCCCCATAGAATATCCCACATGATGAGACACATCATGTTACATAGCATGATCCATCTTAGTTCTCTTCATGTGGAGTAAAGAGGACTATAGATAAGATAGATTAGGTCTTTTGGCATCTTTAGATTATGTTTTTATGACACATATTGTTTATTCTGATAGACTTTATATTAGGATAGTTTACTATATTATATGTATTTTTGGACTTCATAGATCATGTTATGACAAGTTAGACCATGTTCTATATTTTTATGACTTCTTATCATGCTAGTGTATGCAATATAGATTATTATGTTATCATGTTGTAATTAAGAACCATTTTTTTTATTATGACATATTTTATTCATGTTATGATTCATTTTATTAGTATATGTTACATGAACAATAATTTTAATAATTTTAATTAAATATAGGAATGTTAATTTAAACATATTTGAATGTAAAAGTAAAGGAAAAATATAAGAGGTCATTACTTGAATTGACAAAGAATTTTAATATCAAGTGCACACCTTTAACTTTCAAATAAAAGTGAACTTCTCAATTTTACACAATTAAAATCATATAAATTTTTAAAAATTGAAGTCATATATATGTAACACAATGTGAAGGACATAAATAAATGTGAAGGACATAAATAAAAGTGCACTCCTATTTTAAAATGTTTACAATATGTTTTGATTTTAAAATAAAAAAATCGGTTCAACACATTTCTTCAAATGATGTCCTACAAAATAGATTTTTAAAATAAAAACATGTGTTAATAAAAGAATAAATTAATAAGAGTTATTTGTATTATGTAAATATGTGTAATGTATGGACTCACTATGTGTAATTGCACAAGGTGTTGATGTTTGATCCACCTTAAATATTTAAATTTGCATAAATTGTAATTGAGACCTAAATAAGAGGTATATATAAGTTCTCTAATTTTCTATTGACAATGCATACATACATTTAAATTATATAACTACATATATATAAGAAGAGCAAAATAAAGAAAAAAAAATTACATGTGTTTGATTTAAATGTACTCATCCCACTATACCATTTGCATCCTCTCTCTTTTGCAATGCATCTATACATTGATATGAGATTATGTTGAAGTGAAGAACATGTAATGTTTCAATCATTATTTTGTCACTGATGTCAAACCTACTACTTGCTGGTAACAAAAAAGCTTAGATTATTTAAGTACTATCATTTGATTGATTGATGAGGAAGTTTTGATTAAATAAGATAACAAGAGCACCTAGAGGAAAGTTTGATTTATGATATGTAAAAGAAGTACAAATATCAATTAAGATAGTGATAACATAGTGTATTTATTATCTACTTGAGGCTGCAAAGGATGAATACACTAAATAATTCTAGAAGAACAAGTAAGAAGAATTGAGTCCACCAAGCTTGACCAAGTGGATAGTAGGTTCCAAGAAAAGTTAGTGCAAGTTGAGCTAAAAATTAGTTGGAGCTGAGTAAAGTTAAGTTTTAGTGTATATTGACATACACTTAAACTTCACTTTACTTGAGTGCACTTGTAAACTTTAGTGTTTCTTGAGTTATCTAGTGGATGAGGAGTGGAAGAATGGTATAGAAATCGAGTAACAATATATTGATGTCAAGTGCTAGTATTAATGTTAAATCATAGATTTTATGAATGTGAACTGACTATTTTGTTTTGTTGAATTCTATGAAGCATATGGAAGATAACTATGATGAACTGGTGGCACAGAATTCAAAGTAAACCATTTTGAGGCAAATTCAAAGAGGATTACGAGAGAAGTTTCCAAAGGAACCAAATGAAAAAGTGGGTAGATTCATCGTATCCTACATAATCATACCTAACCATAAAATGGACAATTGGGGCTGAAAAAAAAAAGATATTAAATCTCTATTTATAGAGAGAGTTATTCAAAAGCAAAGATTTTCATGTATGAGAACCAAAGGAAGACAAGGAGTTTAGGGTATTGCTTTATTCAATGGTTGAACATAAGAGACTGCTATTGGAAAGAAAAGCAAGAAGGCTTAATAGTATGAATGCTTAAAGGGTGAGCAAGCTATCAAAGTTGAACTATGTGAATGCCAAGCAGAATAAAGGATTGAAACAAAGATCTATAATCTACAAGTGATTTTTTTATTAAATCAAGCCTTTTTTCTAATCATTGTATTAGTCTAGGGTAAATCCTTTGGATTAAGGTTTTCCTAATAGTAATTTGTAAGTTCTTTAATTGGATTACATTCCAAGTGAATTATTTAAATTCCTCTAACAAAGTTCACTCCTAATAGGGTGATTGAAATCCTATCACTAGGTCACATTTAACAGTGTGTATTGTAACCTTTAAGAAGGTTGGTCTTTCATAGGGAATCACTTCAAAAGAGTGAGAATTAGTAGCATGTTATTGATGGTTTTTTCCAAATTGTATTTCTACATAAAATCCATGTGTCAAATGTGTTATTAAATCTATTATGTTTCATGTTTAAATTTCTACACAGATGTTTTGACCTAGGATAGTAACCTACAAGACTAAGCATTGTATGATGATGAAGAGTCCTTCCCTTAATACCATAAACTCATAACATGAACAAAGAAATAAAAAAAAATGTGAGAACAAAATATGGACTTCTTATTATCACCACAAATGCAAAATTATAGAATTCAAAATTACAATATGCTAATCCAAATAGGCACTTCATTATAGTAAATCTACAAGACAAAGTTGCAAACTACTACCCATCTTTGTCCTAGACAATGTTTAGGCCTTTCTTAAATAAGAAATTTTATGCCACCCAAGAAGGTTTTAGAAAATGAAATTTAATACCTAGGGTCGACAGACCCTAACAATACATATAGAGTCAGCCAAATATATCTTTGACAATTATTTTAGATATTTTGGGTAGCCCAACTTTTGAAGGCTATAATTCTCAAACCATTACTCTAATTGGCTATTATAATGACTATTTGAAAATGAAACTCCTAATCTATAGGCTCAAAAAAATGCTAGTGCCCTTCTATTGAGTTTTTAGACCTCATTTGGGCACTCTAAGGCCTCCAACAGTGAGCCTAATGATTTATTTGAAAATGTTTCCATTGAAAATCCATAATAATTTTTATGATACTTAAGTTGGAGAAACAAGATTTTTATGGTAGGCTTATAACTCTAAAATGAACCTTCATATAGAAAATGAGAACATTCTAAGCTCATATGACAAACTTACTAAAAATAGAAAGTTTCCAAAAATAGTAACCACCTTGTCTACCAGTCCTTATTAAAATAGAAGAGACTGAAAAGCAAATATTTTTGGATGATGCAAGATTGCTCTTACACCCAAGATGCTCATGCATCAGATACCCAACACAATTTTAGAAGTGACTCTGTCACATCTTAGGTGTTTAGAGGAAAACAAAGATAGTTACCTCCTCCCTTGCTAGCCATGATGAATCCTCTACTAGCCTTCCTTTCCATTTGACTAGGTATTCCTCATAAGTTTTGTTCCTTGTACTTTTTCCAACATGACTATATAGTATCTCCTCAATCTCCTTTATAATATGCCATCAAATCTAAAATATCAAATATTAGTGAAATATTCAATTCAGTAGGCAACTCCACTTCATAAGCATTTCTAAAATCATGACTTTTCATTATCTTGTATGCTCCAAACTTCTTAATCTTCAACATAATATATGTACCCACTATGATAGAGGGCCACACCACCCTTACCCACTCACAATCAAGAAAGCAACAATATGGAGACCAATAAAAAAAATGCTTCACAAGAAATTTTATTATACTTGAAGATCCTTACAACACCCACAAGATGATATCAAGCTTCTCCTTGAGCTTCCACTCCTCAAGCTTCTCCTTGAGCTTCTACTCCTCAAGCTTCCCCCTTGAGCTTCCACTCCTCAAGCTTCTCCTTGAGCTTCTACTCCTCAAGCTTCCCCCTTGAGCTTCTACTCCTCAAGCTTCCCCCTTGAGCTTGATTACAAATGATAATAAGCCTTGCTTAAATAGGCAATTCTAACCCAAGACATTACAAACACAACCAATGTGGGATAAAAGGTAAATACAACTACCTTTAAATAAATATTAAATTCCCACCCAAATACAACTAAGCACCCAACAAATACTAAATACATGATTTATCCAAAACCTTCTAGAATTTCCACCTACACACCTCGATTAATGGAATGACAACTATTTTTCTTATTTTTCTATTTATGCCACCTATGCACCTCGAAAATAAAAATCCTCTTTTCCTTTCTTTTCTCCTTTTTATTTTTTAAATTTTTTTATTATTTCTCCTCTAATTTTCGTCACTTTTCTCTCTCCAAAAAAAAAAAAAAAATTTTTTTTTTTTTTTTCCCAATAATTTTTCATGCAAGATGCTCCTGCATCAGACTCCCTCAGTAGATAGAAAAGTGTGTCCCACACTTTGACGCCAAAAGAAAGATCTACCGCCATCTTCATCTTCACCAAAGGCTTCCACCTCAACGGGGACAACAAAACCACCATGCAAATCTTCCACATCTGCATTACTCTATCAAACACTAGAATCTCAACCATCCAATCAACATGTTCATTCCTAGGAACAAACTAAAAATAATGCTTTATTAGCAAACTCCCATTCACATCAACAACTAGTGAATCCACACCAGCAGCAACAAACCCCGCATTAACAACAACAAACTTCATATCAGCACCAACATGTAGATCTCCATCAATACATGCCAAACTCTCAACACTAGAAACCTCATTGCTCACAACAAGATGCTCTGCAATACATAACTCACCTCCAACAACTGGATCATCCACCTCCAAGTGCTCCATAATCTCCATGTCAGATTCAACCAATTGATCATGAAAACCAACCTCCATCCCAACATTAGCAAGGTTAGGAATATCCTCAGCAACAACCTCTATTTGCTCTATAGGTTCTGCATCAGACTCCACAGACTGATCAGCAAAACCAACCTCTTCCACCTCAACCTTGCGATGCCATCTTCTCTCACGAACCTCCTTAACTTGATCAGCCAATCTATCATCCAACCGAGAAATCATCTTAGAAAAAATCCTCTCCACTATATCATGGATTTTGGCAATCATCTTAGGGTCCAATCCTCTTGGAGCCATCTTCCAAGATCTTTGTAAACCCTCTGCAACAAATCCTTCCTATGCTCCTTGTGACAACCAAATTGTTTGCAAGTCAGATTGCAACCTGCCACCTTGCACGAACAATTAGGAACCACATCACAAGTCTAGGACAACAGATTTGTAGTCCACCAGCTCTGATAAACTTTTCTCAACCAAGGTCCTAGTACAAACTGCCTCACACTTTGGCGATCTGCTTGTACACTCAGGATCTCCTGCTCTGATACCACTTGATAGAGGCCCACACCACCCTTACCCACTCACAATCAAGAAAGCAACAATATGGAGACCAATAAAAAAATGCTTCACAAGAAATTTTATTATACTTGAAGATCCTTACAACACCCACAAGATGATATCAAGCTTCTCCTTGAGCTTCCACTCCTCGAGCTTCTCCTTGAGCTTCTATTCCTCAAGCTTCCCCCTTGAGCTTCTACTCCTCAAGCTTCCCCCTTGACCTTGATTACAAATGATAATAAGCCTTGCTTAAATAGGCACTTCTAACCCAAGACATTACAAACACAACCAATGTGGGATAAAAGGTAAATACAACTACCTTTAAATAAATATTAAATTCCCACTCAAATACAACTAAGCACCCAACAAATACTAAATACATGATTTATCCAAAACTTTCTAGAATTTCCACCTACACACCTCGATTAATGGAATGACAACCATTTTTCTTATTTTTCTATTTATGCCACCTATGCACCTCAAAAAAAAAAATCCTCTTTTCCTTTCTTTTCTCCTTTTTATTATTTTTTATTTTTTTTTTATTTCTCCTCTAATTTTCATCACTTTTCTCTCTCCAAAAAAAAAAAAAAAACCGATTTTTTTTTTTTTTTTTATCCCAATAATTTTTCATGCAAGATGCTCTTGCATCACACTAGAAATTCTCATTTCTCCAATGAACTATGACTTCATCTCCAACTTGAAATTGTTTATAACTCCTTTTCACATCTACCTTAGCCTTGTATAGTGTATTTATCTTTATGATGTGCTTCCTCACCTCCTCATGGATGTTCTTCAAATGTTCACCAAATTCTTGTGCTTTAGCACTACTAATCTCTCCTTTATCTAACTACCTCAATTCAAAAGCATTCCTAGGACTACTTCCATATACAATTTGGAATGACGATTTATCAATACTCCTATTGATAGAATTATTATATGCAAATTTTGCCTATGGAAAAATAATATCCTATCCTTTTGGCTTGTCTCCAACCAAACATCTCAATAAATTTCTCAAACTATGATTCATAACTTCTATCTATCCATCAGTCTATGGAATGATGTGATGAACTGAACTTCAACTCTATCTTCAACTTCTTCCACATTGTACATAAAAAATACACAACAAATTTGGTATCTTGATGTAAAACTATGCTCTTTGGTAGAAAATGTAGTCTCACAACTTCTCTGAAAAAAATCTACTACATGAACAACATCACTACTCTTCTTGCAAGGAATAAAATGTGTCATCTTTGAAAACCGATCAACCACCACACAAATAAAATTATGTCCTCACTATGTCCTTAGTAATCCATGTTGACATCCTCCCGTGGCTTCTCTAGTATAGGTAATGGCTAATATGTATCCTACTTCACTCCTTTTCCAACTAACATACTCCACAACTATGTACAAACTTCTTCACATCTTGCTGCAATTGTGGCTAGTAATAATTCTCAACAATCAAAGCTATGATTTTATCTTTTCCAAAATGTCTATCCAATCCTCCACTATGCTTCTCCTTGATGATATTGTCTCTTATTGAACTTCTAGGAATACATAACTGGCTTCTTTTAAACAACATACTATCTTGGATCATGAAATCCAACCACTTTGACATGTCAAGTGTAATAAGTTCTTTACAAGCCTTCCATGCTTCACCAAAATCAAGATTAACTAAATAAAAAGTACTGAGTTCCTTGAACCCAACCACCTCTATCTACATTTCTATTACAAAAAGTTGTCTTCTAATAAGAGCATCTGCAACACTATTAACCTTCACTCTCTTGTATTTCAAAAAAATGTATAACTCTACGAAAAATCAACCCACATCAAATACCTTTGGTTCAATTTTCTTTGACTATTTAAATAATAAAAAGCTTGATGATTAGTCTACTAAACAAACTCCTTAGGAAGAAGATGGTGTCTTCACTTCTTCAATGCTTGAACTATAGCATAAAATTCTTGATCATAGAAAAAATATTTTCTTTTTGCATCATTCAATTTCTCACTAAAATAGGTAACATGTCTACCTTCTTGGCTCAAAATAGGTCCTATTGTAGAACCACTAGCATCATAGTCTACTTGAAACACCTTGTTAAAATCAAAAAGTGCTAAAACTAGCTGCTTAGTAACCTTTTGTTTCAATAGATTAAAACTCTTATCTAATCCTATAGTCCACTTAAATTCTTTCCTATCCCCTCTCATTGTTCTAGTTAAGGGTCCACAAATACTACTAATACCTCTTATGAATTTCTATAAAACTAGCCAATCCATGTAAAGATCTTACTTCTATCACATTCCTTGGAGCAAGACATTCAAGGATAGCCTTCACTTTCTCCAAGTCCATTTTTAGACCTTCTACTGAGATGACAAATCCCAGGTACACCAACTCCTTTATAAAACTACACTTGTCCAGGTTTATCAACAACTTTTCTTCCCTCAACTTATCAAACAACTTGGAAATATGGATCAAATGCTCCTCCAATGTCTTACTAAAGATTAAAATATCATCTAGGTAAAAATGAAAAACTTACCTAGAAACTCCTTCAGTACCTCATTCATGAGCCTCATGAGAGTGCTTGGTGCATTAGTTAGCCCAAAAGGAATGGCTAACCACTTGCACAGTCCTTCTTTTGTCTTAAAAGTAGTCTCCCACTCGTCACCTTCTATGATACAAATATGCTAGTACCCACCCTTTAGATCTATCTTTGTGAAATACTTAGCTCCACTCAAACAATCTATAATATCATCCATCCTTGGCAATGGAGTACTATACTTGACTGTGATATTTTTTATAGTGTGAGAATTTGTGCACATCCTCCATTGTCCATTCTTCTTTGGTGCTAATATTTCTAGTACAACACATGGACTCAGACTCTCTCAAATCAATCCCTTCTACAACAACTCATGAATTTGTCTATTTAACTCTTCACTTTTTGCTAGTGTTATTCTATGTGCTGCCTTGTTTAGAAAACTAGCTCTTGGAACCAAATCCATCTAGTGACTAATCTTCTTCATTGGGGGCAATCCATCAGGTACATTATCTAATACAATATCAAAAAACTCTCCCAGCATATGCAACTTCTATAGGCACCTCCTCTACTTGTTCTTTACTATATTTTGAAATTATAGAAAAGCACGTATTCTCACACTCCATACCTTTGAGAAACTCATTTCCATCAAAAAAACATATTATGGAAGCACTACATACCTTTTCATATTTATCCTTCAATGACTTCAACTTATGTTTGACTCCATCCTTGGTCAAAGTGTAGTTATTTTATCACCCATCATGTACAACATGCCTATAAAACTACCATGGCTTACCCAAAAACATATGACATATGTCCATAGGCATGATATCACAAAGTACATCATCCTAGTAGCTTCCAACCCTGACCTTTACTAGGCACTACTCATTGACCATGACCTTGTTGTCATCTTACACCAAAGAAATATGATATGGATGTGGGTGTTTCTATCTCTTTAGCTTCAACTTTGTGATCATCATTTATGACATTAAATTTTTAGTACTTTCACCATTAATGATCACATCACAACACTTATCTTCACATCTCCACCTTGTGTGAAACAAGCTCCTTCCTTGATCAAGTTCATTCTCACCAATTAGTAGGATTATTTTGTTAACTAGGGCTTCTCTCCTTTCAACATCTTTAGAATGTGATGATCTAGCATCTTCATCAACATGTGAAACTCTAGCCTAGCCTTCTACTCTTTGGTCTATCCTTCCTTGGTGCTAGGAACATTTAAATGCTCTATGTCCTTCTTCTCTATAGTGAAAACATTTTCCATAGAAACCTCATCTTCCATATCCTTGTCCTCTACCTCTTCTTCTCTGATCTCTATTGTTCTAATGATAGAAATGATTGGAATTATTTTCACTCTAGTTCTAACTCCTACTTCTAGCCTCATCCTAATTATTTTGATAATCATTATGGCCTCCATAACATCATCCACTAGATCTTCTAGCATGACCTCTTCCACTATTCTTGTTATCAAATTTTTTTCTTAGTTTCTCCTCAACCCTTAGGGAAAATTGATATGCCTCCTCAATACTGGTCACTCAAACAAGACTCATCTCATCCTAAATGCTTTTTCATAATCCAATATGATAAGAAACTTTCTCCTTATTAGCTTCTACATGGCTAGTTCTAATGAGAATTGGTAGAGTTCTTCAATATACTCTTGAACAGATTTTACCGCTTGCTTGAACTCTTGCATTTTCTTCAATAGATCAAGCTCATAATCCATGGGAATGAATTGTCACTTCATTTTAGCTACCATATAATCCCATCTAGTATTTTTTCCTTTCCTCTTCTAATTTGATCCAACTAGATCTCCTACCACTAGATCTTTGCATGACCCATCAGTTTGGCTTTCGCAAACTTGACCCTATCTGGATCTTCAATATCTCTATATTCAAAGTACTCTTCCAATTCATTGATCTAGGTGATCAAATCCTCTAGGTTGAGATTCCAAAAATGTGAGAACATAAAACTTAGGTCTTTTTCCAATACTTGAAATGACCCTAAAAATCTTCACCTCATTTGGGTTAAGAAATTCTACTGCATCAAGGTCTGTGTTTCCTTCTTCCTCTTCATTTTCATCCTCACTTTCATCATCTCCTTTGAAAATATTTATTCCTCTATGATTATGTTCTTGCATAACTTACATATGCCTCTGGAGGATTCTAAAATCCTCAAGTGTAACACCATCGACTCTTCCACCACTCTCTCTTCATGGAGGCATTTTTCCTCTTCCACTAAAACCCTAGTACAAATTACTTCACAATTAGAAATCTATCTATATGCTCAATGCAAACCACAGTTCTAGTGAAAACTGCCTCACAGTCGGTGATTTGTCCACACACTCAAGAACCTAGCTCTGATACCATTTGATGAAGGGTGCTTCCCTTAATACTATAAACTCATAACAAGACCAAAGAAACAATAGCAAATGAAAGAACAAAAATATGGAGTTCTTATTATTGTCAAAAATGCAAAATTACAAAATTCACAATTACAATATGCTAATCCAAATGGGCACCTTCATTACAATAATCTACAAGACAAAGTTGTGAACTACTACCTAGAGCCATCCTAGACAATGTTTGGGCCTTTCTTAAATCGGTAATTTTATGCCACTTGGGAAGGTTCTAGATAATAAAATTTAATACTTAGGGCCAACATGTTGGAAATATAATTTAAAAGCTCATTGTTGTTGAAGATCAAAGAGGGAGATTGTTGTACAAGAATGTTTTCAATCATTGTTTTTTCGTTGATGTCAAATCTACTATTTGTAGGGACCATATTTGCTTATAAGATCTAAGTATTATCACTTAGTTGACTGATGAAGAGGATTTGATCAACAATTACATTGAATTTTTTGAATGAGTTGGAAGATAAGGAAGATGAGTTGTTGGCATAGAATCCTATGTAAACCATTTTTGGGCAAATTCTAAATGATTATTCAAGAATTTTATAGAGGAAAAAAAATATGGGTTAGATACAATGAATCCTACCTAATCCATGCAAATTGAAATTGAAAAATGGAAGAATAAAGTGGGAAAAGGTACTCCAAGACTTCTATTTAAGAAGTCATAGACCAAGAAGCAAAGGGTTTCTGATATTGCTGATGTTGAAGAGCCAAATCTATGAAGTGGTTAGAAGGGTGTCAAGGAGGAGACATCTAGGAGAAGGAAGAGCATAGAGGCTCTGCTTCTATGAGTGGTCATGATGAGATGATTGCACTGATACATTGAGCATAGAGACTCAAGAGGACTAAGCTTGAAAGGAGGACAAGTTATTAAGAGTTGTAGAGATTGAAGGCCAGGCAAGGGTATGAGCTAAGAAGTGATCTAAGATCTGTAAGATAAGTTGCATGTTGTAGTTAGGTAAAGATTTTCTAATACTCTCTAACAATTGTATTAGATCTAAAAATCCTATGGACTTAGGTTAGGCTAATAGCCATTTGTAAATTCTTTAATAGGGTGGCATTCAAAGCGAACGTTGTAAAGTCCTTTAACTAGGTCTACTTCTAATAGGGTCGTTAAATCCTCTAACAAGGTCACATTTGATAGTGTGTTGTAAGCCTTTAACATGGTAGGTCTTTCACAGGGCATCACTTCAGAAGAGTGAGAATTGAGTAGCATGTTACTGGTGATTTTTTCCAAATTGGGTTTCCACATAAATCACTATGTTATGTGTTGATTTCTTATGTATTATGCTTGCATGTTGATTTATAGTAACTTGCTGATTAGATAAGTTAAAGCTTGGATAAATGAATGGTTGAATGTGTTCACTACACTTAGTGGAAAGTTTGAATAAGACATTTGGACCTTGAATAACTGATTCACCCCACCACCCCCCCCCCCCCCCCCCCCGCCCCCACCCCTGTCCCCCTCTCAATTATTTTAAAGCATTTATAATAATTGGTATCAGAGCCACATGTTGATTTAGTTTCAAGGTACTAGAAGTAGAAAGATCAAGATGTCCAGGAGAGAAGTTCCCAAACTCAACAAAGACAACTTTGTTGCATGGTAAAGTTTGATGAAATTGCACCCTAGATCAATAGGTGACTATGGACAAAACTCAATTGGAACAAAACATGTAACTCTATCAAGACCTCTTATTGCAGATGATTTGAATAAAAAAGAGCATAATCAAGCAATTTTGGAGATTTCCTCTACACTCAGCTATACAGAATATGATGGCATCAAAGACTATGACATTGCATTCAAGATGTGGAAAACCTTATCAAAAATATATGGAGGGGATTAGAATGTCTAGAGAGAAAAGAGAGAAAGCCTAATTATTTTTTTATTGATGTCAAATATACTATTTGTAGGGATGCTATTTTCTTATAAGATCCAAGTACTATTACTTAGTTGATTGATGAAGAGTATTTGATCAACAAGATGTAATAAGAGCACCTAAGGGAAAGGTTGAGTAATGATGTTGTAATGAAGTGCAAGGATTAGTTAAGACAATGGTTAATTAATGTATTGATGACATACTCAAAGATATAGAGGTTGGTCACACTTAAAATTATTGGAGGAAGAAGTTGTAACAAGATTGACTGCAAAGCTTAAACTAAGATCATAAGTGGGTATCGAGAAATTTAGTTAAAGCTAAGAAAATTCTCAATAGAAGCTAAGTAACAGACAATTCTAGTAACACAATATGAGTTGGGCACCAATTTTTTAATAGTGTTGAGCTACTACATTATTTCAAAAGATGAAGATTTTCCAAATCTAAGCCAACATAGTGGCTACATTGAATTTTGTGAACAAGTTGGAAGATAAAGATGATAAGTTGTTGGCACAAAATCCTATGTAAACCATTTTTGGGTGAATTCTAAAGGATTATTCAAGAAGTTTTTACAGGAAATAGAATATGGGTTAGATGCAATGAATCCTACCTAATCCATGCAAATTGGAATTGAAAAATGGAAGAATCAAGCAGAAAAAAGTACTCCAAGACTTCTATTTAAGAAGTGATAGACCAAGAAGCAAAGGACTACTAATACTATTTCTGTTGAAGAGCCAAATCTGTGAAGTGGTTAGAAGGGTGTCAAGGAGGAGACATCTAGGAGAAGGAAGATCATAGAGGCTCTACTTCTATGTGTGGTCATGAAGAGATGATTGCAGTAGTGCATTGAGCATGGAGACTCAAGAGAACTAATCTTGAAAGGAGGACAAGCTATTAAGAGTTGCAGAGATTGAAGGCTAGACAAGGGTATGAGCTGAGAAGTGATGTAAGATCTACAAGATTAGTTACATGTTGTAGTCAGGTCAAGATTTTCTAATACTCTCTAGCAATTGTATTAGATTTTAAAATCCTATGGACTTAGGTTGGCTTAACAACCATTTGTAAATCCTTTAATAGGGTGGCATTCCAAGTGAAAGTTCTAAAGTCTTTTAACCAGGCCCACTTCTAATAGGGTGGTTAAATCCTCTAACAAGGTCACATTTGATAGTGTGTTATAAGCCTTTAATAGGGTAGGCTTTTCATAGGGCATCATTTTAGAAGAGTGAGAATTAAGTAGCTTGTTATTGGTGGTTTTACCCAAATTGGGTTTCCACATAAATCACTATGTTATATGTTGATTTCTTATGTGTTATGCTTGCATGTTGATTTATAGTAACTTGCTGATTAGATAAGTTAAAGCTTGGATGAATGAATGGTTGAATGGGTTCACTACACTTAATGATAAGTTTGAATAAGACATTTGGACCTTGAATAATTGATTCACCCCCCCTCGTCTCAATTATTCTGAAGCATTTCTAACAATTGGTATCAGAGCCATTTGCTAATTTAGTTTCAAAGTACTAGAAGAAGAAAGATCAAGATGTCCAAGAGAGAAGTTCCCAAGCTCAACAAAGACAACTTTTCTGCATGGCAGAGTATGATGAAATTAAACCTTAGATCAATAGGTGACTATGCACAAACCTCAATTGGAATAGAACATGTAACTCTAGTAGGACCTCTTACTATAGATGATTTGAATAAAAAGGAGCATAACTAAGCAATGTTGGAGATTTCCTCTACACTCAGCTATGTAGAATATGATGACATCAAAGACTATGGTCCACTGTATTCAAGATGTGGAAAAATTTATTAGAAATCTATGGAGGGCATCAGAATGTCCAAAATGCAAAGAGAGAAAGCCTAAGAGGAAAGTTTGATGACATGAAGATGGAGGAAGGTGAAAATGCTACTTAGTACACTACACGAATGAAAGAAGTGGTGAGTGAAAGAAGAGATAGCTATCAGTAAATACTTCAGAACTCTACTACCTATCTATGCTATAAGAGTTTTAGCCATCCAAGAGCTAAGGTGTGTATAAGGGAACACACTAACCTTTGAAGGAATAGTGGGAAGACTTACTACATTTGAGCTATCCAATTTTGACAACTACAAACTTGAGAACTTTGAATCTAGTTTCAAGGCCAAGATGACAATAAAAGATACTAAGGAGGACACATCAAGCAAGAAAAGAAGAAAAGGAAAACATGCATCCAATGATAGCAACATAGATGAGGAATGTGGAAGAGTTAGAAGCACTACTAGCTAGGAGATTTCATAGAGGTAAAGGAAAATTCAAAGGTAATCTCCCTATCATATGTTTCAATTGCAATGAAGTAGGTCATATAGCTACAAGATGTCCATAGAAGAAGAACTATAAAGAAGGAAACAAGTACAAGAACAAAAGAGAAGATGACAGCAAAGATTACAAGGAGAAAGGTAAGAGATGCTCCATTGTTGAAGAAGATTTTGTTGGAGTTGATGAAATCCAACTTTGAAGACACCCAAGATCACCTACATGTGAAAACCTATCAAAGGAAAGCCAAGGAAAGAAGAGCATGGAGCAAGGGAAAAACCCTAAATGGACATGAGAGAAAAAATATTGCAAAGACAAGAAAATATGTATTTACAATATGCTAAAATGTCTTGTTATACAATGAGGAGAGACCTATTATAAAGGCCTCAAAAAATATCCTAGAACAAGCTAGAAGATGCTGGGAGATAAGTGTGACAACTAAGAATACATTCACATGAGGTGGAAAGTCTTCAAACAAGGTGAGAGGATAAGTATGAATTAGGAGAGAACAAACTCTCATATTGTCAACAACTTATAACAGACTCTTGGACTACAACTAATAAATGAAATGCATTTACCTAAGTAAGCTTAAGTAAGTAGAATAAATAATTAGTAAATTAATTATTTACTCTAACACCCCCCCTTAAGTGCAACTTAGAGAAATGCCTTAAGCTCACAAAACTAAGAAATGTAGAATGGGTCCTAGCAATGAGGCCATGTTAGGTACCCATGTACAATGCAAAGAGATGCAACCTCTGAAAATGGAGAAAGAGAGAAAATCACATGGGAAAAACCCTCCCCCAAAAAGAAGTAACCTAGTGAAAAACTGAAGAAGCCTCCAAATAGGGGAATGTCTCCTAAAATAGGAACAAGGAGTGATCATGAAGAGCATCATCGAAGCATGAAGAAGTCGCAAAATTTGTCATTAGAAAGAGAATTTCTAATCTGAAGAACCTCCATAGAAGAAGATGGCACAAATTGAGTGTGTCTATATGGTATATGATCCATCTCACTGAAATGCATAGGTAGCTAGCTAATACAATCGCCTTGTGTATAGGATCAACCACTGAATACATAGCTCACACTAATGAAACATCAAACCAAGGATGCATTAGAACAACAATACAACCCCCCTTAATGTAGATGGAGTGAGATGATAGGAAACTAAGAAGGTGGGCCAAAATCTCATGCAAACGAACCAAGAACAACAAGAGAGGAAGAGGTACAGACACCTATAAAGACACGATCACACTGACGCTACATGGGGCTAATGTCATGGAAGGAACACTCACTTGACAAAGGAAGAATGCCTAAAATAGCAAACAACTATCCCCCCCATGGTGCTTTATGAAAATAGTGCAAGTACAACTGACTCAAAAATAGTGTTCATGAACCCGAAATGCAAAAGTGACACTTTATCTTAGTGCGATACATAAAAGTGCTTACAAATGATGTCTAAAATAATCAAAATTGAAAACAAGCTGCAACAAAACATAGTACAACCCAAAACAAAGGAAACCATGCCAGAAAAATGATTCTCGGACATAAAACACTCAAGATATCCACCATAGAGAAAAAATGCCAAAAATATGATAGAAAGAGCACGGGCTAAAATCTAAAGAAAAGGACTATATTTCTGAAAAGGTGACAAAACCAGCTTTCCAAAAATATAAAGTTTTCAAAAAATTGACATGGGACACAAAAGATATATATGCCGAAGTTAAAAATAAAACTTTGTACTTCAACTAAAAAAATGGGCAATAAAAATACATCAAAACCTTAAAATACCTGCACCAATGTCTTCATCTTGGAACTAGCTTTTCAACACTTCTTTTAGATAGGAAAAATACCTCTGTATGCTCAAGTTATGGCCAAAAAACTCAAGGTAGGTCCAAAATGACCCTGGAGATGTGCAAGCAAGGTATGCTAATGTAGTCTTGATGTCATGCTGACATCAACATTTCAAGGCAAAAAATTTGACAGTGAAGGGGCCATCATAGCAAAAAAGACTACCACATGGCAGTGCCACATGGCATCCACGTGGAAGAGCAGGCCCAAAATGGTGATGTGGTAGGGTCCAAATGTCAAAGTGCCATGTGGCACCCATGCCACATGTCATCTTGACACATTTCCAAGTGTTGCTGACTGTGCAAAAAATCTTCCAATGTAGCTGCTAAGTAAGAAAAGGGAGTACAGGTCTGATAGGGTAACAAAGAGGTAGAAATCGCTGGCAGAGGTTGAGGAAGGTGGAGGTGCCTGACTGTAGTCGCTGTTGGGTGGCCCACCAGTGGTGGCCGAGCTGTAATGCTACCATGGTGGCACGACCACTACAAGTTGCATACTGATGGGGCTTTGGTGCCATAGTGGTGGCCACCTAGTGGTTGTTGGGTAGTGCACTTGAAAAGTATTTTTTAAAATTTTATTTTTTAAAGTTGCGACCATACGATTCATATGGAGAAGCCCTCGAACCAAAATTTTTTTCCTCCCAGAGCCCTGTAGCCAAAATTAGAAAATTTTATATGAATCCTGATTGCAAATGACCTTCCAAATCCAATGGTAGCATTCGTTTGGGCCCAAATTGCTCCAAAAAATTATTGTTCTCTTGATTTGAAGAAAAAATGCACAAACAAACTAGGATTTGTGACTTCAAATCACAGCTTCAAAAATCCTTCAACCAAGAAACAATAGGGAGGCTTTGGTACCATATTGGAGTTGATGAAATCCAACTTCAAAGATACCCAAGATCACCTGCATGTAAAAACCTATCAAATAGAAGCCAAGGAAAGAAGAGCATGGACCGAGGGAAAAATCCTAAATGGACATGAGAGAGAAAATATTGCAAACACAAGAAAATACGTATTTACAATATGCTAAAATTTCTTGTTATACAATGAGAGAGAGACCTCTTATGAAGGCCTCAAGGAATATCCTAGAACAAGCTAGAAGATGCTAGGAGATAAGTGTGACAACTAAGCATACATCCACATGAGGTGAAAAGTCCTTGAACAAGGTCAGAGGATAAGTATGACTTAGGAGAGAATAAATTCCTGTATTGTCAACAACTTATAACACACTCCTAGACTACAACTAATAAATAAAATGCATTTACCTAAGTAAGCTTAAGTAAATAGAATAAATAATTAGTAAATTAATTATTTACTCTAACAAATTCTGATGAGAATGATGATGAAGTAGTCTATGTAGACATGAAGGATGAATTAGACAAAGATGAAGATGAAGCAACAACATTGGTTACTTGTGTGAACAAGAATGACAAGTGCATCATAGATAGTGGATGCTCACATCACATGATAGGAGATAAAAGTAAGTTCATTACCTTTACTCAATATGATTGAAATAGTGTTAGATTTGGTAATGATGCCCCATGTCAAATCAAAAGAAAAGGCTCTATCAAACTTAGAGAGAAAATTTCATGTGATAATGCATACTATGTTGAGGGATTGAAGTACAACTTGTTGAGTGTATCACAGTTAGGAAATGTGGGTTGCAAAGTTGAATTTGGAAACAAAACTACCAAGATCTATGACACTGATGGAGATCTAATAGGAAAAGGTGAACAAACTAGGAGTAATCTACTTTACTTAGATATGGAAGATGCAACATGTCTTATTGTTAGACTTGATGATGTGTGGTTATGGCATAAAAGGTTGTTTCATGTTAACTTTGATAATCTGATTACCATCAGCAAGAAAAAGAAAGTTAGAGGGTTGCCCAAGCTAAAGAAACCTGAAAACACAATGTGTAAACAATGTCAGCTAGGGAAAATGACTAAGAATAGTTTCAAAAGCAAAACATACACTTCCAATGAAGTACTAGAGTTAGTCCATACAGACTTATGTGGCCCAATAGAAGTGCAAAGCTACTTAGGAGATAGATACATAATGTTATTTGTAGATGATTATTCTAGATGATGACTACTATGTTCTTAAAGTAAAAATCTAATGCATTCCAATAGTTCAAGTGATATTTAGCTAGACTCAAGAAGGAATTAGGATATAACTTGAAATGCCTAAGGTCAGATAGAGGAGGTGAGTTCACATCAAGAGAGTTTGAAATATTCTTCAATAACAAAGGTATTAAAAGGAAAAGATTAGCACCAAGAACTCCACCATAGAATGATATTTCTTAAAGGAGGAATAGGTCAATGATTGACTATGCTAGAACCTTGATTATGGATAAAAATGTCGCACTAAAGAACTAGAGAGAAGTTGTAAGTATTGTAGTCTATACACTAAATAGGTTTTAAGTTAAGAAAGGTACAAATGCAACACCTTTTGAATTATGGTATGGTTATTCACCTAATGTTAAAAATTTCAAAGTATTTGGTTGTAAATTCTATATTCCAAAAGATATTAAAAATGGAAAGTTTGATACAAAAAGTGATGAAGGCATATTACTTGTATACTCCACTAGAAGTAAGGCATATAAGTGTTTGAATACTAACATGAACAAAGTTGTGGAGAATGAAAATGTAAATTTTGTTGAGCATGTAGAAGTTCAAGTTGATAAGTCAAAAAAAATAGAGGATTATAGATCCTTTGTATACTTCTATGAAGGTATGACAGTTGAAGACAATACTATGAATCAAGTTGGGAATCACCAACAAACTTCAGCTTCTACCAAGTCACAACCAGTGAATGTTGAGCTACATTCAGAAGCCAAGCTATAGAATGCAGAAAATGTGCATTCTTATTCTAAAAATAGTATGCAAAAAAGGAATGATGAAATGCCAGATGAAGAAAAATGAAGTGACTCTGAAGCTGAAGGATCAAACTTGGAAAGAAGGACTGAACCCAAATTAGCCAAGTATCTAAGAAAACATCACCCTATAGATCAAATCATTGGTGACAAGGATGTCAGACCAATGACAAGGAATAGGCTTAAAAGTGAATCATTTTTGTTGAGCAAGGTTGAACCCAAAATAGTGAAAGATGCACTACAAGATGATGACTGGTATAAAGCCATGGAAGAAGAGATAGATCAGATTGAGAAAAAAAAAAAAAAACTAGAGGGATTTGTTGATGAGAAGAACAAGGACATGGTTTGCAAGCTACACAAAGCACTTTATGGATTGAAGCAAGCACCTAGAGCATGGTATGAAAGGTTGCAAAAATATCTTGTGAAGATAGGATTTGAAAGAACATATGACAACAACAACTTGTACATCAAAGATGAGGAAGGTAAAGATATTTTGATATCAAAAATCTTTGTTGATGATATAATATTTGGAGGAAAAGATGTTTTATACAAAGATTTTGTTGATCAAATGAAGCATGAATTTGAGATGTCAATGTTTGGAGAAATTAAATTCTTTGTTAGATTATAAGTACATCAATTGAAGCATGGCATAGTTGTAACCCAATCCAAATACATTAAGGAAGTACTCAAAACATTTGGGCTAGAAGACTCAAAATCAGCCAACACACCAATGGCAACAAGCCATAAACTATCCAAGAATGATGAATGTACTAAAGTAAATTAGACATTGTATAGGTCAATGATTGGAAAGCTACAATATGTTGTACATAGTAGACCAGATATTGCATTAGCTATTGGAATAGTAGCAAGATTTATTACCAATCCTAGAGAAAATAATTTAATGGCAGTAAAGAGAATATTAAGATACATGAAAGGAACTAATGACTTTGGTTTATACTACAAGAGGAATGAGAAGCTTGAACTGAAAGCCTACACTGATGCAAATTGGGGAGGTAACATTGATGATAAAAAAAGATCCAGTGGAGGAGCACTTTTCTTAGAAAAAAGGTTGATTATTTGGACCAGCAAAAAGAAAAGTTGCACCTCACAGTCCACTACTGAAGTTGAATATGTGGCAGCTGCTATAAACTGCACCAATATTGTATGGATCTAACATTTGCTACAAGGTATTAAAGAAGAAGTAAATGAGCCTATGACAATATATTGTGATAATACAAGTTCCATTAATATATCAAAAAATCTAGTAATGCATGCTAAAACTAAGCATATTGCAATCAAGTATCACTATGTAAGAGAGCTGGTGGAAGACAAACAAGTGAAGATGGAATATGTTAGCTCAAAGGAACAAATTTTTGATATCTTCACAAAAGCACTACCAAAAGATTCTTTTGAGTATCTTAGAGGTAAGTTAGGGGTGATACCCTAGCTAAGACTACTTGAACCAAAAAGAAAGTATGCCCTGCATCAAATAAGCTAAATGTTGCAGATTTTATACTTTGATGTAGAGGATGTTCACTTTGGGATCCATGCCTAAAGTAGTAGAAGTGCTAAAATTTCAAATTAATCACAAGCAAGGTGATAGAGGGAGACATTGAATAAACCTGTAAAAGCTATATTTGCATATTAAGATGCTAATATGTCTTTGGCATTGTTGTCAAAGAGGGAGAAGTAGACAATTGATCAACAACTATTGAAGATAAAGAATCAAAAAAGAGGGAGAAGATATTTAAAAACTAATCAAACAAGATAGAAGGAGAAGTTGTAAGACGTTGATCAGAATAGTAGGAGTTAAGCAATACTAAGGGAGAAAGACAAAGAACAAGGACATAGCAGCAAAGAGGGAGAAGCTGAAATGAAGCAATCAAAATAGTAGAAGGAAATGTGATGTTAGAATTTACTTTTTGGCATTTGACTCATTGTTCTAACCTAGCTAGCATTTGGTTGAATAGTTTAGTTTGATGGTTGATCAGTTTGGTTTGCCATCAATGCCAAAGAGGGAGATTGTTGGAAATCTGATTGAAAAGCTTATTGTTGTTGAAGATCAAAGAGAGAGATTGTTGTAAAAGAATGTTTTCAATCATTATTTTGTCATTGATGTCAAATCTACTATTTTTAGGGGTGATATTTTCTTATAAGATCCAAGTACTATCACTTAGTTGATTGATGAAGAGGATTTAAACAAAAAGATGTAACAAGAACACCTAAGGGAAAGGTTGAGTTATGATGTTGTAATGAAGTGTAAGGATCAGTTAAGACAATAGTTAAGTAATGTATTGATGACATACTCAAAGATACATAGGTTGGTCACACTTAGAATTATTGGAGGAAGAAGTTGTTACAAGATTGACTACAAAGCTTAAACTAAGATCATAAGTGGGTGCCAAGAAAGTTAGTTGAAGCTGAGAAAATTCTCAATAGAAGCCAAGTAATAGACAATTCTAGTGTGTGCCAAGTGAAGATCAGGTACCGAGCATCATAAAATTTTTTGTTGGTGCCGAGTGATCTTCAAGTGTCGAGCATCAAGAAAAACACAGTTGAAGTCGAGTAACATAGTATGTGCCAAGCACCAATTTTTCAATAGTGCCAAGCTACTACATTATTTCAAAAGATGGAGATTTTCCAAATCTAAGTTGACATAGTTGTTACATTAAATTTTGTGAATAAGTTGAATGATAAGGATGATGAGTTGTTGACACAAAATCCTATGTAAACTATTTTTGGGTGAATTCTAAAAGAAATAGAATATGGGTTAAATGCAATGAATCCTACCTAATCCATGCAAATTGAAATTAAAAAATGGAAGAATTGAGTAGGAAAAGGTACTCCAAGACTTCTATTTAAGAAGTCATAGACCAAGAATCAAAGGGGTGCTGATACTATTTTTGTTGAAGAACCAAATCTACAAAGTGATTAGAATGGTGTCAAGGAGGAGACATCTAGGAGAAGGAACAACATAGAGGCTTTACTTCTATGAGTGGTAATGAAGAGATGATTGTACTGGTACATTGAGCATGGAGACTCAAGAGGACTAAGCTTGAAAGGAGGAAAAGCTATTAAGAGTTGTAGAGATTGAAGGCCAGGCAAGGGTATGAGCTGAGAAGTGATCTGAGATCTACAAGATAAGTTGCATGTTCTTGTCAAGTCAAGATTTTCTAATGCTCTCTAGCAATTGTATTAGATCTGAAAATCATATGAACTTAGCTTGGCCTAATAGCCATTTGTAAATCCTTTAACAAGGTGACATTCCAAGTGAATGTTCTAAAGTCCTTTAACCAGGCCCACTTCTAATAGGGTGGTTAAATCCTCTAACAAGGTCACATTTGATAGTGTGTTGTAAGCCTTTAAAAGGGCAAGCCTTTCATGGGGCATCACTTCAGAAGAGTGAGAATTGAGTAGCATATTACTGGTGGTTTTTTTCAAATTGGGTTTTCATGTAAATCACTATGTTATGTGTTGATTTCTTATGTATTATGCTTGCATGTTGATTTACAATAACTTGTTGATTAGATAAGTTAAAGCTTGGATAAATGAATGGTTGAATGGGTTCACTACACTTAGTGAAAAATTTCAATAAGACATTTGGACCTTGAATAAATGATTTAGCCCCCTCCCCCCTCTTAGTTATTCTAAAGCATTTCTAACACAATAGACCTTAACAATACATATAGAGTCAACCAAATACATCTTTAACAATTATTTTAGATATTTCAAGTAGTGCAACTTCAGAAGGCCATAACTCTTGAACCATTTCTTTGATTGGCTATTAGAACCACTTTTAGGAAATTCCAGCTCTTGATCTATAAGCTTGGAATAGTGCTAGCACCCTTCCATCGAATTTTCAAACCTCATCCAGGCACTCTAAGGCCTCCAATGATGAGCTTGAATATTTTTTACGATTTTTTTCACTAAAAAATATGCAATAACTTCTTTGATACTTAAGATGGAGAAATAAGATTTTTATGGTAGGCTTATAACTCTAAAATGAACCTTCATATAGAAAATGAGAACATTCCAAGCTTGTATGACAAACTTACTAAAAATAGCAAGTTCCCATAAATAGTAACCACCCTATCTACTAGTCCTTATTAAAATAGAAATGACTAAAAATAAAATATTTTTGGGTGATGTAATATTGCTCTTACACCCAAGATGCTCTTCATCAAATGATCTAATGGATGCATACATATTAATTTTTTATGGATACGGGTTTACTAAGCTATGAAAAAATTTATTTGTACATGTGGACCTTGGATAATTGATTCAACCCCACTCTTAGTTATTCTAAAGAATTTCAACAATTGGAATCAAAGTCATCTGCTTAAGAGGACTAGTTTGAAGGTACTAGAAGCAAAAGATCAAGATTTCAAAAAGAGAGGTACCCATGCTTAACAAGGACAAGTTCCCTACTTATAAAAGTTTTATGAAGCTACACCTAGGAGGTCTTGGAAATCATGCACAATCTACCATTATCATAGAGGATGTCAATCTTGCTAGAGCCCTAACTATTGAAGATTTTAAAAATAAGAAAGAACACAATTAGGTAATGTTAGAGACTGTCTTTTCCCTAAGTTATATTGATTTCGATGATATCAAGAGTTTTGACAGTGGAAAGAAGATGAAGGATGCTCTTCACACCATTTATGGAGGAGAAAAAATATTCTAAGAGCCAAATCTGAAAATCTTAGAGGTAAGTTCAATAATATGAGAATGGAAGAGGGTGAGAATGTTGCTCAATATTGTTCTAGAATAAAAGATGTTGTTAATGCTATAAAAGGAGCTACTAGTATTATTGATGATGATATTGTATTGAGTAAAGTATTGAGAACATTGCTACCCATCTAAGCTATTAGAGTTTTTTCCATATAAAAGTTGAGATGTATATTGGGTTCTAACCTGACTCTTGAAGGTTTGGTAGGTAGGCTCTCTACCTTTGATCTTTCTAATTTGGATAATTTCAAACCTGACAATGTTGAATCTACTTTTAAAGCTAAGATGTCATTGAAAGAACTTAAAGTGAAGAAGGAAAAGGTCAAATATGTTTCTAGTGATAGTGATGTTAGTTTGTGGTAATTGATCAGAGAAGTACTATACATACTTCATAAATTTGTGTTGGCTATTAATCACCAATTGGCTATTATTCTTCAATTTATGGCCGACATGTTGTAACTAGTTTTAACCCTAAAGCAGAAAAAATACTTGTATAAAAGAGATTAGGGTTAGGGATTCTCATAAGGTGTGATCTAAAAATTTCTTTTTGCAGTGGTATTAAGCTATATGGGGTTAGATATTGTAATTAGGTTGTAATCACTAGATTGTAATAATATTGGACTTGCTATTTGATGGATGTAGCCTAGGGATTGGATTAACCATGTTAAATCTTGATATCTTGTGTTCTCTTCTATGTGATCTATATTTTTTTAATATTGTTATAATTTGCATGTAATTTTTATTTCTATCCATGGTTTTATCCCAAAAAGTGATATAGATAAGGAGAATGTAGATTACCTTAAAGCTCTGCTAAGAAGGAGATTTCGCAAAGGTAAAGTAAATTCAAAGGTAAGTTACTTATCATGTGTTTGAATTGCAATGAGGTTTCTCATATTTTTGCTAGATGTCCAAAGAAGAACAATAGAAGTGGTGACAAATACAAAGGTAGAATAAATGAGGAAAAAAATGATTACAAATATAAAGGCAAGAAGTCTTGCTACATTGTTGAAGAGGAAACCAAAGATGGATTAGATGATCATGATGATGAAGGGGTATATGTTGCAATGAAGGATGAATGTAATGAGGATGAAGAAACTACAATGGTGTCTTGTGTGAACAAAAAATGACAGCTAGATCATGGGCAGTGGGTGTTCACATCACATGACTGGAGATAAAAGTAAGTTCATTACCCTAAATTATTATAATAGAAATAGTGTCAGATTTTGTAATGATTCACCTTGTTCAATAAAAGGATAAGGATCTATCAAACTCATAAAAAGTATTTTATGTTACAATTCTTATTATGTTTAAGGACTCGACTATAATTTTTTGAGTGTGTCACAACTGAAAAGTCCAAGCTCTAAGGTTGTTTTTGAAAATAAGATAGCTAAGATATATGACACTAATGGGAAACTAATTGGGAAAGGTGATCAAAATAGAGGTGATCTATTTTATCTTGATATGGATGATGCTACTTATCTTGTTTTAGAATTTGATGATGTGTGGTTATGGAACAAGAGGTTATGTCATGTTAATTTTGATAACTTGGTTAGTATCAATAATATGAGAAGAGTCACAGGTCTACCTAAATTAGAGAAACTAAACAATATAAGTTGCAAATAATGTTAGTTAGGCAAGATCATAAAATCTAGTTTTAAGAATAAGACTCACACCTCTAAATGAATTTTGTAGATTTTTCATACTAAATTGTGTGGACCAATTAATGTGCAAAGATACAAAGGTGACAAGTACATTATGCTATTTATTAATGATTATTCTAGAATGATGACGAATATGTTTTTGAGATAGAAATTTGATGCTTTCCAAATGTTTAAGTGGTACTTATCAAGAGTTGAGAAGGAAATAAGTAAAATCATGGAATGTCTGAGATTTGACGAAGGAGAATTTACATCAAATGAGTTCGAGATGTTCTATAATGATAGAGGAATCAAAAGAAAAACATATGCACCTAGGGCCCCTCCACAAAATGGAATTGTTGAAAGGAGGAATAGATCTATAATGAACTATTCTAGGACACTCATGATGGAAAAGAGTGTAGCTTTGATATATTGAGAGAGGATGTAAGTACAGATGTCTATACCTTGAACCATGTGCAAGTCAAGAAAGGTACTCATTCAACACCTTTTAGGTTATGGTATGGATATTCACCTAATGTAAAATATTTTAAGGTATTTGGAAGCAAGTGCTATATTCTTGAATATTTCAAGAATGGTAAATTAGATGCTAAAAGTGAAGAAGGTATATTCCTTAGCTATTCCACAAGAAGTAAAGATTATAAGTGTTTAAATACTAACACTAAAAAAGTTGTGGAAAGTGCAAATGTGAAATTTGATGAATATACAAAGGTACATGAGGCTGAACCTATGAAGGAACTAGAGGAATACAAATATTCTGTATACTTTTATGAATGTATGCCTGCTAATGAAGATTTTGTAAATCAATTTTCAAATAAAAAACAAGTTTCAGTGACTAATGAGTCACATACAATGAATGTCAAGTTTTATTCAGGAACCAAGCTAGAATCTAGTGTCAAGTTATAGAATATAGCTAAGACACATTATGTTTCTAAGATTAGTGTGCATGAAAGAAATGATGAATTATCTAATAGCGAAGTACATATTTATTCAAAAGTTCATAGACTTAATAAGGAAAGAAGAGTAGGACCAATATTGTCAAAGTATGTCAAGAGACACCACCCTACTTAACAAATTATTGGAGATAGAAATGCTAGACAAATGGCATGGAATAAGCTAAGAAATGATACATATTTACTGAGCATGCATGAACCTAAAATAATGAAATATTTCTTAGACGATGTGGACTAGTATAAAGCCATGAAAGAAGAGATTGAATGGATTAAGAAGAACAAGACATGGACTCTAGTTCCTAGACCAAAAAAAAAGAATGTGATTGGAACCAAGTGGGTGTATAGAAATAAGATAGATGAGAATAGTGAAGTCATAAGAAATAAGGCAATATTAGTTTTCAAAGTGATGTAGGAGCATCCTAGGTGTAAGAGCAATCTTACATCACCCAAAAAAATATTTTCTTTTAGTATTTTCTATTTTAATAAAGACTAGTAGACAGGGGGTTGCATTTTATAGGAACTTGCTATTTTTAGTAAGTTTGTCATACAAGCTCCAAATGTTCTCATTCTTTACATAAAGATTCATTTTAGAACTATAAGCCTACCATAAAAATTTTATTGCTCTCACTTAAGTATCAAAGAACTTATTACATATTTTTGATGAAAAATTTAGGAGAAAAATATTCATGCTCACCATTGGAGGCCTTTGAGTGTTCGGATGAGGTCTATAAACTCAATGGAAGGGTGCTTATGGAGTTATGTTCCTATAGATCAATAGTTAGTGTTTTTGAAAAGTGTTTATAATAGCCAATCAGAGAAATGGTTTGAGAGTTATGGCATTTCAAAGTTGGGCTACCCAAAATTTCTAAAATTATTGTCAAAGTTGTATTTGGATGACTCCGTATATATTGTTAGGGTCTTCTGGCCCTAGGTATTAAGTTTCAATGTCTAGAACCTTCTCAAACAACATAAAATTGCATATTTAAGAAAGACTTGAACATTATCTAAAACTACTCTACTTGTAGATTACTGTAATGAAGGTGTCCTTGTGGGTTAGCATATTATACTTGTGAATTATCTAATTCCACATTTGTGTTGATAATAAGAAGTCCATATTTTTTTTTTGCATTTCTTTTTGTTTCTTCATTTATGTTATGAGTTTATGGTGTTAAGGGGAGCACCCTTCATCAAATGGTATCAGAGCTAGAGTTCTTGAGTGTGTGGATAGATCATCGACTATGAAGCAATTCACACTAGGACTATATTTTGGGCTGAGTGTGTATATAGATCACTAATTATGGGGAAATTTTCACTAGGGTTTCAATGAAAGCATTAAAATGCCTCTACAAAGAAAGCATGGTTGAAGAGTTGTAGGTGTTACACTTAAGAGTTTTAGAGCCCTCCAAAGACAAATGAAAGCATTGGAAGAATAAATGTGTAGATGCATAAATTTTCCCATAAGAGATGAAAGTGAGAATAAGGATAAAGTAGAAGAAAATTTCAAAGTAGAGGTAGTTCTAAACCTAGAGGAAGATAGGATTTTTAGGGCCATCTCCAAGATTGGAAAAAACCCTAAGTTTTAGGTTCCAACATTTTCAAGAAATCTTTAGCCAAAGGAGTTGATCTATTGGATCAATGAATTAAAAGAGTACTTTGAGTATGATAATATTGAGGATCTTGATAGGGTCAATTTTGCATAGATGAAATTGAAGGGATATGCAAAGCTCTGGTGGTAGGAGGTTTAGTTGTTGTTAAATAGAAAGAGAAAGGGAAAAATCACTAGATGGGATTAAATGATAGCTAAACTAAATCAATAATTCATTCCCATGGATAATGAGCTTGATATGTTGAAAAAAATGCAAGGGTTGAAGTAAGTGGGAAAATCTATTCAAGAGTATACTAAAGAGTTCTACTGAGTTCTCATTAGAATTGACCATGCAAAAGATGATAAGGAGAAAGTGGGATATTATCTTAATGGGTTAAGGCTAAGTATTTAGGAAAAGTTAAGTCTTCTTTGAATGAACAATATAGAGGAGGCATACCAATTTTCCCTAAGAGTTGAGGAGAAACTGAGCAAGAAGTTTGACAATAAGAATAATGGAAGAGGTCCCAGTGGAAGATGAAGTGAACGTTCTTATGTAGGCTATAATGATGATCAAAAGAAAAAGGATGAGGCTAGAAGAAGTAGTCACAACTAGAGGGGAAAAAATTCCAATTATTTCCAAGATTAGAAAAATAGAGATCAGAGAGGAAGAGTTAGAGAAAAAGGATCTAGAAGAGGAGGCTTTCATGTGAAATGCTTTCACTATAGAGAAGAAGGGCATAGAGAATTTGAATGTTCCAAAAAACAAGGAAGGATAGATTGAATAATACAAGGCCAAGCTAGAGTTTCACATGTTTATGAAGATGCCAGATCCTCACATTCTAGATATGTTGAAAGAGGAGAAGTCCTAATTAATAGAAGAGTCCCACTAAGTGGTGAGAATGAACCTAATCAAAGAAGGAGCTTATTTCACACAAGGTGTAGATGTGAAGATGAGTGTTGTGATGTGATCATTGATGGTGGAAGTACTAACAATTTGGTGTTAGAAATGGTGGTCACAAAGATGAAGTTAAAGAGGTAGAAACACCCACATCTATATCATATTACTTAGGTGCAAGATGACCAAAAGGTCATGGTCAATGAGAAGTGTTTAGTGAAGTTCAAGATTGGAACCTACCAAGATGAGGTACTTTGTGATATCATACCTATGGAAATATGTCATATGTTGTTGGGTAGACTATGGTGGTTTAATAGGCATGTTGTACAAAATGGGCAAGCAAATACCTCCACTCTGAGCAAGGATGGAGTAGAGCATAAGTTGAAGCCATTGAAAGAGAAAGAAGAAAAGGTATGTAGTGCTACAAGAATATATTTTATTGATGGAAAAGAGTTTCTCAAAGGTATGAAGCATGAGCATATGCATTTTTCTATAATTCCAAAAGATAGTAAAGGAGAAGTAGAGGAGGTGCTTGTAGAAGTTGCAAATATGTTGGGAGTGTTTTTTGATATTGTATCAGATAATGTACCTAATGGATTGCCCTTAGTGAGGAATATTAGTCACCAAATGGATTTGGTTCTAGAAGCCAGTTCACTAAACAAGGCAATGCATAGAATGATACCAACAGAAAGTAAAGAGTTGAACAAACAAGTTCATGAGTTGTTGTAGAAGGGGTTGATTCAAGAGAGTCTTAGTCCATGTGTTGTACTAGTCGTATTAGCACCAAAGAAGAATGGAGAATGGAGGATGTGCATAGATTATCATGCTATGAGCAAGATCACAATCAAGTACAAATTTCCATTGCCAAAGATGGATGATATTATGGACTATTTGAGTGGAGGTGAGTATTATACAATGATAGATCTAAAGAGTGGGTACCATCAAATTTTTATTAGAGAAGGTGATGAGTGGAAGTCTTGTTTCAAGACAAAAGAAAGATTCTATGAGTGGTTAGTCATTCCTATTGAGCTAACCAATGCATGGAGCACTTTTATGTGGCTCATGAATGAGGTAATCAAGGAGTTTCTAGGTAAGTTTGTCATTGTTTACCTAGATGATATTTTGATCTTTAGTAAGACGTTGGGGCAGCATTTGATTCATATTCACAAGGTGTTTGATGATTTGAGGGAAGAAAAGTTGCTAATAAACTTGAAGAAGTATAGTTTTGTAAAGAAGTAGTTGGTGTACCTAGGATTTGTAGTTTTAGCAGAAAGTTTGAAAATAGACCCAAAGAAAGTAAAGGCTATCTTTCAATGGCCCACTCAAAAGAGTGCAATTGAGGTAACATATTTTCATGGACTGGCTAGTTTTTATAGAAAGTTCATAAGAGGTTTTAGCAATATTTGTGGACCCTTGACTTAAACAAATGAGAGGGTGTAGGAAATAATTTAAGTGGACTATAGGAGGATATTAGAGTTTTAATTAGTTGAAACAAAAAGTTACTAAGAAAACTATTTTAGCACTTCTTAATTTTAACAAGGTGTTTTAGTAGACTGTAATAGTAGTGGTACTACAATAGGAGCTATTTTTAGCTAAGAAGGTAGCCCTATTGTTTATTTTAGTGAGAAGTTAAATGATACAAAAATAAAATATTCTATTTATGATCAAGAATTTTATGCTATAGTTCAAGCATTGAAGAAATGGAGACACTATCTTCTTCCTAAGGAGTTTATTTTATATACTAGTCATCAAGATTTGCAATATTCCAATAGTTAAGGAAAATTAAACCAAAATAATTTGAAGTGGGTTCATTTTTTGTAGAGTTATACATTTCTTTTGAAACAAAGGAGTGGGAAATCTAATAGAGTTGTAGATGCTCTTAGTAGAAGACAACTTTTTCTAATAGTAACCTAAATAGAAGTGGTTGGGTTCAAGGAACTCAATACTTTGTATGTAGATAATCCTAATTCTAGTGAAGTGGGGAAGGCTTGTACAAAACCTTTTACACTTGTCAAGACAAAGTGGTCATATTTCATGATCTAAGATAGTATGTTGTTCAGAGGAAGTTAGTTGTGCATTCCTAGAAGTTCAATGAGAGAGAATCTGATCAAAGAGAAGCATAGTGGAGGATTGACTGGGAATTTTGGAAAAGATAAAACTATAGCTTTGGTTTTTGAGAATTATTATTGGCCATAGTTGCAATAAGATGTGAAGAAACTTTTACACAATTGCAGAGTATGTTAGATGGTGAAAGCAGTAAAGTAGAATACAAGATTATATCAGTCATTACCTATACTAGAGAAGCCATAGGAGGATATTAGTATGGATTTGGTTCTTGGATTATCGAAGACTTAGCAAGGGCATGACTCTATTTTTGTGGTGGTTGATAGGTTTTTAAAGATGGTATATTTTATTCCTTGCAAGAAGGCTAGTGATGTTGTTGATGTGGCAAAATTATTTTTTAGAGAAGTAGTGAGACTACATGGTCTTCCAAAGATTATAGTTTCAAATCGGGATACCAAATTTGTTGGATATTTTTTGCATACATTGTGGAAGAAATTGAAGATAGAGTTGAAGTTTATTTCATCATATCATCCATAGACTGATGACAAAGAAAATTTGTGAATAGGAGTTTGGAAAATTTACTAAGATGTTTGGTTGGAGACAAACCAAAAGGATGGTATCTAATTTTATCTAAGGAAATATTTTCATATAATAATTCTATCAATAGAAGTATTGGTAAATCACCATTCCAAATTGTATCTGGGAGTAGTCCTAGAAATGCTTCTAAATTGAGGTAGTTGGATAAAGGAGAGATAAGTAATTCTAAAGCAAAAGATTTTGCTAAACATTTGAAGAACATCAATGAGGAGGTGAGGAAGCACATCATAAAGATGAATAAATAGTATAAAGCTAAGGTAGATGTGAAAAGGAGGTTTAAAGAATTTTATATTAGAGATGAAGTCATGGTCCATTTGAGAAAGTAGCATATTCTAGTGGGTACATATAATAAACTAAAGATGAATAAGTTTGGACCATGTAAGATAGTGAAAAGGCATGATTATAGAAATGCCTATGAAGTGGAGTTTCCTATTGAATTGAATATTTCACCACTATTTAGCATTTTAGATTTGATAGAGTATTATGGAGGTGATGGAGATGAAGTTATATAAGGGAAGTGGAGTATTTTGATAGCTAGTTCAACTACAAAGGAGACTAAGGAGATACTAGATAGTCATGTTGGAAAAACTATAGGGAATAAAACTTATGAGGAATACCTAGTCAAATGTAAAGGGAGCCTAGTAGAGGATTCATCCTAGTTTTCCTCTAAACACATGAGAAGTGATGGAGTCACTTATCAAAATACCCCAAGTGTCTAATGTAGGAGCATTTTGGATGTAAGAACAATCTTGCATCACCCAAAAAAAATTATTTTCTTTCAATCTTTTTTATTTTTATAAGTTCCAGTAGACAGGGGGTTTCTTTTTTTGGGAACTTTCTATTTTAGTAAGTTTATCATAGGAGCTTGGAATATTCTCATTTTCTACATGAAGGTTCATTTAGAATTATAAGCCTACCATAAAATTTTCATTTTTCTAGCTTAAGTATCAGAGAAGTTATTGTGACTTTTTTTTGGAAAATTTAGGAGAAAAATCTTTAGGCTCACTATTGGAGGTCTTAGAGTATCCATATGAGGTTTGAAAGCTTAAAAAAAGGGCTCTTGTACTATTCCAAGCCTATAGATCAAGAGCTAGCATTTCTAAAAAGTTATTATAATAGCCAATCAAAGTAACTATTTGAGAGTTATGGCCTTCCAAAATTGGGTTACCCAAAAATTCTAAAATAAGTGTCAAAGATATATTTGGCAGACTCTATATGTATTGTTAGGGTCTATCAATACTAGGTATTAATTTTCAATGTCTAGAATGTTTCTAGGTGGCATAAAATTACTTATTTAAGAAAGCCACAAACATTGTCTAGAACAACTTTAGGTGGTAGTTTGTAGCTTAGTCTTGCATATTACTATAATGAAGGCACCCATGTGGGTTAGCATATTGTACTTGTGAATTCTGTAATTCTACATTTATAGTGATAATAAGTAGTTAATATTTTGTTCTCACATTTGTTGTTGAAATCTTGTAGCTGTTGCAAGATTGGAAGGATTGAGAACTCTTCTTACTTACTCTACATACAAAGGTTTCAAATTTTATCAAATGGATGTGAAATCTACATTTTTGAATGGCATATTAGAAGAAGAGGTCTACTTCCTTAGTATTGTTAAATATCAAAATGTCATCTAGATGTACAATCACAAATTTACTCAAGAATATTTTTTCAAAACATCATTCATTAATCTCATAAGAGTACTAGCTAAATTAGTTAAACCAAAGGGTATAACAACCACTCATATAAACATTCATTAGTTTTAAAGGAGTTTTTCATTCATCCCCTTCTCTAATTTTGATATGGTGATAGTGACTTTTCAAGCCAATCTTGGTAAAATACTTCATCTACTCAAAATATCCATTATGTCATCCATCATATCACTACTATATTTGGGCATGAATCATGATGGTAGGCTATTGCAATTACAATGGCCACCCATCGCCTAAGTGATAGTACCATGAATTGGATCCCATCAGATGGGCATCAAACTTTTTTTATCACAAATTGTGATGGCAAGGGGTTCCATCACAATTGTAATAGATAAAACTATCATAACTTGGAAGAAGGAAAGGGCAATAGTTTATCTTCATGCCATCCCAATTGCAATAGTAGACCATCACAATTATGACAAATCAATCTTCTAGTCAATTTTTGCAATTGTGATAGTTTTGCAATAGTTGTGTTGTGGGAGTGATGACTATCCATTGGAACAAGCTATTGCAAGTGTGATGGGTTTGCGACAGTTATGATGTGGGAGTGATTACTATCTATTGGAACAAGTTGTCGTAATTGCAATGGGTAGCTAAATTATTTAAAATAAAATTGTTGCTTATCCAATGAGGTCCTTTTACTACTTTTGGTTTCTCTATCAATTTTGAAGGATATGCGAGTCCTTTTACTACCATTGAATCTAAAATACCAAGAGATTGACTCATTTTTTGTAGATTTTAGTCTTTGCTTCTGTGGAGTTTCTTTTTTAAAGCAATGAAGATTGAATGGCTCCTTATGAAATCTAAAAATGTTTTCTACCATGAGGTGGCATCATTGTCTACGTTGACACTATAGAAAACTAGTCATATTTTCTCCATCACTCTCCTTGTAACTCAAATGAATTTTCCATGTACTTTATAACTCTAAACCTATTTTTACATATTCCTTTAGCATATCTATTTCTTGTAACTTAGACAAATTTCCCACGTACCTTGCAACCATTTACAACTTCTAGAAAGCACTTTGTATTCAAAAACTATGCCCTTTTTAAAATTTTATTACCATTTATTATTATACCAATTTTAGCCACTAGTACATTTGACCTCATTTTTTGATGAATATTGATTGAAATTTGTACCAATCAATTGGTCAAAAATTTTATTTTTAAAATTTTGACCAACTTATTGGTTGGTAGAAATTTTGACCAATATGTTGGTCAAAAACTTTTAAAATTGTTGGCACAATTTTTGTTAAGCATTGGTCAAAATTTTGACCAATGCTAGTAGAAAACTACAAAGCATTGGTCAAATTTTTGACTAATGCTTGGTGGAAAATTGCCAAGAATTGGTGGAAATTTCCACCAATGCTTGGTGGAAATTTCCACCAATGCTTGGTGGAAAACTGTCAAGCGTTGGTTGAAATTTCCACCAATGTTTGGTCAAATTTTGTTTGAGGCATTCCATAAAATAGTTCACATGCCTTGCCTATGATTTGACATTTTACATGCATCCTACACTCTCTCATTTGGTTGATGGATTACAGAGAGTGATCTGAAACAATGATGCTAAAAAATACACAATCAAATTCAAAATGAACTTGCATTACAAATGGATTGTGGAAATCTGATATTGCTAATTTTTCATGCATGTCTACCAGAACAATCAAAACTTAAACATATATATAATAGATCAATCTATTATATATATGTTTAAGTTGTGATTGTCCTGGTAGACATGCATGCAAAATTAGCAATATCAAATTTCCACAATCCATTTGTAATGCAAGTTCATTTTGGATTTAATTATGTGTTTTTTTTAGAATGATTGTTTCATATCACTCTGTATAATCCATCATCAACTGGATGAGAGAATGCAAGATGCATGCAAAATGTCAAATCATAGGTAAGACATGTGAACTGTTTTATAGAATGCCTCAAAGAATTGTCATAAACTATATATAGAACTCACTCTAATTATAGTCATAAACTATATTGAGAAAATAAAAATAAATAGAATAAATGCATCATATGAATTATGAATAGCAAAGGAAATGAATCTATTTAGTTATTGTCAAACTTCATAGCCTAAGTAAGGATTCACAAAAAAAATCCTTACCTGTACGTTTGAATTATGGTTGTTTCTATGCTACAAAAAAACAAACTAGATCAATCTAATCTTGAAACAAATCTTACATACAAATTTGAAATTTAGCATTAACTGTGGTGGGGGGGGGATATCTCAAAATTGATTAGAAAATAAACCCTGATAATACTCCCAAAAAAGTCTATGCATTAATATTTAAAAATTAAAATCCTAAACAATGAGCCTATTTTAATATGACATAGATGAAATGTTTAACTTCAAGTGCAAAATTTCTCCAATGACATTGCTAAACACAATGGATAGTTAACAACTATTTAACAAGAAAAGGCTTATGTTAAAACAGTGCACAATGAAACATAGAAAAACATGATTTACAAATATACTACTCACATTTTGCATTGTTGCAATGCTCCCACTCCTTGTCATCACTAGCCTCATTGATCTTGTGTGAAGTGATGAATGAGGAAAAATGTAATGTAAATCTAAACCCATACCCCAAAATTTTCATACAAAGCTTGAACCTAAAGCAAGGCAATACAAAGATCAAGCTTTGCATTTCTCTTTAAAGGTGTAGATATCAAAATCCTAGTAATCGCAACATTGGAGATAAGGATGGAGAATACAACTATAACATCATGAAAAGTAAGGGCATTCCATCTAGTCATCCAAAGTACACAAGAATACAGTAAATTTATGTGAAAAAAAATCAATGTACTTTAATACAATAGATGAACCGCTTTCTTTTGATAGATAAAGGCACCTTAGAAAATTTTCTTTAGAAGGTAGAAGAAGCTATGAAAATAGAGTATGATTCAACCCACAAAGTGAATAGCTCATTACATCAGTGAGAAAAGTAATCCTAATCACGAACACATGAAGAAGGAAAAAGGATGGAAGCTACGATGAAAACTATAAACGTAACAAAATAAAATATGCAAAAAATAAAAATAAAAACATTTATTTAAAAATGAAAAAAAGACTACATAGGTAGACAGCTCAATCACAACAAGTATCTAAGTAAACAAAGATGCCACAAATTACTACTCTAGGTAGACCAATAATTTGCATTTTTGGTCAACTATAAGATTTTCAAATAGCTAATGCATAGAATCAATAATATTTCAATCTAGTGGATTTCAGCAATCAACCGTAAACAAGAAGAATGCATCATATCTATTTTGAGAAACCTTGCTGAAATGTAAAAACAAATTCAAAATTTTTACCAAGTTTAAGGTCACAATGGAAATATCCATTATGATGAATATAAGAAAGAGCTTGGAACACTTGGAAGCATCAATACATACAAATCGTATTCCTATCTAGCAAATATAAAATAATGGGGTCCTTACCAAATATCTATTATGTTCTATAAAAAGTTGCATTTCTTTGGAGCTATAGTTAACAAGTGTGAAATGATATGGAAAACAAAGTATTAAAATAGCTAAACCCACCATATACTTGAAGACAAAATATAAGTGATTATCTTGTCTTATAGCCTCCTTGAGCTTTACAATATTGGCATGATTTAACTTGCACAAAGACTGCATCTAAAGAATAATTAATACCACTTGACTAACATAATTATGCTTAATAAAAATTGACTAGGACAAATAACAATGACTTCAAAGAGTGAAGAAAAACATGCTTTCACTTCTCTAAGATTCATACATTCATCCCAAGAGTAATATTTTCTCTTTATTTTTTTAATAGCAACCTAAGACAACAAATACCATCTTTTACAATCCAAGAAAATGCCCTATGAAAACAAATACTAGAATCAAACTAGTTGTATTGTATGTTCCCAAGATACCATCAAAATTGATGCCACATACTACTTACCATTTCATCAGTCTGCCTATCAACAACCTTCCAAAAATTTCCATATGTTCCATCACCCAATAGCTTGATTGCCTTATACCTGCACCATAAAAATTTAGATGTCAATATTTATCAAGTTCATATTTAAATAATATGAATTTATCTAGTTTGTATTTAAATAATAAATAAGTGTTCAATCCAATATCTTCACTAGTTGTAGAATGAAATTCATGAACAAATTAGAATGATCCACCTTAAAGCTTCTTTGAATAAATAGGAACTTATATATCATCTTGATGATTACTCACCACTCCATTTTGTTGTTGCAAGATGAGAAAATGTTAATGGAACTCAAAAGTGGATGTAAAAAAAATTATTATTCAGTTGAAGATTATTCATAAAGGAAGCAAGATGATCCAAACAATACAATCCTATGGCTCTCCATTCCTGAAATGTGCACAATCCTGATAGCCATACTACTAAAAAAGCAACTTGGCATTCACCAAAAGGCTAGAAACTAGCAACCATTAACATGAAACCCACATAGGCTTGTGTGCATAATAGTATTTATGTAAAGAGATTACAAATATACCTTGGGAGACATGCTTGCAAAATGGAAGCATAGATAAGTAATGTGAACTATTTGATAGGATACCTAAAAATAATGTGATCATCAAAAGCCATGGTTTTTGGATATGCAAAAAGTAGATATATTGAGAGAATATATTTGTTTAAGTTGCAACTACCCTGGTAGACATGCATGCCAAATGTGGAATCATAGGTAAGGCATTTGAACTATTTTACTGATTGCCTCCATGAAATGTCATCTGATGGCAAGCCAATATTGTAGGATATGTACATTTATTTGTTGAATATATCTACACACACACACACACACACACACACACATGTATGCACATATGCGTGTGTATATTTATATCAGAGAAAAAGAGTTAAGTATATGTACTTTGCCAACATCTCTCATATGTGCCAAAACAGAACCTTTGAAATGGGTTATAGACATTTGTCAAACTATTGTTGGATGTTGTTTCCATTAGCTTGGTAGAAATGCATGCAAAATTTGGAATCATAGTCTACCTTTGCATAGTATAGCTTGGTATAGTTAGTATTGTTACTACTACTACTACTACTACCACTAGTACTGACTGACCTAGCCTCCTGTTGTTCCTACTGGCAACTAAAGTATTATATGTAAGACACTTCTACCATACACTGTATACAAGATCCTTCCTTTTCCTTTTCCCTTTCTTCCTTCTCCATTGAAAAAGACCACTACAGAAACATAGATCACAAGGGCATAGCAAAAGACAAATTATATATCCACTCTTGAATCATAAATGAATGAATGAAGGGAAAAACTAGGTGGAAACATAATTTATAACACAAACAATCAAAATTTAATGACTTTTAATTCCTATTCCATTCCCCCAACTCAACAAAAGCTTCCATTTTGTAGCCCCCTAGTTTCTCTTTATCATTGATTTGTGTATATGCAGAAAGGAGAGATAGAAGAGCCTACGGTTAGAACAACGCATCAAATCCATGTATAGCAATGAACTACACTATGTAGTGCCTAGTCATTCATGACTTTATATTCTTACCCAACATGGAAAAATCCCAGCTATTTCTCATCAAATCCCACCTATCTTTATACATCAAAACCTCACAAACTAGGAAAACAAAAAACATAATCAGTGTTAACAAATATATTAAATGAATATATGAATGCCATGGGCATGTTGTATAGTTGGGGCAGGGGGTTGCAATTATGTTGCAACTTAGTGCTAATAGGAAGTCAATACCAAAAATATTGGTGCCACAAATTGTGTTGCTCAAATGCGACAAGGGTTACAACATTCTTAGGGTGTAATTCATGGTGTTTTTGCATATATTTTTTACAATTTCAAGCAATTACATTTTTGAATCACATAAACTTAAAGCAGAACACATCCTTACCTAGGTAGTGTAGATCATATGTGGCCTTGCAGTGTTGATATTGTTGGTAGACATTGTGGAATTTAGCTTCACATAAACTAGAAGAATGTTGGCAGAGATTGTGGAATTAAGCTTCACATCTACCAATTGTATTTGTTTGAATATAATTATAAACACAAAAATACTATATATATATATATATATATATATCTGTGTGTGTGTGTGTGTGCGTGCACGCACGTGTGCATACATATACATATATATTTATGTGTGTGTGTATGCACATATGTATACATAGATGCAATACACTTGCCCATATAAACCTACATACATACATGTGTTTGTAGTGCATGCATGTATCCATATATGTATCCCAATTCGCGCATATCCTACAATTATGGAATGCCATAAAACCACATTTCTTTGAGGCATTTCATTAAAAATGGTATAAATCCATGTATACACATAGCTATATACATACATATAGATATTATATGTGTACATACGTAAAAAAGCATGCATACATACACACACACACATACATGCCATGTGTATTCTTCCACAACTTGCATACATGTCCACCAGGCTAGTGGTAGCTGCAACATGCAGCAACATCTTTATTATTTATGCTTTGAGGGACATCCATACTCAAACTAAAGCTCACATTTTGGCACAAATAGCAAGGATTTTGGTAGATATTATGAAATATTTAGACCTCCCAACTCATTTTCTCCAATATAAATCTAATTTGGTTGCATGGGTACGCATACCCAAGTACTGGGTACATGTACCCCAAGTACCAAGTACTCATTGGAGAGCATTGTAGCTAAGGACCTTAATTAAGATTTTTTATTTTGTTTCAATTTCTTGTTTTCACATTAGCTTATTTTTTATCAAGCTTAATTCAATGTGTAATCAGTTTGAAACTTTGATACAATACCGATTAATAGAAAATTCTACCACTCATAGAACTTGTAGAGTGCAAATACCCGAGTATCTATACACAAGTACCGAGTACAAGTACCCCAAGTACCAAGTACTCATAGGAGAGTATCATATCTGAGGACCTTGATTAAGATTTCTAATTTTGTTTCAATTTTTTGTTTTCACATCAGCCTATTGTTTATCCAACTTAATTCAATATGTAATCAGTTTGAAACATTGATACAATACTAATTAATAGTAAACTTTATCACTTGTAGAGCTCATAGAGTGTGAGGTGGTCTACAAGTGTCATTTTAAAATATTTATTGTTCATACCATTTTCATGAATGCATGTTTGCCAATATATATCCATCTCTTTTGAGGCATTTTGTTAAATGTTATATGCATATATTTACAAGTACATATATAAATACACATATGCATACACACATCAATAAGTACATATGTATATATGCATGCATGCATGCATGCATGCATGCATGCATACATACATATACATATATGCTTACATACATGCATTATATGTGTGTGTACATACTACATACATATATTAATTCCAAAAAAAATGTCACTAAAAACATGGCAAGTGGTACACAAACTCTGTCATGCTATCAACAAAGCCGATGAGAAAATAATGGCTAGACTTTGGACTATCACATAAGTTCATAACCCTACAAAAGAAAAAATATTTTTAAAATGAGATGAACCAAAGCCTATCTGTCTAGAGTTTCTACTCAAATCTATTTCCAATAAATGAGAAGTAGATCTAAAAATATTGGGGTTCTAGAGCTACTAGATTCTTGAGCTCAAGAGACAATTTTTGCATCCTCTAAATGAAAATATGGATGTCAGTTAAAAAAAATTTCAGGCCAGAGGTTAAGATTGTTACACACTGACAGAAAGTTGTTTGCCCTAGTATGTGAAATATAATAAGGTATTAGTTACTATTAAAATATTGTTAAAAAATGTGATGCCATTTTGGGTTTCTTGTCATGGAGGATGGTATTAAGCAATGTGATAGTAGTAGCAGTAATATTAAATATTGTGAAATATATATTCCAATATTATGAACCTAATCATATGAAAAATTAAAAAATAGAACATAAAGCTATGCTTTTGATTCGTAAAATGAAAAAGAAGGTGACTACTGATACAAATTATGGATGTCAAAGAAGAGGAATTCGTTAAGATAATGTCAAACTTCATAATCGAAGTAAGGATTCACAAAACAATCCTTACATGTCACTTAGGAGCACTATGCTAGCTATACTCTTTCAAAGTTAAGAGAACCACAAAGCTCTATGCTAAGTACCTAGATCAGTCACTCCTTGGGCTGCTTTGCTAAGTATTTAAGAGAACCACAAAGCTCTAGTAGAAAGTATCCTCTATTTATAATGGTCAACCGTGGACTACTAGCTATTTTCTCTGTAACCAAGATCATTGATTTAGTTTTCTTTGAAACATGAGACCAATTTGGTCAGCATTCTCCTTGGGTAGACTAAAATGGGAACTACATTTTCAAAGATTAGATTTTCTGAAAACACTTCAAAAACTTTCAAGAAAATTAAATTGATATTATAAAGCCAAATTATGCAACCTTTGTTGGCATCTTCCCTCCCTATTCCAAAATGGGAGCTCTAGAGTAGGTAAAATGGTGAAATGGTGAAATGCCAAAATGGGAGCTCAATCCCCTATGGTAAAATGGCACCTTGGGAACATGGTATGGACATCAAGCAAAGCATAGAGCTTAATGGTGGAAGTCTCCCTCTCCATCTAGCAAAATCTTATCAAATCTACAACTATGCATCAAGATGGTCTAGAATGGGAAGATCTCTATAGAAATTTGGTGCATAAATAACCTATAGTTATAGTATGCCTATATAGCATTGCTACATATGCCCCTATTGTTGGGTCATTTGAAATTATTATGTAACTTCATTTTCTTATGCTTCACCCTTCATTGTTAAGCATGTAATCTTGGTGAATTGTTGTCACCTGACATGTGGCTCTTGGTCCTGGCTTTAAGAATGATATAGATAATTCTAGGTGTGCTTGGAAATTGAACATCAATGGTGTTAATTGCCTCAATAGAAGCAAGGTATTGTCAATCCAAAATCTAATAAAGAGTACAAATCAAGCTCGTGACTATTTCTCTACTCAATTGTATCAAACTCCTCTTACATTGACTTCTAATGTAGACTATGAGTATGTTGATACAAGGTTGCACTACAAGCTTTGGTTTCTCATCTTGCTAAAATTGATTTAGATATTACTACTATTGGGAAGCAAGTGTTTGACATTATTTTCAATGGCATCAATTTACATTAGATAGATATCTTCAAGGGAGTAGGAAGCTTCACTACATTTCATTGGCATCAGATTGCTCACAACTTTACCAAACCAACAATGAGTATAATGTTAGCACCTCTTACTGGAACTCCAATAATCAGTGGCCTTGAGAACTATGCATTGATTCAAATGGATTTTACAACTAAAACATTAGAATTTTTAACTATGAAAGCATTGAAAGAATCTTTTCAAAATCTTGATTGAATGTGATTTAATGGAGATCCATGTGCTCCTTCTACATGAAATGTATGGCACTAATAAAGATAGCTCCGCTCTTGTTATAATGTGCTTTAATCTTTGGAGTCAAGGTTTAAAGATTTAGATTTTCATTAGTGAGAAAATCACCACTTTCTCAACATTAATAAGCCTAAACTTGAGCTCTTACAATTTGAAAGTTAGTATTTTTTTGGAGCTTGTACATGTATCTCTTAGAAAAGGGTATTTTTTGAATAAACACAGGCATTATTCTAAATAGTCTAGGCTTTTGACAACTTCAATTGGTATTACTTAATGGTAATGAGATGGAAGGAGAAAGAGAAAGAAGTTTTGGGAATTAGATAGAGGTCATTAGGGAGATGGGTTGTTGAGATTAAAGGTACCATTCAAAAGATCAAACTCTGGTTGGGCATCTTTGACACAATAGAGGATGTTGCCTAACCCTATGATGAAGCTGCCTATATTTTGAGAGGGAAAAATACAGGAACAAATTTCTAGCCACCTCCTTCCACTAAAGCCCATGGAACCTCAATGTTGCCTTGAAGGACTACAAGGATGCTACAACTCAAACTCTAGGAATTCAAAGACATAAACAACAATGACAGTATGATATATGACATCAATTCTTCAATACATCATAGTCTTTGTAATCAATTTATGCACTCAAAACTTAATCTTGAAGCTGAAATGCCAAGCTTGGAGGAGGAAAATTTATCTAAAACTAAAACATCCCAAATCCATAGCTTAACCCTAGGGATGTTAAGCATGGATGGAATTTTACATTCTATAGTGCTCAACAAGCCTCATGTTGCTACTAATGATTCAAATGAAGAGAAATATCTTGAAGATCGAGATGGATTTTTAAATCCTAGTCTACCCATTGAGCCAAACATTAGAACAAGCCAGAGAGATACCAACTTCCCAATTGGTCTAGACAATCCCTAAAAGGGCCTTGCCTCAATTTATCCAAAAACCCATTTTAAACCCTGGAGTGGTTCACACAAATCCTAATAAGGATGATACAAAAAGGTTACTTTAAAGTGATATAACCAGAAAACAAAAAATTAGATGCACAATCACTTGTGAAATTGTAGCTAGGTCACACATGAGATTCAAAAGCTTCTCAATGGCTTCTTTTATCTACAAGGCAAACAAGCTCTCAATATTTTTAAAAACACAAAATCAATGCCAAAATATTTATATAAATGACTAAAAATCCATCTATTTGCATCTCCATACAAGCACATACAATATTTGTAAAACTTTATGCATTGTAGTGCCTACCCTCACTCACATTTTTTTGGACATATTGTTGCTATTATTATCAGACTATGTTAGACTAGTTTAATGTTGATAGTTAGTAGCATTGTTTCGAGACTATCAGATATTATGTTATGGATTCAGTTGATGTATGATGAGATTATTTAGACTCTACACGTCATGTATGCATGATGATTATTACATTGCTTTTAGTTATTGATGATGATTAGTTGGATGGTTTATTATCACATGTGTTTTATTATGGATACTTACCCCATACTTGCATGTGTATGGTGTGTGTGTTTGTTCTTATGTATGGCATTTTTGATGTGGTTAAGGAAGGGAGTTATAGTCACCTGCTAGTTAGATTCTACACGATGCACCACTTCCTGCCATTGCCTATTTAGCTTAGCATATATATATATATATATATATATATATATATATATAATATGTACATGCATGGTTTTTATGCAGGTTGCAGGTACCAGGTATCGACTTCCTTGAATTGCCAAGATGAGCGTACCCTATCACACTGTCTCAATGGTAAGAGAAGGGAGATAAATTCTCAAGTCCAAATCCTAAACCCCTAAACCATTTGTCCTAATGAGGTAGGAAAAGTATCTGGATATTTTACCTTTCGAATGTGTCAGATGACATAATTCATGATTTTAACCCTTTAGACTGATTTTGTATGATTGTTCTATGGTGGGTTTTCATATCTTATCTTGGTGGTCTATGGTGAATTTTTTATTAATTAAGTCTTAAATAAATAGATTTGATTAAAAAATTAATTATTTGGGAAAAATTAATATAATATCATGATCTTTGATATTTTGATTATAATTAATTAAATGAGAATTAATTGAGAAAATGATTAAATAAAAGAAATTAGAAAATTAAAATTAATAATAATTGATAATAATAAAAATAATAATAAAAATAATAATAAAGTAATAAATTAATAATAATAATAAAAGTAATAAAAGAATTAAAATTAAAGTTATAAGCTTGCCTAGGAGTAAACACACCTCTTGATTGCACATATGTCAACAACATAGGAGTTAGTGCACAAATTAAGCACATTGTGTCTACAACCTAATGACTCATCTAGAAGGTTGAAAAATGCTCTTGCTCAGTTGTCAACACCTTCTGGTTGTTTATAGAGACATTCTAGGTGCTTCCTGAGAGTTCTTTATATTCAGGCACTCCTAGAAGCTTAGGGAGAGTGTTTGGAGAGCGCGTTTGGAGGACCCGAGAATTTTGGAGAAGGAAGGAGCTTGCTCTGTGAAATTTTGAGGAGAAGTGATTCAGCATCAGTGTCCAAGTAGACACTCGTGATTTTTGCATATGCCATTTTCACTTCTTGCACTTCTTGTCTTCTTCGTGTCTTCTAAATACTTTCTGAAGATTCTATGTGTGAATGTCCCAGTTGTTTTAATCTTGTTATGGATATATAATTCTTTATGTGAGAAAACCCCACATGCGTAGATCTGAGAATTCTATGGACTAGGGTTAAAGATTTATAGTCAAAACCTATTAGAAGGATTAATGGGTAAAATTGGGAGAACAATTATTTTAAAAGTAAATTCTTAAGAATTAAAAGCCCCTTTTTTTCTTAAAAACTTTGTATTTGTTCTCTTTTTAAATCATGCAAATTTGCATATATATATATATATATGTATGTATGTATGTATGTATGTATGTATGTATGTATATATATAATTGTAGTCAAAATTATAAAAAAAACAAATCGCAATTTCCATTTAAGGAAAAGCAATTTTAATATATATATATATGTTTTGACCCATACCCCAACTGCCGGTGGTGTACCTATGCGAGTCACAAAGTACCCACATGTTCACAGGGTACCTGCGACCCGCAGGCCGAACAGCCTACCTTTTTTCATAACTCATGGCACATATATTAATACATACCTGTGACCACTATTACTACTGTGGGTGTATGTTATGAATCGGACCCTGCTCTCCACCGACTTTGATGTCAGTACATATTAATGGGTTGCAGGGTACTTGAATAAGTAGTGTACCCACGACAGTATTGGTATCAATTTTTATATTTTGCAAATGTTTTAATAACAATTACATTATATATATATATATATATATATATATATATATATATATGTATATGTATGTATATATATATGGGTATATGTATATATATATTAATAATTGTTATATATTAATTATTATTCTATATATATATATATATATGTATATATATACATACATATATGTGTGTGTGTGTGTGTGTGTGTGAAATGTTAATAAAATTTAAAATATTTAAGATTTAAAATAAATAATGTAGTTTTAAATTAATCAATTTACTTAATTAGAATTTAATCTAATTAAGGTTAATTGAAAGTTATAATATTTAAGTTATCAAATATTTAGTTCTTTTCAAAATAGTAAATTGAGTTGTTGCAAAATGGAAACTCATTATCAAAATAAGTATAATGTATATTGAATTCTAAGAGTTAGAGGGAAAAGCTTAAGTCCATCAAAACAATACATGTTATTGTGATTATCAGGGATACCTTCAGTTGCCAATAGAGAACTATTGTGGTCATGATTATCTATGGATGCTTTTCTTTTGCTCATGGAGATTTGATGATTATATTGTGAATTATCTTTTGGTATTTTGTGATTTATGATTCCATGAGCTTGGGGTAGGATATCTACTTGTAGTGATAGGAAGTGGCTTGCAATGGGGGTCGAGGCCCTAAGAGGCTACCAGGGTAACTCATTATAAGTTGTCTTAATCAGTGAAAACATTCACACCTAATATTGACTTAATGAACCTAAAAAGGTAATTGTTTGTTCTTGCCCATGCCTTGAGTGCTAGTACATACTAGGATGGGAGTAGAGAGAATGCTTGGTTGCAACCTTGCATTCCATATTATGCCTCGTCAGTATGAGAGGATACTAGTGGCTGCATAGGGATCACTTGGGGACTGGGGTCTATTGGGAGACTACCAGGGTAACTCTAGCATGATCCGTGCAATGACACTTTCCCGCTTGCATAGTAGGTTTCCTACATGTCTTTATTGTGCCTCTAGGATTAGATATTGGTTTTGTGATTGGAATCTTTGAGTTAGTATACTTTTAGGATTCCTAGACTTAGAGAGTATTTTTTCTATGTGATTTGAAAACCTATTTGGGACTTGAGATTATCTCCTCAGCATGGTGGGAGTGGACCACTTAGGTGCCACATAGTCGGGTGGTAGTGCTTTTCCACTCTTATCATTTGAGATCTGTTTGAGACATCGTGGCTGATGCATTCTTTGTTTATGATGGTGAATACATATCCTTACATTGACGATTTGCATATGTTAGATGATGTTATCTTATGCTTTATCTTGCATGTTAGAATTCTTTTCTGCATATGATGTAGTATGTTTAGGAGTGACATTCCTACTATGTTAATACTGCTGATCTCTTCGATAATTTTGGAATGTTATGCACGAAGGGATGGCTAGGACCCATGATGATCTAATGATGCTATTAATGATTGGGAGGAACCATGCACTTAGTTAATTATGTTGTGATAAATGGTTATCTTTTAAGATGGATGTTATACCTTTTATGATGATGTATCATGTATATTCTTTTAAGCCTTTCATACCCTGTGACATGTACAGTGGATGATTGAGTAATCTAAAATGTAATCACTTAAAGGACACATGTATATTGTTTAAGTACGTTGGATGTATCATTATTATTTCATGAGGATGTGATGTTAGATGATTAGTTAATTTAGATGTAATTTAATGTTAAGGGATCCATGAAGAATGTAACTTGTTATGTATGCTATGTTTACTTTCACTTGTACTATTGTTATTGCTTCCATTACTATGTATAAGTTGTATATGGTTTTAATTTCATGTTTAAAAAAAAAAAAAAGCTACCAAACTTAGTGAAACTTTAGGTTAATTCTTTGGATCCCTTGGTGGGGTGTTACATGCATAGAAGGTATATAGAACATTTTATTAAAAAAATTTCTAGACAATATATGTAAAATTCAATGCATAGCAAGTACTTCAAACATTTTACTAAAAAAATCTCTATGCTTATGTAGGGCGAGACCTATGGATTCAAACTCATCTCTCTTAACTTTGATTTGGTGGTCACCTAGGAACTAGTCCTTGGACCTCATCTTAAAGGAAATTCAATCCTCTTGTGGGTGCATGAAAATCAATGTTTCCTTGTGCAATAATGAATGCAAATGTCAAGGTGATCTTTTGCCTTGAATAATCCACCATATTGTATCAATACCTTTCATAGGAAAACTTCTAGATTAGGCATTCCATAGAGACATCAATACACAACAAGAAATGAAAAGTTCAAGAAAAGTACTTCCAGCATGAAGGTTCAAGTTTACTATTGTAAGAAGACTAAGGTTATGTATAAGATAGTCACTACCAACTATTTTCAAATGTTTTCAATGGTGTTGACAAACCAAGGTGGTCTCCACTTTAGCTAGAAACCTTTCCAAATTGAACTGAGCCACATTCTATTATTTAAAACCTTGGTCTATCCTAGTCTAACTAAACTAGTTTGCTACAATCCATTTAGAAATGTCAAATTAGGATAGGTTAAGCTATGGATACAAGAGGTTTACTCCACAAACCATGATAGAGGAGGAAATATTAAAGAGAAAATAGAAATGCCCAAATATCCTTTAAAATAGGGGTAACACAGTGTTGTCATGTAACATGCTTGGATAGATGAACAAGTTTTCCATAATGCCAGCACTTAGTTTAGTTGATTTTGCTTTAGTTGGTCCAAAAAACCCTTATAATCCTTAGAGAGGTCTAGAGAAACCCTAATGAGGACTTGCCTCAACTATTAGAAGATAAAGATGAGTCTTTGAATCCTAGCTCACCCACTATAAATAGGAGAATGGGCTAGAGAGACCTTAGTAATGGGGCTTTCAAAATGATTGAGACAAACCCTAATAAGGAGCTACCTCAACTACTATAGAAAGGCTATTGTAGTGTGAAAGGATGCGAGGAACAAGGTAATTTGAGTTCTTCTTTAATCTAATTTGAGTAATAGTCATGGCTCAGTTTCAAAACTTGATATGTAGAAAGGAAGGTATCAATTCATGAGAAGGAAGAGATCTCAATTGCTCAAAATGGGCCCCAAAATGTTCAATTTTTTAGTAGAATACAAAAAGAAATCAATTGTGAGGACTTGCAAGAGAAATGCCAAGACAAACTTACCTATTATAATGATGGACTAAATCAAATAAATGAAAGGAATTTCAACCAAATAATAATGAAAACTATATGCTATATTCCATTCCACCTTCAATCCATGGAATGATTAAAAAACCCTAAGAAAAATAGATAGAACAATAATGTCTAGTATAGCCACAAAAATTGGTGTTGAAACAACCAAAAGAGGTCCTAGCACTAACAAAGAAAACCATCATCTCTATGGCTCATCCAAAATGACCATACATATCAGATTCCCAAGTCTTGAGCATCCCTCATATTTTTGTACAAGTTTAACTCATAACAATGAAATAGGGAAATCGACCTTTTTAATTTTAACATATAAATCTCATGTTGGTCAAAATTTTGACCAACATGGGCATGTATTTTAAAAAAAAGATATTTTTCCTTGCATATTCCAACCAATCTAAAACATTTTAATAGATGGTCAAAAATTTTGGTCTAAAAATGGGGTCAAATGTACTAGTGAGCATATACATTGTATCCATTGTTTCAAATCATTTAATCTACCAAGAGATTGGTTGCATTTCTTAATGTTAAAAGATATTAATATTTGGGTGCTCAAATTTAAAGTGGATGTCTAGCTTCCCTACCCATTTAATTTCTCTTCACACCATGGATACAATTAAAAAAAGGGGCTAGTTTCAATTGTTATGCATCCTTAATTCATCTTGTCACATGGCAATCAATAGTAAGAGAAGCATTTAGAAGATCACCTATCAACTCTACCCCACATTTGTTATATTAATTATTTGACACAGTAGCACTTATTGTATGTCATGGATGATGCCAAGCTCATGCAACTTCTAAGAACACAAGGACTAATAACCCTAATTTTTGTTTCACTCAATATTGCCCTAGAAACCTTTTGGACTATGTTTAACATAGCATGCCTTTTCAAAATAAAAATGCACAAAAAAAATCTTTCAAATTCCCCTTTTTATTCCCAGGTACCTTTTAAAAGATTGTTTGTATTGTTCATAATTATTGTAAGTTCCCAAAATATTTTTAATCTAATTTAAATATTCTATAGGTTTATGTATTTATTTGAAAAATTTATTGAGTAATGATAATCCTTGATCTTCCTTAAGATTGAGGGTTGTAATTTTTCCAAAGAAAACTACATGCTATTTGTTCAAGGTAAAATAGTGACCAAGATGTACTTATTTGTGAGACCTAGTCATGAAGGAATGAAGTTTTTCTATGTCAAAAAATAGTGACATAGCTACCAAGAAGTATAGTGGCCTCTATGTCACCAAGGGAAGCCACGCAATTTTTACCCTTGGTGACATAGCGATAGCCAGCCACATGGATATGTGGTGGGACCAATCCTTGAGGAAAGCATAGTGAAAATCCATGTCATCAATAGGTTGTCAGGTTATCAGGATGTTAAACTATCAAATGCCATGAATGACTCACTCTGGAGGATAGAAACCTAAAGGAAATTCAGGGTATTCACTAGATCTTCTCAAGAATAATGGTGGTCAATTTATCACTAATAGGAGTTGCAAGAACTTTGTCCTTGGTGACATAGAAACCTAAAGGAAATACCACAAGTCCCACTTTGTGTATAATGTAGTTATCATGAGCTCTATCATCCAATGCAAGGTTGATCAACTATGATCACTATGTCACCTATGGGAGTTGTTCAACTTTTACCCTTGGTGACATAGCAAGAACCTAACAAGTGTCTAGAGGCATAAGTGGGACCAAAGTAAGTTGCCTATAGTGAAAGAAAAGGCTCACATGGAAGGAATAAATTGAGTTGACTACCAACTAGGAAGGTTGAAGCTAAGCCATAAAATGTTTTATTCCTAAATCATTAGATTTTTCAAAAATTGATGGCCTATTTTCAAATTTGAAGGGTAATGCCACTCTATTTCTCTATGATCCATTAATGAGAATTAAAGCTCCTTGTGTGAGATAAAAAAAGGAATATAGTGTAGAAAGTCGAGGATTTTCTTCATGCAAATGTATCTTTGATATTTTGGAGCTTGAATCTATTGAAGATCTTGTTTTCTCACTTGGTTGAATCATGAAAAACAACCTCTATTAGTGATTCCTTGCAACATTCAGAGAATAAAACAGAGAGCCAAGTAAGTATCTTAGTCCATATACAATTCAAAGAATTCTAATTTTTATTTGTTATTGTCCAACATGCCTCCAAAAAAGGCTTTCTCTAGGAAAGTAGAATATTCTAGTAGAAATATCCATGATGTTTTTCTATAAAAATTGAGTGAATCAACCCAAATAAACATAATAGTTCTTGTAAATCCTAGACTTTGAATTGAAGACAGTTTATTTGATAAGGGTAATTGGACTAGGGATGCCATAGCTTCCAAAATAGGGCTCCAATTGTTTAAGAAATGGTTCTCAAAAAGGAAATTATTTGCCCCCAATGAAAATGTATTGAATTTTGACTTAGGTAAGTTAGTAGTTCCTAGGCTTTTCATGGATTCAAACCTTCTCACGTCTATAGCCTAAAATTATGACCTAGTAGCTAGAATGGTGAGGAGGATAGATGGGGAATGTTTAATGAGAATTATTGTAGAAGAAATTCAAGAGGTTTTTGGAATGGAGCCAACCATAGACTATCATGAGGTCATTGATTTTCAAGGATTAGAGGAGTATTTGTCTTGTAAAGATTAATTTAGATAAGGTGCATTGGGAGGACGCTTGGCTATAATTGGTAATTTGACTTTTGTTACAACATCAACTAAAGAGTCTTTCATGAAAAAAAATTTCAATACCAAGGCCATAGATATCTGCATGACTTTTTGTAGGGTTTTTGGTGAAGATGAATAAGATTTTGTGCTAATAAAGTTTATGTATATGATGACACAGATCTCTTCCTTTGATGTGGATATTATTTTTGATCTTGCATCCTATTTAGCAAAAGAAATTCACATAGGTCTAATTAGAATTGCAAAGGGAAAAATTGAGAAAACATTTGGCCACTATTCTTTGTTGATGCATATGTTTTTATATAAGGGAGTTACTTTATTTGAAACAAAAATGGTGTTGAACATAGAATGTGAGGGGGAAACTCTACCAGTTCAATTATGAAGTGTAGATATGACTTAGGATGTAGAGGAGGCTAATTTTGTGAGATTTGATAGATACTTCACATCTAGGTTGAGGAGCATATTGTTAAAGGATAATCCTAGGATACCTAAAGCATTACTAGACTTCATCATGCTTATAGATAATCCTACTAGTTTGAAGGTTTCCCATAATTGGGAAAATATCATTCCCTACCCTATGTCAATAGTGTTTAGAGTATATGGATTCCAAGGGACTCTCCATGTAATTCCATACCAAGTAACCATGAAGATGGGAGTACCTGAAATGCTATGGTAGATAGGTGGATTAGAAGAAGCACAGCTGATTGGTCATTCTGGGGATTCTATTTTCTCATCTTGTATAGTGGCCCACAAATTCATAATTACAAAAGGTGGTTGGTTGTTTTTGTATAAATTCTTAGACCCATATGAAATGGTTGTTTCCAATGATCATTTCAATGACAATGAAGGATTTTTTGATATATTTAGATAGAGGGTTAAGACTGGTGCCAAAAAACATCAACCATACTTCCTTGAAGATTGAAAAAGAAATAAATTCTCTCTCCAAGAAAAAGAGATCAAAAAGGAGAAATGGAGAGTTTCCAAGGTTTCAAAGTTTATTTAAATTTTTAACAAATATTATAAGCCTATGAAAGATGCCAAGATAGAGGTAGATAAGATAAATAAATTGATGATTGCTTTTCTAGAGATCATGGAGGCCATGAATGAAAAGAAAATATTTTTCATCAATTCTTATCTTGACAAGGCTTGAGAAATAATGAAGAAATTATATATATATATATATATATATATATATATATATATATATATATATATATATATTTGATAAGATAAACAGGTTTTACAGGGACCCTAACACCCAAAAGTAGCTACATAATCAAGGCTAATAATAAGCAAAAGAAGCCCAGCCAAAATAAAACAAGTCTAATGGCTGATAATAAGCACGAGGCCCAACCAACAATAGAGGCCAACAAAAAGGCTAGTACAAACTATCTTTAAAACAAAACTTAGCAAAAGACAGAACAAAAGGCCAAAAGAGAAACAACAAAAACATAAAAAGAAAAAACAAGAGGGCTACTCTTCATTCTTCTTCTCAAGATCTTGCATGGTTTGGACAACGTCATAAATCTTCTAGTGCTCCTCAGACATATGGTCATAGACTTTCTCTATTTCCTAATGTAGATTGGTAAAGGTGATATTAGTGTCCATATCATCATCAGCCCTCGCTCTAGCTCTATCCTTTTTGTCCTTGCCTACCAACAGACCTTAGTCTCTCAACACACCAATTAAGGAGAGAATGTTTTCATTGATCAAATTGAGGAGAGACATCATCTAACTAGCCAAATTATGGTTGTAATTTTTGAGATTCTTAATTCTCCTCTCAACCAGACTAGCTCTATCATCCCGATCCTCTAGATTCTTATATTTTGTCTTCTTCTTGTTGACCTCCAACTGACTAACCTTCTCTCTAACCTCTTCCAGCTCATGGCATAGTGACTTGATTGATCTAAAATTATTAATCATGCTATTACAAGTGTTGTTCAAAAGGTTCATACCCATCTCCCTAGCATTTTCATTAATGGCTAAAATAGCAAGGTCATTATCTATTTCAATAAACTCTTCTCTTAAAGAATCATAAAACATTTGAACTTTAACAACTTCTTTAGTTGTATTGGCCCATCATGCATGTCCCTTTTCATTTATGGCCCTATTCATCCTGAGACATAATAGATCATCCAATTCCTGGGCCCATTAAAAAGTTTCTACTCTTATACTTTGCAAGATAGTTTATGATTCTCTTATATAATACAATTCTCTTATTATCAAACTTAGAGAGATCATTAGTCAAGTCAAAAGTCTTTTCTATCTATCCATAAGTCAAAATAATAATTGAAAAACACAAGAGAGTGATATCCTTGTCCCTGTTATTCCATTTATTAATAATTGGCTTCAAGACCTCCTCATTTTCTTTCAACTCATTCCATATGTTTATTACCTTTTCAAATTATTCATAGAATGTAGGCCAACCAATTTTATCTACTAAATACATAATTTCTTTCCTCAACTTATCCTCATATTGGATATCTAATTCCACATGTAATGCCCATAGTTTTCTATTTTCTTCTTCAAAATCCTTTGTAGTATAATATTGAGGTCTATGTGGTGTGTCTAGAATTTCTATAGGTGGAATGGACTTAAAAGTCTCCACTAGTGGATGAGTATAAATAATTCTAGGCCTCCTAGACTATCCTTGGTGCCTCATAACCTTATTCTCAAGCTCTATTCTCTTTTGTACTTATTTATTATAAGCAGCTAGAACTTGTTCATACTTTTCTTGTAATTCTAATTTTTCTTTATTCTCCCTTAAGGCTATGTCTAGGGTAAGGTTGGTTGTTTCAACATTTAGCTTTGTAGCTTCCTCATTTGGAGTATCCTCTACCCTTTTTACAATTAAATTTCCAATCATGCCAGTATCATTAGGCTAGGAGGAACTACTCTAGGTCCTCTTCTCATAGACCAAATAACTAATGCAACATGATCTTCACCAAATTTGGCACCTCTCAGCTCCTTTTTCACCTTTTCATTTGCATTTAATTTCTTGGTAATAGAGTTAAAAACCATTGCATCTACAATGTCCCAATTTGGAAAGAGCAAAACCCTAGATGATCTTATCATTTTACTCCCTTCTTTAGTGGTCAAGCTTTTAAATTCTTGCAACATCTCATCCTTTATCTGATCATGTATGGATGCCTCTTCCATCTTAGGATGCTCTTCCTTCCTCTTATTGCACTCCTCCTCAAACTATTCATTGTTAGTTCTCCATGCAAAATAATAAAAGGCTCTTGATTTAACAAAGTTGTCATCAAAAAGAAATTCATGACTAACTTTTTCTACTATAGGGTCTAATTCCCTTCCTCTATAATCAATAAAATTTGATTCTAGGCTAGGCATGGGAGGCTCTTGAGGATTTCCTTCTTCTAATTCTCAAATAGTAATAAAAACTCCCCCTTGGGATCTTGATTGCTCCATTTTCTCCTTAGTGAGTTGTTCATCTACTATATGCTAGGGATTGAGTGGGTGAGTATTCCTCTATTTGGGGTACCTAATTCTCTTCTATCTTTTGCCTTTGGGCTTTGGCTCATCAACCCTCTCTTCCATAATAGTACTTATTGAACTAGCTATCTATTTACCCTTTTCAACTGAAGGCTCTTTATTCTTAATGATATTATAACTAGACCTCCTCTAAATAACTAATTTCCCCGATCCTACTATAGTAGGTCATGAATTTCTTTCTGATGAAAACTTTCCTAAATCCATAGCCTTTTATCATTTTGCATGGAGAACTAACATTGAATAGTTTGAGGAGTGCAATAAGAGGAAGTGTTGGAGTCTTTAACAAAATACTAAAACTACTAAGTGAAAAAATGCTTAATACCAAAATGATAGTACATACACAATATAAAGACCAGCCTATTCTTATTAACAATGGCATATGTAAGGTATTTGGACCCAACTTCAACAAAACCACAAATGGTTTTCTACTCTTTTGGCTCTGCAAAACCAGGGAGGATGTACCCAGGGATGTTTCAAAACTGAAACAACTGTATGAGGATTATTCTTAGTTTCATTTTGATTCTCATTTCAAGATCCTCAAACATATACATAATTCTTACTAACTTGATAAACACATCCCATAAAGAGATATGGCCAAGAAATCTTCTATAGATCTACAGATTTTTTCAAAAACAATGGCTAAATGAAGCTAAAACATTCCATGCAGACAAGTACTGGCCAACTTTGAAGATCTACAGGAAATAAAAGTAAAATTTGATTTGATGATGCATTTGAAAAACCATTTGTAAGATATTTCTCCTTCATCTGAAATCACTTGATCAGTGCCTAATCCATTGGGGTTCAGAGTCTATAGCAAATTTTTAGATCTAATTTGTTGCCTTACAAAAAAATTCTATTAGCAATTCTTATCAGAACTTATCATTCAAAAATCCTTTTCAATACTTAAGGAATCTTATCGCATTCATCAAAGCCTTTACTTAATCCATTGAATTAACAGAAATGATAAATGGATATACAACCTAACTAGATTGCATTCAATTGCACAAGCTTTTACTCATACAACATCAAGGTAGCTAAGTATTTAAAAGGAGACAAAATTTAGAAAGAACTGATATGGGGACAGTTCATAAGTTGTATTCATTTCCTTTGAAAATGGTATATCCTTTACAATAGACTCAGAATGGCCTTCAAAAAGAAACACAGCTCATTCAATATTCATGTACTCTTAGAGAATTTGCAAAAAAATACATTACAAACTTGCTTTCAAAATTTGGACCAAAAACCAGACTAAGCACAATACTTAGAAGAAATAGAATTCAGACCATTCTTTAGCCTTGGAATCTCACTTAAATAATGTGAGATGCAACAAGATTTGGGCTAAAGAGAGTGACATGTGTCCCCTAAAAGATACTGACAAATGTCTGTAGTAAAAGACAAAAAACAAATAACAGAAAAGCTAACACATCAAACCATCCTGGGTGGGTCCCTTTCTGTTATACTTCTCATTTGTTTTAACAAGAAGATAGGATCTGATTCTCCAATTATTCTTCATCCTCAGAGTAAGTAGCCATGAGGTTTGAAAGTGATGTATCGTCTTCAGTTACCTGTAAATTTACTTCAACCTAGGGATTTTCCATGTCCTCATTATTAACTTCGGGGGTGACTTTTACTTTTACATTTTCCTCGTCCTCATCTTCTAACATTTGTTCTAGAAACTAATTTTTCCATTTATTAAAAGCATCATCATCTGGCCAATCAAAGCTCAGAGCTTCTCTTTGTATCATTATTAAAGAATTTGCATTTTCTTCTAAAACATCAAATTCTTTCCTCATAGCAGTATAAAATAACTGTAGTTTTACTAGCTCTTCATTTGTCTTTGCCCAAAACCAGTGGCTAGTTTCACTTATGATGTTTATTATTCTTTCATTTAATAACTCATCCATCTCCATTTTCCACTTTTCCTTTTCTTTTATTGTATCAACAGATTCTAAAGCAGAAGGAAATAGGGTGAATTTTTCAGCAATATATTGGGAAAAATAGAGTGTTAATCTTCTCTGTAAAGAATCTCTTTCATCATCAAAATTCTCTAGCTTATTTAATAAATCAAAAATCTTCTCAACTTGATGATAAGGCATTTGGACTTAGATATACATATGATTGTAATATCATTATTTCTCTCCCTCCATTTCTGTGCAAGAAGAGTTAGTTTATCCTTATCCCTATTAAACTCATCCATGAGGGCTGCAATTCTTGTCAACTGATCAAAAAAATTTGACCATTGTATTTTATCCCTTAGATATATTACACCATGCTTTAATTTTTCTTCATATTGATTTCTCAATTCTATCTGCAACTCATGCAATTATTTTTTTCTTCTTCAAATTCTTCTGTAGTATAGAATTGGGGCCTTTCAGGGGTGTCAGGTATTTCAATAATAGGGGTTGATCTAGATCCAACCAATGGCTATGAAGGGTATGCAATTGTAGGTGCACTAGATTCTCCAATTTTTCTTTTCCCCAGTATCCTCTCCATTTGAGAATTTTTTTTTCCAATGATTGTATCCGTATACCCCTTTCCTCATATGCCTTCAAAACTTCTTCCAACCTAGCATTGAGTTGGGCAAACTTATCTTCTTCTTGTCCAGATACGACACCACCCATTTTAGCATTTTTGAAGCCATTCCCATTACTAGTTTACTACTTACCTCACCAGCCCTGTATACTATCAATGTACCAGTATGTTCTGTAGTGGGAAACTCATTCATCCTGGTACTTTCTCTCTTATCTATGGACCACAAAACAAGGGCTTGGTGGTCATCACTAAATTTGATCCCTCTACGAGCCTGTAAGACTTCTTTAGTAGTTGTTAGTTGAACATCCTTCTGTTTCCTTATTGAATAAAAAATAATAGCATTCACTATATACCATTCTGGTAGAAGGAGGACTCCTAATTGTCTAACTATTTGCCTTCCAACTTCAGGAGTGAACCAGGAAAAATCACTCAAAAACTTTGATTTTGCCTCTTTCTTGATAACCGGGTCAGATTTATTTGGTTGCTCAGCTTTGATCTTCTCACAGGCTTTCTCAAAATTCTTTATATTTAATCTCCATAAAAGCTGAGCAAAAGCCCTACATCTTTCAAAATTTTCATCATTAATAAATCTTTCAGAAGCCTGGGCAACAATTGGGTCAATTTCCTTACCTTGGTAATCAGCAATGGTTAGGTCCAAGGAAGGTGTAGGAGGTTCTTGTGGCTCTCCAACATTCAGGTCTGTAGAAGTGACAATCACATCCCCATCTCCTCCCATTTGTCTAAGCTATTCCTTTAGAGATGCCTCATCATCTATTTTGATTGGAGACATGCTTGGGGAGTATTGTTCTTTTTGAGAAGAAGAAGACCCCTGCTCCAATTTTTGTCTTTTTGGAGAGCTGGTTGCAGATGGACTTATTGGCCTTGGCTTCTCATGAGTGGGTACCTGTTGCACACTCTGAACCATGACATAACCTGCCCTTTTCTACAATGTATATTGGCCAAGAGTTACTACATTTCTACCACTCATTCTTCTTTGTATTTCTGCTGCCTTATCTGGGTGTGCCTTAATAAATATATCTTTCTTTTCATTCATAGCCTGAATTATTATAGCAAAATTATTCATTAATGCCTGCATTTTATCTCCCTAGTATTTCTTATCTTTCAATGGGTCGTATTGGGGGTCAAAAGCATTAATGAATTCTAGGTTTTTACTGAAAACTATCCATTTCTCTTTCCTTAATTCTTGCTCCTACAATGTGAAAATATTTCTGATTATATCCTCCGGATAGTAAACTCGATGTACCATATGGGAAGCTCTCACCCTTTCTGTTAATAGATCATAGAATCCTTCAAGGTCATTGAATCTGGCATGAGATTCTGCCATGTTATATTTATTCAAAAACAAATTTAAATGCTTCCACCCATTTTTAACAAAAACAAAATCATGCACTACAGTAACCATTGGTAAGAAAGTGCCCTTCTTGACCAATTCCCTCTCATCTATAGTACCTATCTGCCATAAGAGCTCGGCTATCCCTATCTTCAAAGGTACATGAAAAGGTAACACATGATGTTTTCCTAAGAAACCATAAACTCTTATTATTGTTGAAACATTGTAGGGAATTATATCCCCCCAGTTGTGACTGATAAGTAACCCTTTAGCATGGTCCTTGGGTCTGATCAATTCTAATAATGCTTGTGGGATTCTAGGGCTATCTCCTCTTAAAAGCAGTCTAAGCTTTGATGCAAAATACCTATCAAATCTTACATAACTAGCATCAGTGGCCTCTGAAGTCATATCCACACTCCATAATTGCACTGGGTTTCTTTCTCCATCCTTTGTGGTTTCTAACTCCATACCTTTGGAGAAGAAAGTATATCCTTTGTAAAAACATACATGCATCATCAATGAATACGAATAGAATGGTTTGTTTACTTTCCCCTTTGCTATTCCAACCAGCTCATTGTGAATCTCTTTTGCTAGGAAAGTGGCAAAATCTAGAATGGTACTCATTCCAAATTGAAGGGTTTGAGCAATTATAAGGACCACAAAACTTGGAATTTGATCACCCTCATCTATCCCCAAGATCTTACAAAGAGAAAAATATAGTGCTTGAGCTCTCAGATTGAAATTTCTTCTTAACAATGGCTCTGGAGTACTGGCTGTGATCACAGGAAAATTTCCAACCCTAGCAGCATGCTCCTGTAGTGGCCCTGTTCTTAGGTACACTCGTTGTGCATCATATCTAGCTTGCAAATCATCTAGATCAATGATTTCATGCACAACGTGGTTAGGGTTTAGGTTGAAAACTTCACTGAACAATTCAGGGAAAACCCTAAAAAGGTTGACCCCTAAATGATTTTTTACCCACCCTATGATAGGATCATACCTCTTTGCTAGGTCCATCAATAAATCACTATCAAAGAAAACACTGGGGACTACTAATTTTCCAATGTCAAATTCCCATACATTGCTCATAGGAGTGTCCAATTTTTGCTCTGAATACCATTTCTTAAACAACTCCAAACCTCCCATGGAAACTTGGGCATCCCTTATCCAATTAGCTTTGTCATAAAATCCTTCTTCCACAACCAATCTAGGGTTTTTTGGAATGAGCTCCCTTCCCTTTGTTATTTCATGCACTGATAAAGGGAATTGTTCAAGAAAATCATCATGCACTGAACATTTTAGATAATCATTTTGTCCAGTAAACTCTTTTCGGGGCGGCATTTTTAATGAAACTTTGGAAAATTCACAACAGCAGATGCTTCAAATTTTACTCAGAAAGTCACAGAGCACTTACCCGCTAGAAATCGCACTTCTACACTATATGATGTCTTCTGCAATTTTATTGGAGTATTAATCGAGAAATTTCGTGCCTTAGCTCTGAAATCTTGAATGCCCTTTTCTTTCTGTACTTTGGTGATTGATTAATGGTGAAATCGTGGGCTCTTTTTATGAATTAAAATCGCATGCACCAGGTCTAGATCACATTTACTCTCAGTAACCGTTGCCTGCAATTTGCACTCAAATTTGAATCCCATCCGTAGATTTTATCAGATCGCACAGTCCTGATTTAAAAATAACAAGGCTTTACAGTATTTTTTGAAAAATGCTACGTGTCATCATTGCGCTTCCTCGCATTACTTAAAAACTTGCATCTTTATTATGTGAGGATGTGTCAACCGTTGATTAAGACAAGATCGATGATCGAAATAATCCATTTCGTATTACCGACCAACTAGCTGTACTAACCAATAAGAAATTGCCATATTAGCTTATACTGTCTAACAAAACTTCATGCCAGCAGATACCATATCTTCTTTTGAGCAAGCAAGTGTTTAACGTCAGCACGGACACGTTTCACCACTGCACTTCCCCGCATTACTTAAAAACTTGCATCTTTATTATGTGGGGATGCACCAACCATTGATCAAGACAGGATCAACGGTGATACTGCTTCTCATTCATTAAGCAACCAACAACCTTCTGTGCATACCTAGCATTACACATCATCAGTTGTTTGTAGTGTAGCATACTGAAATACAAATATCTGACCTCATGTTGCCATGCATCATCATTGTGCTTCCCTGCATTACTTAAAAACTTGCATCTTTATTATGCGAGGATGCATCAACCGTTGATCAAGATAGGATCAACGGTGATACAGCTTGGTAAGTAATCTTCATAGCTCTGCCAATGATATCACAAAAAAAGAAAACATGTGCAAAAGTACTAAAAAATCTGACATACAGGAGCTTTTACAGCGTACTGGATCTCATAAAACATTAGGGGCTATGTGTCATCATTGCACCTCCCCTCATTATTTAAAAACCTACAACTCTATAATGCAGGGATGCGCTGACCCTTGATCTCTGATAGATCAACAGTGATTGAAAAACACTTCAACTTGGCATCCTTTCAAACAAAATATTGCAATTAAAGGTACACAAAGGGTTTTTGAAAGGCATTCTGATGTAAATAAAATATTTAGGATAAAAACCCTGCTAGAATATTTGAAGAAAATACCTTTTTTAAAAATTTGAAAATGAGGGCACCACAAAACAAAGACATAACTGATTTTTTACCCAAATACCAAAAATTTTCCTATACTATGAAAAATCACACCAACAGTGGCTCTATCTGGGGATGATAGACTACCTGAGTCTATACAACAATTCAGAATCTCTGGGAGAGTAGACCACATATTTGGTAAGATGACAACTTCTTCAGAGAGCACAAAGCAACACACAAAAACAAGGAACCAAATTGCACAAGGATATTTACAAGGATTTACAGAAAGTGCAAAATCCACAAAACAATAGGAAACCCTAAAACTACTATTCATGGAAGAAAATAAATATTTTTCAAGAAAAATACCTCTTCAAGAACTATCCATGAATTGGAAATTCAAGAATATTGTCAAATATATCTTTGAGTATATAAGAATCTTCACCCCAAGTATTTTCAATGAGATATGGGCCTAACCAAATAGGATCAAATTTGCCATGTTTTCCTTTATCTTCAATTCTGGCATTCCACATTAAGACTAAATCTCCACTTTCAAATTTTTTGCTTATAGTTCTTTTATCATAGAGTGTCTTGACTTGCAATTGCAACTTTTGGTTCCTTCAAGATGCTTCTCTTCTGGTTTCGGTCAGTCCTACCAATTCATCCATTCTTTCTTGCATTTCATCTGTAGTATCTTTATCATATAACTGGATGTAATTGTATAGTCCCATCAAGTTATTCTGAGGCATTCTTGCTTGAATCCCATACACTAAATCAAATGGAGCTACACCAATTGCTTTCTTTACAGTTACTCTGTCAGCCCATATTGCCAACTATAACTTGGAATCCCATGCCTTTTTATTATCATCCAAGGTTCTCTTAATGACCTTCAACAGGCTCTTATTTGTGGACTCAGCTTGTCCATTCCCTTGTAGATGATATGGAGCAGATGATGACCTTGTCATTCCATATTTGTCACAAAACTTGATGAACTCCTCAGATCTGAAGCACATAGCATTATCTGTGACAATTCTCTATGGACATCCAAATCTAGAAATAATATTATTCAACAGAAAATTATTTACCACCTTACTTGTTACATTTCTTGTGGGGATAGTCTCTACCCATTTTGTAAAGTAGTCAGTGGCAACTAGAATCCAAGAATAGCCAGTGCTAGACTTGGGGAAAATCTCTCCTATGAAGTCCAGACCCCATTGTTGAAAAGGTGCTTGAATTTCAACTAGCTTCAATGGAGTATTTCCTGAGAATTTCAGCTTTCCAGCAAACCTCTGACAAGGATCACATTTCCTAACCATAACTTGAGCATCCTTGAATAGAGAAGGCCACCAGAATCTAGCTCTCATTATCTTATGTGCAGTAGTTTTGGCCATGTAGTGTTACCCACATACTCCAGCATGCATTTCTTTCAAAACCTCTTTTGCCTTTTCTTTATCAACACACTTCAATAGAATTCCCTCAAAATTTCTCCACCATAGGTTATTTTGGACAATTACATACCTAATGGCTTGCAATTTAGTATTCCTGTTTTCATTGTCAGGCAGATGGGGAGGAGCTTCCATATCTTGCAAATAATATATGACATTGGTGTACCAATCACATTGGTCCATGTCACATAAGTCAGTTCTGAGATCGTCATTTACCAGATTTATCTGATTAGCCTCTAGATTAGTTTCAGCCATGAGTTTGGCCAAACCTTGACCTCTTACTAACTTTGTTATTTGTATATCAATGTTAAATTCCTAGATTCTATTAATCCATCTACACCTCCTGCCTGATACTTCCTGTTGAGAGAATATATCCTTGACTGCAACACTAGGTACAAAAGCGATAACAGTAGCACCTACCAAGTAACTTCTAAAAGCTTTTACAACTTTTACCAAAGCATATGCTTGTTTTTCATTTATTTCACACTTCAGTTCAGCAACCTATAGTGACTTTCTGAAAAAGGAAATAGGCTACTCATATCCTTCTTGATTTTTCTGTAATAAGACTATAGCTACAATATGGAATGATGTAAAAGAGAAAAGATGCATGGGCTTTGCATAATCTGGGGTCCTCAATACTGGAGCATTCTTTATTACAATTTTTATATCTTGGAATGCTTGTGAAGGTTCACCATTCCAATCTATAACGGCCCCTTTCTTAAGCATCTTTGAGATGGGTCTACTGATTTCAACAAAATTGGTAACAAATCTCCTCAGAAAATTGACTTGGCCAAAAAAGGACTGAATTCCTTTCACATTTTTTGGTTTGGGGACTTTGTCAATAGCTACTACCCTTTCAGGATCTATTTTTACCCCATCCTTAGACACTATGTGTCCTAATAATTTTCCTTCTCTGACCTCGAATGTGCATTTCTTTGGGTTTAAAGATACTCCATATTCCAGGGCTTTTATAAAGATTTTTTTCCAAATGTTTGCAGTGATCTTCAGCCTTACTAGAATACGTTGTGAGATCATCCTGATACACAACCATAAATTTGTCAATATACTCATGAAATGCTACATTCATGGCTCTTTGGAAGGTAGCTCCTACATTAATCAAGCCAAAAGGCATCCTCACAAACACATATGTTTCCCAAGGGGTTGTGAAGGCTGTCTTGAACTGTTCACTTTCTTTTACTAGAACTTGATTATATCCAGAAAAACCATCCATCATTGACATCAATTCAGAGCCAGTCACTTTTTGTAACATGGCTTCCATATTAGGTAAGCCATAATTGTCTTTCAGAGATGCAATGTTTAAATTTCTCAAATCAACACAAAGCCTAATATCTCCATTCTTCTTCCTGACAGGAACCAAGTTTGAAACCCAGGTGGAATGCCTAATTGGTTTGATTGTCCCACCATCTCTTAGTTTTGTCAGTTCTTCTTGCATTTTTGGGGCAAGGGTAGGATTGATTGGTCTCTATTTTTGCCTAAAAGGTCTTACATTTTCCTTCAATGGTATGACATGTTGGAAAAGATCCTCCCTGTAAGCCTTAAGGTCATCATATGACCAAGCAAAAACATGTCTGTATTTTGTAAGTAGGTCAATCAATGTTTTCCTGATTTCAACAGGCAGATGTTGGCCAATATAAACCCTTTTAGGAACTTCATCAGTACCCAAGTTTATTTCTTCTAACTCTTGGGGTTTGGGGTCATTAACTCCTAATTTTACTCTGTCTTGGCTATCAAAAAAAATTTCCAAGATTACTAACCCCTTCGGCATCTTATTTGTTTTCAATTGCATTATTTCTTGACAAAAAATGGTTTCCTTCCCATTTATGGTTTCAATCAGTCCACTGCAGTCCATCTCCTAACCATGATACTTGTCTTCATTTAACAAAAAATTTGTAATATCTTTGTCATCTTCAAAAACCTGCCAATTTTCAATGTTGTCAGGTATGGAAGGCCTATTTTGCACCTCAATCTGGGAGATTCCTTCAAATGATATTTCTTTTGGCTTGATGGCTACATTTGCCAACAGATCAACCATCTTATTTTGGGTCCTATCTCTCCATGAGATCCCAAATGCATCAAAGAATTCTATCTGATCCCAGACTGCATTTCTATATTGTTTCAATCTCCTATTTTTGGATGAGTAGGTTCCTTTGATCTGAGAGATAATTAGTTTAGAATCCCCTATGACACATAATTTCTTAATTTTATGATGTATGGTAACTTTGAGTCCTAGCAGAAATGCTTCATATTCTGCAATATTATTAGTGCAAGCAAACTTCAAGGTGAATGAATACCTAAAAGTGTTATTTTCAGGGGACACAAAGACTACACCTGCCCCTACACCCTCTTTAGAACTATCCCCATCAAAGAACATTGTCCATAATTTTGGTGAATTCATGCAACATTCAACTTCATTTTCGATGATAGCAGGTAAATTTTCAACTTCCTGAATAATTAATTCAACCCTGAAAGCATTAATCCTAGTATCTAGGAAACACGTGGTATATTTGTCAATTTCTTCACCTAAGATGTGGTTAACCCTTGGTTCCTTATTTACCCTGACAACTTTGTCCCCTATATGAAAGGTGGCATAAGTAAGATCACATTGTAGGCTTCCCCCCATGGCAGCACTCCATTTTCTGGAGAGTAACATTCCGTAGTGTGGAGGTATATCTACCACAAGGACAGACATGGTCAATTCTACTTAAGGATATGCAACCAGTTTGAATGGTAGGGCATTTATAGTACCTATGATTGGGACTTATCTAGCATCCATCCCTCTGCATCTGCCTTGCTTGGTATCTACCTTCAATCCTAAGGCTTCCATTACCTTGAAAGGCATTATAGTGTTGGAAGCTCCTAGGTCTATCACATGCAATTTTTTAAGGTCTTCCCCTTTATGATTAGACTGAGGAAAAAAGGATCAATATCTTCTATGAATGCCACTAAGGAATCATCTAGAAACATTTGAGGAATCTGGGATATGATACCACTGTCCTCTATTACTAATGGGTCTGTTGTGACATAGTTTGATCTACAATAATATTATTGTTTGCTATTCCACCCAACCATGACAAAGCCTTATTCTTATGCTCTTCAATTCTAAAAAGTTCAAACAAGGGCACTTTTACAATAATTTGAGATAATATGGATATCATATCAATAGGTTCAACCACAGTAGGTTTTACAATAGTACCTGGAATCAGAGTCTTTTGAGTAGTAGGCACCACATTTTTCTTGATAACATCCGGTTCTGACTTCTTTGGTTGCACAACTGGTTTTGTTGCTTCACTTATATGAAATTGAACCTTCTTCTTTGGTTCCCATTTCTTACCCTTGTTCTCCTTGATTTTAGGCACATCTACACTAACTTTCTTGTCTTGATCATTCATCTTATGAATGATGTCTTTGATGAATACACTAGATGGCCTTCCTGCATCATTATTTATTGCTCTATTTCTCAAATTATAATTACTATGGACTTGTGAAATCATTTCGGCTGTAATTCTGTCAATTTCCTCCTTGGAGGGCATTCTTAAACTTGTGAGACCTATATCAAAAAATGTACTACATACCTTATCTGTATCATACCCTTCATCATCTGAAAGTACTTGCTGATGATGTAGCTAGTAAGCAATTCTCTGGCTAGTAACATCATTTTCAGGCTCTTCTGAATCAGAATCTATCAAATCATCACACATACTCACCATATTGTAGCTTATATCATCATGGCTTTTCTCTTCGATTTCTTCTTCAGCTTGTACCCCTTGGGCTTAGGAAAATGACTGAGCAACAACACAATAATCAACAGAATGAGGTGATTGGCATATAATGCACCATGGTACATCATCATTCATATTTACAGTGTTCCTTTGCAGGGGGTCTAGAGTACCCTTATCCTTCACATTTTGGGTCTGGTTGGGAACTGGTTTACCATCTTTCTACTGAGTGGTATAAGGGTAATTCTACATCCTAGGCTACCTATTGAAATTGTTGTTATTTACAGGGGGTCTTTCAGCAACATTTAGCTTATTGAAACTAGTGGAATTCATCTTCTTGAGCATTTCTAAAACTTGGCCTATAGTAGGTTCTTCGGGCTTTTTTCCTATAGGAATTTTGTCACCCTCCCTTTTATTACTATTCTTAGGATTAAAAAGCTTAGGATCATCCCTCCTACCTAGTTTTCCAGATGCCTTTCTATTATTCTCTATATTTACTCCAACTCTATAGGCATCTCTCAAAGTTTTAGGATCTTTATCCCTTAGTTGATAAGCCATTTTGCTATCAAAAGCATTGAAGTAGGTTGTGAGATAGACGTCTTCATTTAACCTCATGAATTGAAAAATTTTGTACATACCTTTTTGGAATCTCACATTGAAATCAAATGTGGACTCATTTGGATTCTTCTTGATATTGTTGAACTCGTTCAACATGAATCCTGCATTGGTATTATCCCCATATTTCTCTTTGAACAACTTCTCCAAATCACTCCATGAGGTAATACTGTCATCAGGCAACCTCCTGAACCAATCCCTTGCATCCTCTGTTAGTGAATGCACAAACAATTTCATTACCATGTCTTCGTGTTCAACTTCATAATCATTCAACATGCCAATGAAAATCCTCAAATGCTCTTCACCAGTAACAACATTATTTCCAAAAAACTTAACCACTTTATCCCTTAAATCAAATGATATGGGATGGGGGGCACCAGGAATACCAGCAAAGGATATCTGTCTATACTTTTCCAAGTATATAGGTTTCTTCTGGAAACCAAGAACATTTGAGGTACTAGCTATATTAGCTTGACTTAGTGGAGAGGCTTGGGACTGTTGTGGTGGGACAAATGGGACTTGGGTGCCAATATTGGAAGATGAGGTAGGAGCAGATTGGGGTATTCCCTAAGTTGAAATTGTGGGAGCACTAACTGTTGCAGGATTTGTAGGTGGGATAGACAAATTGGGCCATGAAGCCAATGTAGAATTAGACTTTATGAATTGGATTTTCCTTCTAGTTTCTGCAGCTTGAGCTTCATTCTCAACTTTCTCAAGCTCTTTTGCAAGATCTTCCCTCTCTTTTCGAGCCTTCTCAAGATCTAGATCTAACTTCGACATGGAGGGTTGTATAGGTTTGCTTGGTATAGCTTGAGGCTCATTTATTTGGATTCCTATAGCCTTGCCTTTCCCTTTATCTAGAGCTTTTTCAGTGGGCTCTATAGGGTCAACTTGGACAGGTTTATAGGCTTGAACTTCAGCAATAACTGGTTCTTACCTTTGATTTAGGCGTTTCTCCTGTTCTTGAACTTTAGCTCTCAGATTATCAACATCTCCAAAAACATCCTTATGGAGAGTTGTGGTATTCTCTTCTAATTTTTTATTTTACTCTTTCAAAGTAGCCATCCTTCTTAGTAGAGCATCTCTTTCTATTATGGCATCTAAGGTGGCTTGCTCCTTCTCTTTTTCAAGATGAATGCGTTTAACTTCTTCCTCAGCAATCCATTTCTTCAAAAAAATTATCTTTGAGTGCACTTCTTTAGGATCTACAGAAGTTGCCTCGGAATCAATAGGGTCATCCAAATCTATAAGGTTTGGTTCTACATATGGGGCTACTTTGGGATTAAAAGGATTATCAGATGAACTTCTAAATCCTAGCCTATAATTCATATCTGCTACAGGATCTGGTCGTAATGAAGAAATTCCCATAGTAGACATGTCCTTGTCTTGAAAAACTCTCTCATCTGGTAATGGGGTACTGAAAATGCCTCTTAAGAGTCTTGTAGTTTTGGATTTAGAGCTAAGCGAAGAAGACTCTCTTCCTATTACTGGTTGATAATGGGAATTGACAGATGCATTACCTCTAGGTTTCCAAGTGGGATTTGGATCTGTCTTTTTCTTATTTTGGTTCTTCCTACCACCTTGGGGTAAATCAGTATACATTGATACATCGGGATTGGCTCTCATGTAAGCTCTTGTGTTTTTTCTCTTGTCAGCCATATTCACCTTTTGTTACAATAAGCACTAGCTTCAAAACCTTCACTGAGTCACCACCCTATTTCAGGAAAAAATATAATGACACTTTAGCTGACCAAAGGAAAGTAATACACAAGTAGGAACAAAAATAAATGGCATAGACAAACTAATCACTGATGTAGTAAGAATGCAACTCTTGCTTGTTAGATAAGACACTTGGATAGGCTGGGTACGTCAGTGTGTAGCAATGGTACTTAGGCTCTATCTTCTTTAAATTATCAAGGTTTTACACTAAGAGATTCCCTTAGAACCACAGGAAAAACATAGATCACATGACACACACATACACAGCAGGACCAAAGAAACTACAGTACTTTTCACAGATGTATTGGACAACTCCCCAGTAGAGTCGCCATTTTGTTGGAGTCTTTAACAAAATACTAAAACTACTAAGCGAAAAAATGCTTAATACCAAAATGATAGTACATACACAATCTAAAGACTAGCCTATTCTTATTAACAATGGCATATGTAAGGTATTTGGACCCAACTTCAACAAAACCACAAATGGTTTTCTACTCTTTTGGCTCTGCAAAACCAAGGTGGGTGTACCCAGGGATGGTTCAAAACTGAAACAACTATATGAGGATTATTCTTAGTTTCATTTTGATTCTCATTTCAAGATCCTCAAACATATACATAATTCTTACTAACTTGATAGACACATCCCATAAACAGATATGGCCAAGAAGTCTTCTATAGATCTGCAGATGTTTTCAACAACAATGGCTAAATGAAACTAAAACATTCCATGAAGACAAGTACTAGCCAACTTTGAAGATCTACAGGAAATAAAAGTAAAATTTGATTTGATGATGCATTTTAAAAACTACTTGTAAGATATTTCTCCTTCATCTGAAATCACTTGATCAGTGCCTAATCCATTGGGGTTCAGAGTCTATAGAAAATTTTTAAATCTAATTTGTTGCCTTACAAAAAATTCTATCAGCAATTCTTATCAGAACTTATCATTCAAAAATCCTTTTCAATACTTAAGGAATCTTATCACATTCATCAAAGCCTTTATTTAATCCATTGAATTAACAGAAATGATAAATGGATATACAACCTAACTAGATTGCATTCAATTGCACAAGCTTTTACTCATACAACATCAAGGTAGCTAAGTATTTAAAAGGAGACAAAATTCAGAAAGAACTGATATGGGGATAGTTCATAAGTTGTATTCATTTCCTTTGAAAATGGTATATCCTTTACAGTAGACTCAGAATGGCCTTCAAAAAGAAACACAGCTCATTCAATATTCATGTACTCTCAGAGAATTTGCAGAAAATTACATTACAAACTTGCTTTCAAAATTTGGACCAAAAACCAGACTAAGCACAATACTTAGAAGAAATAGAATTCAGACCATTCTTTAGCCTTGGAATCTCACTTAAATAATGTGAGATGCAACAAGCTTTGGGCTAAAGAGAGTGACATGTGTCCCCTAAAAGATACTGACGAATGTTTGTAGTAAAAGACAAAAAACAAATAATAGAAAAGTTAACACATCAAACCATCCTGGGTGGGTCCCTTTCTGTTATACTTCTCATTTGTTTTAACAAGAAGATAGGATCTGATTCTCCAATTATTCTTCATCCTCAGAGTAAGTAGCCATGAGGTTTGAAAGTGATGTATCGTCTTTAATTACCTGTAAATTTACTTCAACCTGGGGATTTTCCATGTCCTCATTATTAACTTCGGGGGTGACTTTTACTTTTATATTTTCCTCCTCATCATCTTCTGACATTTGTTCTAGAAACTAATTTTTCCATTTACTAAGGCCAATCAAAGCTCAGAGCTTCTCTTTGTATCATTATTAAAGAATTTGCATTTTCTTCAAAAACATCAAATTATTTCCTCATAGCAGTATAAAATAACTGTATTTTTACTAGCTCTTCATTTGTCTTTGCCTAGAACCAATGGCTAGTTTCACTTATGATGTTTATTATTCTTTCATTTAATAACTCATCCATCTCCCTTTTCAACTTTTCTTTTTCTTTTATTGTATCAACAGATTCTAAAGCACAAGGAAATAGGGTGAATTATTTAGTAATATATTGGGAAAAACACAGTGTTAATCTTCTCTGTAAAGAATCTCTTTCATCATCAAAATTCTCTAGCTTATTTAATAAATCAAAAATCTTCTCAACTTGATGATAAGGCATTTGGATTGTAGATATACATATGATTGTAATATCATTATTTCTCTCCCTCCATTTCTATGCAAGAAGAGTCAGTTTATCCTTATCCCTGTTCAACTCATCCACGAGGGCTGCAATTCTTGTCAACTAATCAAAAAAGGTTGACCATTGTATTTTATCCCTCAGATATATTACACCCTACTTTAATTTTTCTTCATATTGATTTCTCAATTCTATCTACAACTCATGCAATTTTGTTTTTTTTTCTTCAAATTCTTCTATAGTATAGAATTGGGGCCTTTCAGGGGTGTCAGGTATTTCAATAATAGGGGTTGATCCAGATCCAACCAATGGCTATGAAGGGTATGCAATTGTAGGTGCTCTAGATTCTCCCATTTTTCTTTTCCCCAGTATCCTCTCCATTTGAGACATTTTGTTTTCCAATGATTGTATCCGTATACCCCTTTCCTCACATGCCTTAAAAAATTCTTCAAACCTAGCACTAAGTTGGGCAAACTTATCTTCTTCTTGTCCAGATACAAAACCACCCAATTTTAGCATTTTTGAAGCCATTCCTATTACTTGTTTACTACTAACCTCACCAGCCCTATATACTGTCAATGTACCAGTATGTTCTGCAATGGGAAATTGATGCATCTTGGTACTTTCTCTCTTATCTATGGACCACAAAACAAGGGCTTGGTGGTCATCAACTAATTTGATCCCTCTATGAGCCTGTAAGACTTCTTCAGCAGTTGTCAGTTGAAGATCCTTCTGCTTCCTTATTGAATCAAAAACAATAGCATTCACTATATCCCATTCTGGCAGAAGGAGGACTCTTGATTGTCTAACTATTTGCCTTCCAGCTTCAGGAGTGAACCAGGCAAAATCACTCAAAAACTTTAATTTTACCTCTTCCTTGATAACCGAGTCAGATTTATTTGGTTGCTCAGCTTTGATCTTCTCACAGGCTTTCTCAAAAATCTTTATATTTAATCTCCATAAAAATTGAGAAAAGCCCTACATCTTACAAAATTTTCATCATTAATAAATCTTTCAGAAGCCTGGGCAACAATTAGGTCAATTTCCTTACCTTGGTAATCAGCAATGGTTAGGTCCAAGGAAGGTGTAGGAGGTTCTTTTGGCTCTCCAACATTCAGGTTTGTAGAAGTGACAATCACATCCCCATCTCCTCCCTTTTGTCTAAGATGTTCCTTTAGAGATGCCTCATCATCTATTTGGATTGGAGACTGGCTTGGGGAGTATTGTTCTTTTTGAGAAGAAGAAGACCCCTGCTCCAATTTTCATCTTTTTGGAGAGCTAGCTGCATATGGACTTCTTGGCCTTGGCTTCTCATGAGTGGGTACCTCTTGCACACTCTGAACCATGACATAACCTGCCCTTTTCTGTAATGTATATTGGCTAGGAGTTACTACATTTCTACCACTCATTCTTCTTTTTTTTTTTGCTGCCTTGTTTGGGTGTACCTTAATAAATATATCTTTCTTTTCATTCATAGCCTAAATTATTATTGCAAAATTATTCATTAATGCCTGCATTTTATCTCCCCTGTATTTCTTATCTTTCAATGGGTCGTATTGGGGGTCAAAAGCATTAATGAATTCTAGGTTTTTACTGAAAACTATCCATTTCTCTTTCCTTAATTCTTGCTCCTGCAATGTGAAAACATTTCTGATTATATCCTCCAGATAGTAAACCCGTTGTACCATATGGGAAGCTCTCACCCTTTCTCTTGATAGATCATAGAATCCTTCAGGGTCAATGAATCTGGCATGAGATTCTGCCATGTTATATTTATTCAAAAACAAATTTAAATGCTTCCACCTCTTTTTAACAAAAACAAAATCATGCACTACAGTAACCATTGGAAATAAAGTGCCCTTCTTGACCAATTCCCTCTCATCTATAGTACCTATCTTCCATAAGAGCTCGGCTATCCCTATCTTCAAAGGTACATGAAAAGGTAACACATGAGGTTTTCCTAAGAAACCATAAACTCTTATTACTGTTGAAACATTGTAGGGAATTATATCCCCCCAATTGTGACTGAAAAGTAACCCTTTAGCATGGTCCTTGGGTCTGATCAATTGTAATAATGCTTGTGGGATTCTAGGGCTATCTCCTCTTAAAAGCAGTCTAAGCTTTGATGCAAAATACCTATCAAATCTTACATAACTAGCATCAGTGACCTCTGAAGTCATATCCACACTCCATAATTGCACTGGATTTCTTTCTCCATCCTTTGTGGTTTCTAACTCCATACCTTTGGAGAAGAAAGTATATCCTTTGTATAAACATACAGGCATCATCAATGAATACCAACAACATGGTTTGTTTACTTTCCCCTTTGCTATTCCAACCAGCCTGTTGTGAATCTCTTTTGCTAGGAAAGTTGTAAAATCTAGAATGGTACTCATTCAAAATTGAAAGGTTTGAGCAATTATAAGGACCACAGAACCTGGAATTTGATCACCCTCATCTATCCCCAAGATCTTGCTAAGAGAAAAATATAGTGCTTGAGCTGTCAGATTGAAATGTCTTCTTAACAATGGCTCTGGAGTACTGGTTATGATCACAGGCAAATTTCCAACCCTAGCAGCATGCTCCTATAGTGGCCCTGTTCTCAGGTACACTCATTGTGCATCATATCTAGCTTGCAAATCATCCAAATCAATGATTTCATGCACAACATGGTTAGGGTTTAGTTTGAAAACCTCACTAAACAATTCAGGGAAAACCCTAAAAAAATTGACCCCTAAATGATTTTTTACCCACCCTGTGATAGGATCATACCACTTTTCCAGGTCCATCAATAAATCACTATCAAAGAAAACACTGGGGACTACTAATTTTCCAATGTCAAATTCCCATACATTGCTCATAGGAGTGTCCAGTTTTTGCTCTGAAAAAAATTTCTTAAACAACTCCAAACCTCCCATGGAAACCTGGGCATCCCTTATCCAATTAGCTTTATCATAAAATCCTTCTGCCACAACCAATCTAGGGTTTTTTGGAATGAGCTCCCTTCCCTTTGTTATTTCATGCACTGATAAAGGGAATTGTTTAAGAAAATCATCATGCACTGAACATTTTAGATAATCTTTTTGTCCAGTAAACTCTTTTTGGGGCAGCATTTTTAATGAAACTTTGGAAAATTCACAAGAGCAAATTCTTCAAATTTTACTCAGAAAGTCACAGAGCACTTACCCACCAGAAATCGCACTTCTGCACTATATGATGTCTGCTACAATTTTATTGGAGTATTAACCGAGAAATTCCATGCCTTAGCTCTGAAATCTTGAATGCCCTTTTCTTTCTGTACTTTGGTGATTGATTAATGGTGAAATCGTGGGCTCTTTTTATGAATTAAAACCACACGCACCAGGTCTGGATCACATTTACTCTTAGTAACCATTGCCTGTAATTTGCACTCAAATTTGAATCCCATCCATAGATTTTATCAGATCGCACGGTCGTGATTTAAAAAGAATAATGCTTTACAGTCTTTTTTGAAAAATGCTACATGTCATCATTGCGCTTCCCCGCATTACTTAAAAACTTTCATCTTTATTATGCGGGGATGCGTCAACCATAGATTAAGACAAGATCGATGATCGAAATAATCCATTTCATATTAACGACCAGCTAGCTATACTGACCAATAGGAAATTTCCATATTAGCTTATACTGTCTGACAACACTTTATGCCAGCAGACACCATATCTTCTTTTGAGCCAGCAAGTGTTTGACATCATCACAAACACGTGTCACCACTACACTTCCTCGCATTACTTAAAAACCTACATCTTTATTATGCAGGGATGCGTCAACCGTTGATCAAGATAGGATCAATGGTGATACTGCTTCTCATTCATTAAGCAACCAAAAACCTTTTGTGCATACCTAGCATTACACGTCATCAGTTGTTTGTGGTGTAGCATACTAAAATACAAATATCTAACCCCACCTTGCCACGCATCATCATTGCGCTTCCTCGCATTACTTAAAGACCTGCATCTTTATTATGCGGGGATGCGTCAACTGTTGATCAAGACAGGATCAATGGTTGATACGGCTTGGTAAGTAATCTTCATAGCTCTGCCAATGAATCTACCAATGATATCACAAAAAAATAAAACGTGTACAAAAGTACTAACAAATTTGACATACAGGAGCTTTTGCAGCGTACTGGATCTCATAAAACATCAGGGGCTACATGTCATCATCGCGCCTCCCCACATTATTTAAAAACCTACAACTCTATAATGCGGGGATGCGCTGACCCTTGATCTCTGATAGATCAATGGTGATTGAAAAACACTTCAACTTGGCATCCTTTCAAATGGAATATCACAATTAAAGGTACACAAAGGGTTTTCGAAAGGCATTCTGACATAAATAAAATATTTAGGATAAAAACCCCACTAGAATATTTGAAGAAAATACCTTTTTTTAAAATTTGAAAATGAGGGCACCACAAAAGAAAGACATAACTGATTTTTCACCCAAATACCAAAAATTTTCCTATACTATGAAAAATCACACCAACAGGAAGGAAGAGCATCCTAAGATGGAAGAGGCATCCATACATGATCAAATAAAGGATGAGATGATCCAAGAGTTTAAAAGCTTGATTACTAAAGAAGGGAGAAAAATGATAAGATCATCAAGGGTAATTGGGACATTGTAGATGCAATGGTTTTAACTGTAATACCAAGAAATTAAATGTAGATGAAAAGGTGGAAAAGGAGCTAAGAGGTGCCAAATTTGGTGAAGATCATGTTGCATTAGTTATTTGGTCTATGAGAAGAGGATCTAGAGCTAGTTCCTTCTAGCCTAATGATACTAGCATGATTGGAAACCTAATTGTAAAAAGGGTAGAGGATACTCCAAATGAGGAAGCCACAAAGCTAAATGTTGAAACAACCAACCTCACCCTAGCCATAGCCTTGAGGGAGAATAAAGAAAAATTAGAATTACAAGAAAAGTATGAACAAGTTTTGGCCGCTTATAATAAATAAGTACAAAAGAGAATAGAGCTTGAGAATAAGGTTATAAGGCACCAAGGATAGTTTAGGAGGCCTAGAATTATTTATCCCCATCCACTAGTGGAGTCTTTTAAGTCCATTCCTCTTATAAAAATTCTAGACACACCACATAGACCTCAATATTATACTACAAAGGATTTTGAAAAAGAAAAGAGAAAACTATGGGCATTGCATGTGGAATTAGATATCCAATATTAGGATAAGTTAAGGAAAGAAATTATGTATTTAGTAGATAAAAAATTGGTTGGCCTACATTCTATGAATAATTGGAAAAGGTAATAAACATATGGAATGAGTTGAAAGAAAATGAGGAGGTCTTGAAGTCAATTGTTAATAAATGGAATAACAGGGATAAGGATGTCACTCTCTTGTGTTTTTCAATTATTAGTTTGAATTATGGATAGATAGAAAAGAATTTTGACTTGACTAATGATCTCTTTGAGTTTGATAATAAGAGAATTGTATTATACAAGAGAAACATAAACTATCTTGCAAAGTATAAGAGTAGAAACTTTTAAATGGGCCTAGGAATTGGATAATCGATTATGTCTTTGGATGAATAGGGCCATAAATAAAAAGGGACATGCATGGTGGGCCAATACAAGTAAAGAAGCTATTAAAATTCAAATATTTTATGATTATTTAAGAGAAGATTTTATTTAAATAGACAAACTAGGAGAATATATATTGAAAAAACAACATGAGATTCTAAGTTTCAATTGGTCACATGACACACTTTTTGACAATTGGATCACATATTTTTTACATGAAAAGTAGTTGGAACTTGGTGAAATTGATGATGGTAAGATGGAACAAGATGAGTTGCAAGTAACTAATACCTTAGTAAAAGAAAAAGAAGACAAAGATAAATAACCAATTGCATTCACAATCATAGAGGCCCAAATTAATGACTTAGCAATAGGAAAATCAAGTGTGAATGTTAGTTTTTTAGTACAAGATGATGTGGATGGAGAAGCTCGAGTTCAACTCAATTTTCAAATATCATAATAGGGTCCATTTCAAGAAAGTCCAATGACCACATGCTCTGAGGAGTGATTCTTATGACAAAGCCAATCATAAACTCCTCAACAACAAAGAAGTTCACTAGAAGTGGTCCCACAATAGAATATTCATGATGTAAATCATTCTATTGGACAAATTTTTGTCTTTTATGATAGTAACTTTTGTAAATATCTTTTTATCTTAAGGACAATTATCAATACTCTCTATGTCTAAAGCTTGTTGCATCTCACACTATACAAATGAGATTTCAATGCTAGAGAAAGGGCCCGAACCATTGTACTACTTTTAGTTTTGCTAGTTTTATTCAATCCAGTGTCCTTGATGCAAATGTTGTGATGTATTTTCTTTGGAAGTTTGAGAATACATTAATTTTCTAGGATCATGGTGTCTTGTCTTAAGTTTTTTTGAGTATTATCCTAATATTATATAATTTTCAAAGAGAATTAACGCAAATATGAATCACCATCATAATCTTCTTTCTCTAAATCTTGTCTCCATTGTTATTGACTAGCTGTTTTGAGGTTATATGGACAAGTCTTGTCTAACTTAATGCAACTATGATAGGTTGTATATTAGTTCACTATTTCTTTTAATTCAATTAATTAACTAAATTTTTTAGTTATATGATATGATTTCCAGGTAGTAAGAAGGATATGCATAAGAATGAGTTTTAGAGAAAATTGCTAATAATATTGATTGTAATGCAATTAATTAGATCATAGTAGTTGGGTAGACTCTAAACTCCAATGGATGAGGCACTAATCAATTATTTTTAGTTTGCATATGAAAAGATCATAGATAAGGATAAAGAAGAATCTTAAAATCAAAATCAATTTTACTTTAACTGTATGAAGAGTATCATAGCTAGTCAATAGTTGTCTATATGTAATCTTTGTGTTTTAGTTAGCTATTTTTACCCAGAATTACTTGTAAATCTTAGAAGAATTATGACCAAACAAATGCTATAGAGATGAGTATTGTAATAGGATGTCATTGAAAAAATGAAAATGTGAAGATAGTATCAAGTTTTGAATCTTTTATCCCTGAGGTGCTCCTACCTTGGTTTTGTAGAGCCTAAAGAGTAGAAAATCTTTATGATTTTTTTGAAGTTGGGTCTAGATCTAAAGACTAATTTCTCTTCACTATCTTGGTATCAGGTATTTTATTTCTTGGTAGTGTAAAGACACCAATGGGAAGCATGAATCTTTAGCAAAGGGTCAACTACTAATTATAAAAATAAAAATAAACTTAACCAAAACTAGCCCAAATCTTGAATCTATATCACCAAAAAATAATTTTCTTCTCATTTTCTTTTTTTGCATCTTTTGTATAGGTTGTGATTTCAAGAACATCTACAGTAGAAAGGCATTTGATATGAAGCAACATAACACACATTTTGAGAGAAGACTATATTTTTATTTCATTATTTTTGAAGGAATTTTAGAGGTCATATTATGGGAAATGAAAGAGAAAATTTTTGTTTCTATTTGTCTCAGAAATATTTTAACTTCTATTAAATGTAGTCTTCCATGGTGTTAAGAAGCAACAACCAATGGAAAAAAGGTTGGAGAGATAAATTGCATATTTATTTAGTTAGTTTCATAAGTAATAGTGTAGGAAATCAACTTGTGATGAGAAGAGAAATAAAAGAAGAAAAAATATTGTGTAGGTGTATTACAGATGTTCAAGATAGCCACAATGTAATTTTTTAAGATCAGGAGCTTCTAGATTCACCACTAGATTCGGTTTATACACTTTTCACTATAGAAAGGTTTAATTTGGATGATCAAACCATCATAAGATTAAGAAGTTCAGATCTTATTAAAAACATATCAAGAAATGTAAAATCTCTCTCCAATTCTAATCTACAAAAAGTAGTGTTATCAATTCATTGCAAAATGATGAAAAGTAAAGAACCTAAAAAATGTTTGTTGAAGGCTTTCACATATATTGCCCTTTTTATGATTCTCAACTTTCACAACTTGATGTAGAAACTTGGCACAAAAATTAGACATAACTTTACCTACACAATAACTCATGTCAAAATAAAGTTCTTCCAAGCAATCTAAATAAAGCCTAGTGAGGAAACAATTTTAAAAAAGAAGAAAATTTACAAACAATTTTGATATATAGAAGCAACATAATTTTGAAATAAGAATCAAAATTCTTGTTTATGATTCAAGAAAATTTTCCCTAAAATAATAGATTTCTTGATTTTAAAAACATTGTGGAATTTATTAATTGTAATAAGAAAGACCTAAAATCCTCTTAATGTTGAGGTAACACATTGAGGAAACTAATTTGAGGATTGATTATGCAACAAAAGAATACACATATGCACAAGATTCTCAAAATAGTTGTAAATTTTTAAATAGTTTACATATATACATAAGAACACAAATCTGTAAAATAATTTACTTGTCAAATAGATCACTAAATTTGAGGGAATCCCATAGAAAACCATTCTTCTGAATACTTCATACACTGCAACAAAATTTCATAGATCAATGAGTTTAACTTTTAAAAGTACACATGAATTCTAATAGTAATATCATAGTTTGACACATTTCAAAGAATATCACCTATTTATCATGAATCTATCAATTAAAACTCTACAAAACACCTTACAATTAACTAAACTTGCTAATGCAAAATTATAGATGATGACATTATAATTGATTTGATAAACTTGCGAATGCCACTCTGAATCAAGAATGCACATGCAACTATATTCTATATGCATGGATAATAAGTGGAGCTGAAAAAAACCACCACATTTACATTTATTTAATAGGTCTATTATGGTTTTAAAATTATAGACCATCATGAACATTAGAACTCTAGTGGCTATGGAGTAGAAAATTTCCTCAGCAAGCCAACACATACAAAAGTCTTGATTTGCTTGCATGCTGAGGATGTTACTCTTTCCTATAAGAGTTAAAGTTACAATATTCGTGATGGTCTATAACTTAAAATTGCTAATTAAAGACCTCTAACAAAAAAGAAAACCTGTTGGGTTTTTCCAACTCCACTTGATGTTGTATGCATATGAATTGAGATTGCATATTGAACTATGGCATCCTGAAGTATCTCTTGAAACCAAGAGATTCAAATAGTTAGTTTTCATACAATTAGAGGTTATTATTGAGCTTCACTTGGTTTCAAGAATAGTATAATATTATCTACTAATTAGGGCCAACCACATAAAGGTTGAAACATCTAAATTCCCTATTAACATTTAAAATTCATTCATTTTACTAATAAAATGTAACATTCATGAATTATCACATGATAACATTCATTAACACTTAAGTTTCATTAGAACATTCATATTAACATTGAAACATAAGTTTCATTAAAATATTCACATGAATATTCAATAGAACATAAATATACCATTTAGACATAAACATCAGTCATTATCAAATAAGTTACATAAGTTTACATGAATCGTTTATTTTTTATTTTTTTATTTTTTTGTCCTTCCTTATATTGTTATAGAGGCATATCCATGTCATTATCAATATTTCTTCTCACAAGTGGACATGATCTTGGTGTCCTTTGCAAAGATGTGTAATCTACAATAACAAATAAAATGGTTGAATTTTAAAAAAATTGAGACTTTAAAGATTTTAAAGAATATTCTAGCACTCTATACCTTGTCCAACCACATCATCTTTCCCATTAGCTTGCTCCTCAACACACTCACTAGGAACAATCTTTGCATCCCCTCCAACTAGAATACAAGATGTTTTCTTAATCCCAACACATATTATAGTTAACTTTGTATTACTACACCAAATTCAATTAAAAAATTTTACTTGTATTAATAATTCAAAAATAAAAAATTGAATAGAAAATATATACCTTTAGTACGACAATCCACATTCGAATTGACACCTCCATGGTACTTGGCTAATGTATTTGGATTGGCAAGCTAAAATCCAATGTAAATAATTAGTGCATTTATCAATAATATATACATATAAATACAAGACAAATACTGATAAATATTAATCATTCATTTTAATACATATAAATATATTCATTTTAATTTTTTAAACAAATATATAATCATTGTTTCCTTAATAAAAACAAATATAGTTTGACTTATATTTTTAGAACTTAGTATCAAATATAGTAATTACTAAAGTAATCAATTTGAAATAAAATCAATTGACTTATTTACCTCATTGATAGATCCAATAGAAGAACCTTGCACATTCATTTCTCAAAGTCATTTAGCCATGGTTGTATAGCCTCATCTATAGGCTAATTTCTTGTCCTCTTCATAAGTTATTTTTTAAGACTCTATGGCCTACATTTTTGCTTCATATCATGAATTTTTTGTTATAATCAACTTCATCAAGACCAAATTGTTTACAATTTATAAATATTTTCATATAATTTTTCATTTACTTATAATTTGTGTGGTAAGTTTTGAATATCCACCCGAGTCAAGATTGTGATGCCTCTGCTTTTGTTTCTTGCTCTAGTTGCCTTTGATGTGTCAAAAAACCTATGTGAAGTTTGAAATATCTTATATCACATAAGTATCTAAAGTAATTATTACATAATTTCATTATTGATATTATGACATACCTTCTTGACTTGGGTTGTGTAATGCCCCACCAAGGGATCCAAAAGAATTAACCTAAAGTTTCACTAAGTTTGGTAGCATTTGTTTCTTTTTTTTTGAAACATGAAAGTTAAACTATTCACAACATACACATAGTAGCAGAAGCAATAACAACATTCCACTGAAAGTATACATAAAACATACATAACATGTTACATTCTTCAAGGATCCCTTCACATTGAATCACAATTAAATCAACTAATGTTGATTCCATCTAATACCACATCCACATGAAATAATAATGAAAATTCCAACGTTCTTAAATAATATACTTTGGTTCCAAATGTCCCTTGGTAAATTACATTTCAGAATGCTCAATCATCCACTGTACATGCCATAGGGTATGAAAGGCTTAAAAGAATATACATGTGCTAAATAAAGTACATCATCCTATTTTAATCCATGATGCAAGTGGAATAAAGTAAATGAAACCAAATACCATACATGAACATCATCATAGGAAATATAAACATCCATCGTAAAGTATAACCATACATCACAAACATAACTAACTAAGTACATGGTTCCTCCCAACAATAAATAGCATCATTAGATCATCGCAGGCCCTAGCCATCCCTCTGTGTGTAACATCCCAAATCACTGAAGAGATCGTCGGTATTATCATAGTAGGAATGTCACTCCTAAAACATAATACATCATATGTAGAAATAAATCTAACATGCAAGATAAAGCATAAGATAAGTAAATAACATCATCTATCATATGTTAATAATCAATATAAGGATACATGTCCACCATCATAATCCATGAAGATAGACGCCAACAAAAAATGCATCAGCCAGGGTGTCTCAGATGGATCTCAAATGGTAAGAGTGAAAAAGCACTACCACTCGACCATGTGGAACCTAAATGGTCCACTCCCACCATGCTAAGGAGATAATCTCAAGTCCCAAATAGGCTATCAATCACATAGCACAAATAATCTCTAAGAATCCTTAAAGTATACTAACTCAAAGGTTCCAACAAAAACTGACATCTAATCCCAGAGGCACAACAATGACATGTAGAAAACCTACTATGTAAGTGAGAAAGTGTCATCGCATGAATCATGCTAGAGTTACCCTAGTAGTCTCTCAAGAGACTCCGGCCCCCTAGTGATCCCTATGCAACCACTAGTATCCTCTCATACAGACAAGGCATACTACAGAATGGAAGGTTGCAACCAAGTGTTCTCTCTACTCCCATCCTAGTTTGTACTAGCACTCGAGGCATCGGCGAGAACAAACAATTATCTTGTTAGGTTCATTCAAGTCAGTATTAGGTGTAATGTTTTCACTTATTAAACAACTTACAATGAGTTACCCTGGTAGCCACTTGGGGACCCGACCCCCATTGCAAGCCACTTCTTGACACTACAAGTAGATAACCTACCCTAGGCTCATGGAATCATAAATCACAAAATCACCACAATCCTATACAAAGTGACTGGAAAAATACCAAAAGATAATTCATAATAAGAGCATCAAATCTCCATGAGCAACTGAAAAGCATCCATTGATAATCATGACCACAACAGTTCTCTATTGGCAACTGAAGGTATCAAAGAAAATCACAATATCCATTGGTTCTCAATAAACAACCAAAAAGTATCTCAAAGTAATACTGATCGAAGACTCCAAAATGGTCAAGTCAAAACATGTTAGAACATGACATCATCAAGATCAGATAAACAATTCAATCCATTCAAGGTGATTGGAAAATAATCTAAATACAATTGATCGATACTCATAAATGGTTACATATGTCATAGCTTACACAAGAAGACTAGAAACAATATCAATCAGTAAACCACACACACACCATAGAGCATGCCATATCATAACCATGGTAGGGTTTAAAAAGTTCGAGAAAAAAAGACATCATCATGACATCACAATCACAATCATAACCCCCAAGCCTCTGGTAGATGTCTTATAATTGGTCAACCAACTAATCAACCCAAACCCAAAACAAGAAGCATAGAGAAAGCACAAAATACAAGCACATGTTTTGGTTCACTAAAATTGCATAGATGAATTGAGTATGAAGGAACATTGTTCATCCTCCTTATAACTAACCCATGTATTAGTTTTAATAAGTTAAAGATTTTCCCATGACTCTTAGAATTCAATTTTCTAACGTGCTTATAGGATAAATACGTATTTGGACAATATTCCTCCATCGAGTTCAATGACTACAGTTTATCCTCATAATAATCTATCCTTCACAACTAGATTCAATTAAACAATTAAATTAAATTAATATTATTAGACTAAAATATTACAAAATGATTAATTATTAAAAGAAGTAATCTATTAATAAATTTTTTATTTATAATAAATATATTAATTAATATTATATAATAAATATATAATAATTAATATTTAAAAAGTTACTACATTTAATAATTTTAATAACAACATAATATTAAAATCAAATCACATATATCAAATTAAAAAAAACCAAAACATAACACATATTTATTAAACCGTTGTTGCGGTATGCAAGTCCCTGTTGTTGCAGGGCCTGTGGCGACAACGGGTGCATCGTAGCCCCTATCATCATAGTACCTGTGATGATAGGTACCCTGCAATGATAGTGAGCATGGGGCATAGGTTCGTCTCCCCCATAAATTCAATTTAATTTTTTTTAAATAACATTTTTTCAAAACATTTTTCGAATCGCGCATTTAAAATGATTTCAATTAAAGTGTTTTTCCACTATGATATTTATAAGCAATGTTCTTAATAAATATATGTATATATGTATATATATATATATATATATGTGTGTGTGTATATATGTATATATATATACATACATATATATATATATATACATACATATATATATATACATACATATATATATATATACATACATATATATATATATACATACATATATATATATATATATATACATACATATATATATATATATATATATATACATACATATATATATATATATATACAGACTAATAATAAGCATTACATCATTTTTTTTTTAAATGCAGATTTGTAAACATATATATATGTGTGTGTGTGTGTGTGTATGTGTGTGTGTGTGTGTGCACACTTTAAAAAGAAACATTTACAATAACACATGTGAGCATAGCTTTTTAAAAAAAAGGGCTTTCCAATTCTATAAATTAAGAATTTCCCTTTAATAATTGTTCTCTAAATTTACCTATTAATCCTTCTAATTGGTTTGTCCATAAGCATCTGAAAACCCTAGCCCCATAGATTCCTCAGATCTATGCACATGGGATTTCCTCATATAGAAATTTAAATATCCATGAGAAGAATGCATGCAACCAAGATATTCAACACATGAAATCATTCAGAAGACATGAAGAAGATAGGAAGTGCATGAAGCGAAATATCATATGCAAAAATCACAAGTGTCTACCTGGACACTAATGCTAAATCACTTCTCCTCAGAATCTACAGAGCAAGCTCCTTCCTTCTCCAACATTCTCGGGTCCTCCAAACACGCTCCTCGAGCTTCTAGGAGTGTCTGAATATAAAGAAATCTCAAGAAGCACCTAAAATGTCTCTAGAAACAACCAAAAGATGAGATAAGTGTTGACAACCAAGCATGAGCTTTCTCCAACCTTCCAAATGAGTCACAAGGTTGTAGACACAATGTGCTTAATTTGTGCACAAACTCCTGTGTTGTAGACATATGTGCATAACAAATGTGCACTTACTCCTAGGTAGACTTATAACTTTTATTTTAATTCTTTTATTATTAGTATTATTATTATTTATTTATTATTTTATTATTATGATTAATTTTAATTTCTTTTATTTAATTCTTTTTCTCAATTAATTCACATTTAATTAATTAAAATCAAAATATCATAATATCATAACATTATATTAATTTTCCCCAAAATAAGTAAATTATTAATTAAATATTTTAATTTTAGACTTAATTAATAGAGAATTCACCATAGACCTCCAAGATAAATTATGAAAACCCATTATAGAGCAATCCACACAAAACCAGTCTAAGGGGTTAAAATCATGAATTACATCATCTGATGCATTCGAAAGGTAAAACATCTCAGATACTTGTCCTACCCTTTCTAGGACAAATGGTTTAAGGGTTTAGGATTTGGACTTGAGAATTTATCTCCCCTCTCTTACCATTGAGATAGTGCGATAGGGTACACTCATCCTGGAAATTTAGGGAAGTCAATACCCGATACCTATAACCTGCATAAAATCCATGCATGTACATAAAATATTTATTTATGCTAAGATAAATAGGTAATGGAAGGAAGTGGTGCATCGTGTAGATCCTGACTAGCAAGAGACTACGACTCCCTTCCTTAACCACATCAAAAATGCCATACATAAAGAGAAAAAACAAGCACACCATACATATGCAAGTATGGGGTAAGTATCAAGTATCCATAAGAAAACTCACACATATAATAATCCATCTAACTAATCATCATCAATAACCGAAAATAATGCAATAATCATCATGCATACATGAAATGCAGAGTCTAAGTAATCTCATCATATATCACTGAATCCATAGCACAATATCTGATAGTCTCAAAGCAATGCTACTAACCATTAACATAAAATTGGCCTAATAGAGTTTGGCCATGATAGTAACAATGTATCTAGAGAAATGTAAATGAGGGCAAGCACTACAGGTTGTACCATTTCTCCACCATGTATTGTTTTTCTCTTAGTGGCATCCTTTTTAAGATTCTCCCACTCAATAATAGGAATATAGGGGAGCTACTCATAACAAGGTTTGTTTTTCATTTGGGTCTTGTAATTGTACCTAATATACTTCAAATCTTGGCCCGCTTCCTCAAGGAGCCTAAGTTTTTGAAAGCTATTGGGTTCAAAAAGTATTGTCATGGCATCAATAAGAATATCATTTAACTCTTTAGTTTGCAAATTTCACCTTTTAAGAAAAGAAAAAAACTATTAGATTCATATATGAATTGAAGCTACATTTTAATTTAATTGAAGAAATTTATCAAATGAAACATGATCTAGCAATGAATTCAAAATATGAAACCCTATGCATATGGTTGGCCCAAATATATGCAAACATTCATCATTAAGTTTTTCATAAAATAGATTATTCCCTACAAAATAATAATTGGATTCATAGTTATTGAAATAGATTGCATGAGAGGTTAGTGCATTTGATTATGAGTATACAATTTTATAGTAAAATAAAGGATCAATCATTAAAGTACTTGGAAGTTGGGCTACTCTCAGGGGAAGACAATCTTCATTTCTAATGAGCAATTGATCACAATTCTTTTGTATTCCCATACATATAACATGGGAACTCCCATGAATATTCTCATCATCTCCTACATAAAATGAATCCAATATTAAAAAATGTCCCCTAAAAAAAAATAGTTCAAGTAAAATAAACACATGAAAAATATAGAGAAAAAGAGGAATCTACTTACCAATAGGTGTTGCCACTACATCTATCACCATGCTATGTGTTGTTGAATTGTTAGTCAACATTATGTCTTCAATTCTACTCCTTGTAGTAGGTGGCATAGTGAACGTAGGATCAATGGTAGGAGCTGACAAATGATATTGTTAGAGCACAATAAAACAAGATTGTTAGAGATCAAAAAAAAAATTGTTTGAGAAAAACAAAAGTGTAAGATAGAATATGCAATGTACTTGAACCACCTAAAGTATCATCCTTTAGGGCATCACCATTGAACCTCTTCAAAATCCTCTATTAAAATAACACATGCATTTTATTCAATGACATAAATAAAAGAGTATACTATAAAAACCTTTATTGAACTTTTGTTATAATTAAAGACTACATTGATACTTATTGTCTATGTCTCAACAAGGTTCATCAACTTATCCTCCATCTATTGTAGTTTAGGAGTCTGAGGCCAAGTTGATGAAAATTGCATTAACCTTCTTCATATATAAAAAATAAACTTTTACACTAAAGCCACAAGATCAGTAGCTGGCGCAAAATCAATCATGAATTCATGCAACTCATTGTGTGGCTCCTTATGGACTTCATTTTCCTTTCCCTTTTCCTAATCAACACTCATTTGTGAGAATAATATTATTATAGTTATATTTAAAATCAATCCAAAATAGTAGTGAATAATATACATATTAAAAAATATGCATTAACGTATTTCTTGTATCTAATTTGTACAATAATGAGTATTACTTATTGGGAAGAAGAAGTCCCTTGAGAACCATCATTTTTGTGTGTTTCCCATGGCTGTTGATCCATATTGTAGCATTGTATTTCAAAACAAAATCATTGAGATATGTTAAAACACATGTTATTATTCTAAGTTAGCAAAACAAATATAAAAATTTAATGATGTGTCGAATTGATTGATTGGAGTTGATTTTAAATGTGCATAATATGTACCACCTCTCCCATGATAGTGGCTTTGTTTATATCTATATGATTCAAATTTTAATCAATAAGAAGCTCTTCACTTTCACATATTGATTTTATTGCACATACAAATATGTGATTTCCCTCACACACTTCAAATATTCAATTGGGTCACTTCTTAGTTGATGTAGGTTGTGTACTATTCATAAAAAATGCAATATTCCCAAATGCTTTTTTCCTTCTTTAAATGTATATAGATATTATTTTACTTTGTTTACTAACTTTTTATTGTATATAATTTTTTGTGAGTGTGTACCTACACATACTTTTTTTAATCTAACAATCTTCATCCAACTACTATAATCATAGCAAGGTCTAACATACTCCATTAATTTAACAACCTTCTTGTAAGATACCTTTATGCCATGCATGAAAAATAGGCCCAAACCATGTAATGAGGATGGTGTTATGCAATATATCCTCTCTCTAACAAAAAAATTAGTGTTTATTGGAGGAAGTTCATCATGGACCCATTATTTTTGTAGATTTTTATACCTAAAGGGAACATTAGAGTCACCTTCACTCTCATCATCATAAGAACATGACCCTCTTGAGCAAGTAAATTTTTTATGTTCTTATTGAATTTATTTATGATATTTTGACCTCAAGTCAATCTCCTTGATTTAGACATACTAAATGTCTCACTTTCTTCTTCCATTCCTACATTTTCCTCACTTGAGGAAGAGAAATATGGAAAATATCTATTTTCTAGTACCTACACTCCATGAAATAAGATATATGTTGAAATAAGAGAGATATTTTACAAAAAGTGCTTGATAGGAGAGGTCTACAAGTGAGGGTGTTGACCAATCTTAAAAACTTGAATTCTGAAATGAAAATTATTGAGGATTAAACACCTATGCCAAAGTTACTACACAATGTGAAGTTGACTTTAGATATGGTAGAGAAAGATATTTAAATTTTTTATCAAAATTTAAGGCATGAGAGAGAGTTAGTGGCAATATACTAGAAGGAGGAGTGGCTTTAGAAAGAAAGTGCATGGTGAAAACAATAGTTAGACAACATAGAGTATATTATGGGAGCACTGGATAGAATCTAGGAAAGTGTTGTGGTACATACGATGACATTATAATTACTTGCAAGTGTCTTTGAGAATTTATAGTACAAATATCAAGAGGACTACAAGTTGTGCAATTTGTTATGTATTGCATCTCCATTTTCTTTTCCATTTCTTATAAGAGTGTTTCAAGGTTGGGAACCACTTCAACATCCTTTTCATAGTTTAGAGATAATGTCATTGTGGTAGAGACTTCTACAAGGGAATGAGCCTCGTAATTATGGCATTTAATACACAGAAGCAAAACTTGCTTCTTCAACTCTTTACACTAAACTCTTCACTAAATTTATTCTTCCAACAAGAATGCAAATATTCAAATAATTTTAGTGAGAATGCAAATGTGCATTAAAGAAAGATAAGTGGGGATGTTTATTTGGTATGAAAGAGATGTTTCCACCCCCTTTTTACAATAGAAAGAAAGATGCCTTAGAAGGATCAAGTTAAAATCAAGTGCTAAATGAAACAATTTTATGATTAGGTATGAAATGGATTTGGGGAATTTAAAATAATAATGCAAGCTAAATGATTCAAATAAGCTTAATTAAGTAGTTTTGGAAAGTACACACTAACAAAAATAAACAAAAAATTGTAATCACCATAAATAAAAAGTTTAAAGTATTAACCTTACACTAAATTTGAGGTTTTTCTAAGTGTACAAAAATGCCTTACACATTCTATTTTAGGCAACAAAATGGGCTACTCATTTTTTTTCTTGGGGAATTTACCCAAAAAAAATGACTAGTTACAATCTTGCAAGTCTAACCTTTATGAATTTGTTATGAGATTTACACCAAGACATAAAAATATGGAAAAGATGGGGGAATGGAACCCCTATCTAGGAATCAACCTTGGAAATGAAATTAGATTGCATAAAGAAAACCAAATGCAAAAGTAAATGTTAGATCTACCTTGCTAACTCCTAATGGCTTGGGCTATTATTATTTGTCCCAATCACATTCACTTTGATAGCCATGTTAAGGAGGTGATATTAACTAGCTCATCCTCATGACTTTGAATTCCTTAGACATAATCTTGGGTGCTCAAATTAATGTCCAAAATATTTTCACGTTGGGGCCCTATTTGATCATCATTTGAAAGAGCCTCAATGTTGACCACAAAATGTTTCTCAATATGTTATTCTTTACTTTAATTAGAGAGGGGATCCATCTCTTTCTTACTTAAAGATAAGGGTGAGTATCCTAAACTTAAAATTCTTGTTGTCTCTAATTCAGTCACAACTTGTGAAGCCATCTTTCCTTTTGACCTTTGCTTCTTTTAAGGTGGCCCCTTGTCCTCTATCCCCTTCCTCTTTTTTCCTCTTGTTTTTTACTCCTTTTCACTCCCTCCATTCTTTTTCTTTTTTTGGCCTTCTTGTTTTCTTGAACATTCAGAGAGTTGTTCACATGATTCCTCATTTGGTTCTTCTACATCCTTCATTAGTTCATATTTCAATGGAATACTTTTTTCCTTCAACTTATCCATCTATTGGTTTATCCATGTGCAAGTGAATGGTGTTAAACACGAATAATTATTGTGTCAAAACTTCATCTTTGTTTGACCAATCTATAGTAGGAATTACATTCTTTCTTGTTATGTCATGATTACCTTGGAAATAGCTTCCATCCTCCTCAAACAACTCTAGAATAAGTTATAACCTATTTAATATCAAATCCATTGATCTTTAAAGGTATATACCTTATAGTAAAAAATCTTGTTAGTCCAATGATCTTCAATGTGAGCTATATATGTTTATAGTTGACATTATATGCCCTCTGAAGTTGATGATGTAGATTGAAGTTGGGTTGAGTTTTGTGTTGGCTCCTAATTTAAGAGTGATTATTATTACTAGTAGAAAAATTTGTTTATTATACGTAGAGGTAACCAATGCTCATGGTTAGTACAATAAACTATGTCTCTTGGCCAATGACACAAAGGACAATGCTTCCTATGCATCTGGCTCTGGAAAACCAAGGTAGGATTACCTTAGGGATTCATTTAACTTCTTGAATCTTACCCTTAATCCCTAGAAACAATAGATATGGTCCAATTTCTTTGATATATGTGAAACAAAGATGAGCTACAATAGTTAGCAATAACTCATAATTTCCACAGATAGATAATGACCACCCTTATACAATTGATACAATATTTGATTGATTTAGAATTGAGTATAAATTTGATACATGTGGTAGAATTTACCTAAATTTGTCTCTGATTTATATGATTAGTGCCTTATCCATTGCTAAACAGATTCAACTATTAGTAGGGGATCTAATTAAAATAACTTGTAAATGAATTTTATGAATTGTAATTACCAATTCCCATTCTTATGAAATATCCCTTTTATAAACTCACAAACCCTATTAATTCATTGAAGCACTTCCTTTGACTCCTTGAATTAAAAGCAACAATAGAATCAATATCAAAACCTATCTAGAGTGCATTCAATCAATTAAACCTTATTTAACAAATCATAAAGTAAACAAACTCATATAATAAAGATAGAGATTGATAACATAGATGTAGTGTGAGTACCCTTTTTGTATTATCCTTTGAAAAGATTGATACAATAACTAATAGAACTCAATTAAACTAATAATATCTTGTTGATTCTATCATTGATATGAAAACATCAAAAATTTGCATAGCTTGAAAGTAAACTAAATAAACTACAAATAAAAAAGGATCGACCACACTTTTGAACAAGATAAAATTACAAAATTCTTGGACCTTTTGTTTAAGCTTGAGATCTCACTTATATAGGGTGAGATGAAACAAGCTTTAGGTATAAAGAACTAATAGTTTTCCTTAAGACAAAAAATATCTATGTTGTTATTGTCACAAAAAATAAAAAATGGTGCAACAGAATGTCTTCATCATGAATATTCTTTAGTGGGACCACCTTCTATTGTGTCCTTTTACTGCTAAGGATTTCATGATTGGCCTTGATGTTGTTGCAAATCCTTAGAGGATGTAACCAACAAACCTACACATGATAGATCTAATTCATATGTTTGTAGAGTGACTTCAACTCGAGAATTTTCATCCATGTTTCACATACTGCCAAAATTACAGTTACATCTAATTATTTTGTTGTTGTGTTATTAGTTTGAATTTTTGTGCTTGAAACTACAATTGGTTTCTTACCTTTGCCCTCTTCTTCTTTTATTGATGTGTCAATAATTTGTACTTCATCCTGTTCCATATCTTCATCATCAATTTCAACATGCTCTAACTATTTTGCATCAACAAGTTCTACCATCCACTTGTCAAAAAGTGTGTCATCTGGCCAATCAAATTGTAGAATGTCATGCTTCTTTTTCATCACATATTCTCCCAATTTATCTATTTCAATAAATTCTTGCCTTAAAAAATCAAAGAATAACTAAACTTTCACAACTTCCATAGTTGTGGCTACCCACCATGTGTTTCCCTTTTCATTTATGACCTTATTCATCCTTAGGAAAAATAGGTCATCTAGTTCCTAGGCCCATTCCTCCTTATTTTTAAATTTATTCTTTTTATCTAAAGAATATGGGAACAATTCAAATTTAGCACTCTTATATTTGTCTAGATAACTGACAATTCTCCTTTGTAGCTCAACTCTTTTATCATCAAATACTAAGAGATCATTGGAAATATCATAATTATTTTCTATATGTTCATATGATAAAATGATGATAGAAAAACATAAAAGAGTAACCTCTTTACTCCTTTTACTCCATTTTTTGATAATTGGGTTCAAGGATTCATCATTTTCCTTTATCTCATCACATATATTTATTGTCTTGATTAGTTGCTCATAAAATGATGGCCAATAAATTTTATTAACTAAATACGTGAGAGCTTTCCTTAGCTTATCCTCATATTGTAAATCCAGTTCCACATGCAATGCCCATAATTTTCTTTTTTCTTCTTCAAATTCTTCTATAGTATAATACTATTGATGCAAGAGCATCCTAGGTTGCAATGTTATCCTGCATGTTTTTTAGTTTTTATCTTACTGCTAAAACTGGGTTCTTCTAAAACTATATTTTCTGGTTTTGGGGTGCCTATTGCAGAATGTGAAACTAATTTTTCATAGAGAATGAAGGGATATGAAATTTAGAAATTCAAGACAGCCTAGATTAATATCTATTTTTCAAAGTTCAAGTTCTAACTCCTTATAGTTTGAGAGATATGGTGATTCTCCCAGAACATCAATTTCTAGCAGTTTTGCGCAATAGTTTTCTAGTGCTCAACTTTCGGAATGGATGCAAACTTTTCCTTGATGAATCAAACTTTGTAAAAATAAGGGCTTGTATAGGGCCTAAATATATAACCATAGTTTGAAGAATGAGTTCTAACTCAATCAGAGCTAGGAGATATCATGATTTTTCTTAGACATCAATTTCTAGACACATAATTGTTGATACAAGCTGACTTGTGTATTAAATGTTAGGTTTATTTTATTTAATATTTTTTGATAGCTAAAATGTGGATTATAAATTTTCTAGGATGATCTATAAGCTATTTTGGCTAGTATAAAGAGATTATTTAGCCCTAGAGCTACGATAGTTTTTAGGAGTGAAGAGTTTTTAGGCAATTTTAAAGAGGATTGCAGAGCAAGACTAGAAAGTGCAAATTTGTTGTCGATCGATGTATTTTGCATTTGGTCATAACCTAAAAGGCCTTATAGCTAGGAAAGTATGAAGATATTTTGATAAATCAATAAAATTATTTCACACATCTTCCTCCTTTGGTTGTTGTTCTTTTTGTTTGCTTCTATTGTGTTAATTCTTGTAGGGTGGTTCAAAGAGTTGGGTATGCCATTGGCCCTAGTTTTCCTCATCCTGATGCAGGAGCATCTAGAGGTATAAGGGAAATCCTATGTCACCCAAAAAAAATGTACTTGGACTTAGTTTTTGTTTCATTACATTTTTGGATACCCATTTGGGTCAAATAAAGGTTCCAACTCTGACAGTTACACTATCAGTGTGTTTAAAAATCCTAAAAAAATAGGAGCATGCAATTTGACCATCATTTTGGTGACCTAGAAGGTGTGAATTGGCCAGATGAATGTAATTGTGATTTAGAGCATTCTAGAAAAAGAATCAGGTCAAAAGGACCCACGGTTTGAAAGTTATTGCAGTTTTTTGAGTTTTGGAGACCTCCTAAGAATGCTTCAAAGCCAAGTTTGGGGCATTAAATGACCTCAAAAAGGGTCTAAAAATGGGGGACGAGAAAATCTGTTCCATAGGGCTATAGAGCACTTCAAGAGCTTTCCGAAAATGTAAAAGGTTTGTCAATCGGAGCTACGGTTCAAAAGTTATGCCTCCCGAAAGTTCGGTTACCATTTCTGGATTCTTCTAGATTTGCACTGACTTCTAACATAGCTTCTGAAACCTTCTACTTTGTCGGTGGATGCCTACTAGTACTTTCTAGAATGTACTCCTAGTCCTTAACCCTCCGGGGTCTATTTAAGGAGATTTCTGGCATTGTAAAAGGTAGTTCAGAGTGGAGTTTGAGAGGAGGTACCCTAAGGAGAAGTTATCTCTAGATTTATGCTATTGTAAGCCCTTAGGGCATGTTTTGAAGTTTATTTCCCTGTACTGGTTGTACTAGCTTATTTTCTCAGTTAATATAATTTCCCTTTTTTGTTGTTTCCATTTTGTTCTTGGGTTGTGTCCCCATTACATCCTTTCTTGTGTTAAGTGGTATAAGAGCTTGAGGTCCATCCTTGTGGAGATTGTATCATATATAACCCTACTTTGGATTTGGTTGTAGGGTGCTAGGTCTATAGATTTTACCTATAACTTGCAGAGGGTTATGATCTTGTAGGAACTTGATTTGTAAAGATGGTTCGTGGTATATGAAATAATGTTGATAATTTTATATTGGATTAATTGAGACAAATTGTAGGCAAATTAGATGTTGTGGAGATATGAAAGAAACAAATAGATAGAGCAAGGAACAAAAACAATCCAAGTAAGCTAAGTGTGAAACAATGTTACCATGAGATAAGCAAAATCCAAGAGCATACACCAAGATGGTTCAACAATGGAGACAAGGATTTATAAGGGGAAAGCAAAGAAAACCCCTTGTGAGTATTATGAATGAAGGAAAATGCCTAGAGAAGAGAGAGAGTGTGTTAGGGAAAAATAGCTCAATACAATAACATCAAATTGATGTGTGTAAAGAAGAAAGAAAGAGGAGCATCTCTTTTAAAGAGATGAGAAAGGAGTAGCATGTGTTCACATGTGTAACTCCCATTTCTATGAATGCCACATTCATAATAGGTGTGTGCGAAGTGTCACAATCCTCTTAAGGAGGATAAACTAAATTTTTTAATAAAGGAATTATAAAAATGATTTGTCCTCACATGTGGAATAAAGGACAAATAATGACATGTCCTCCACATGTGTACAATAAGACAAACTACATTTAGGGATCCTTGGAATATCCCAATTAAATACATCCAAGGGAAGATTAACCTTTCTAACATCCCCCCTTAATCTTTACATGGGGAGTTTACATCAAAGGGTTGCAAACCCAATTTTTTACAATGAAATTGAAATCTCTCTTTAGAAAGTGGTTTTGTCAAAATATTAGCCACTTGATGTTCACCTTTACAATAAAGATGAGTAACTTGCTTGTCTTCAACTTGTTCTCAAATGAAGTGATGTTGAAGTGAAATATGTTTGGTCCTTGCATGAAAAACTGGATTCTTTGCCAAGGCAATAGCACTTTGATTTTCACAATGTAGAGGGGTAGGTGCTTATTGAGGTAGACCCAAATTGTCAAGAAGTCTTCTAATCCATAAAGCTTCCTTAGCTGCATTGGTACAACCTTTGTATTTAGCTTCAGTTGAGCAAAGGGAAATAGAGTGTTCTTTTTTACTTTTTCAAGAAATTGCACCTGAACCAACAAAGAAACAATAGCCACAAGTGGATTTCCCATCATTGGGATCTCCACCTAGATCAAAATCAGTATAGCCATGTAAAAAAAATTTAGAATTGGCATCATAAAATAATCCCATATTAATAGTTCCTTTAATGTACCTTAAGATTCTTTTTGCAACTTTAAAATGTGTTTGTTGGGGTTTAGACATAAATCTAGAAACTAAACCAACACTATAAGCAATATCAGGTCTAGTAAGAGTTAAATAATTTAAACTTCCTACCAATTGCCTATACAAAGTTTCATCAAAAAAAGGAGTATTCTTATCAGCCATTAATTTAGTTCCTAATTCACATGGAATTGAAACATGGTTAGAATCATTCATCTTAAATTTTTCTAAAAGTTCATGAGCATAGTTTCTTTGAGAAAGAAAGATACCCTTAGGAGTTTGGAAAATTTGCATACCTAAGAAGTAATGTAAAATACCTAAATTAGTCATCTGAAATTTCTATTTAAGTTGAAACTTAATATCAGAAATCAAAGCATCTGAACTAGAAGTGAGAATTAGATCATCCACATAAACAATAACAATGATAATATCATTTTCAGTATGTTTAATATACAAATTAGGATAATTCTTACTTCTAGAAAAGCCTTGAGAAATAAAGAAAGAATTAATTTTAGAATACCATTCTCTAGGTGATTGTTTAAGACCATAAATAGATTTTTTCAATTTGCAAACTAGATTTTCACTACCTTGCTTAACAAATACAGGAGGTTGAGCCATATGGATTTCTTCATGTAAATCACCATTTGAGAAGGCACTTTTAAGATCCATTTGGTGAATAGGCCAATTCATTTTAAATGCTAAAGCAAGAGCTAATTTAATTGTAGGCATTTTAGCAACAGGAGAAAAGGTTTCATTATAATCTAATCCTTCTATTTGTGAAAAACCTCTAGCAACTAATCTAGCCTTAAATTTACTAATTTCATTATTATCATTCAATTTTGTTTTGTATAACCATTTACATGAAATTATATTCTTGCCATGAGGTAACTTGACTAAGTCCCAAGTTTGATTAGCAATTAAAGAGTCATATTCCTCTTGCATGGCCTTTTGCCAATGAGGTTGAGAGTTCGCTTGATCAAAAGACTTAGGATCATTAGAATTCATAATAGTAGTCATCAAAGCATAATTACAATAATTAATTCTTCTATGTTTAATTCTACCAAATCTAGAAATGTAGTCATCACTTTCATTGATTAAGTTTTGAGCCCATTTGGGTTTACATTTAGTAGTAATAGAATCATCACTAGAAGAAGAATCATTATCAATAAAAGCATCATTAGTAGCTACTTGAATATCATTACTAGTAGAAGCAGAAATAATAGGTGGTGCTTGAGTCATAGGGTTAAGAGGAGTAGGGTTAAGAGAATGAGGTTGGTCCTCCACGAGCACAATTTTAATGCCACTAAATTTTGCATCATGTGTAGTAGAGCAGTCATGGACACCATTTTTTGCAATGCAAACATCTCTAGCAACTTGAACTTTGTCAGTAGTGGAATCATAAACACGATAATACTTAGTGTTTTCATCATAACCAACAAACATATAAGGAGAAGACTTAGCATCTAATTTATGCCTTTTCTATTTAGGAGTATGAACATAAGCAACAAATCCAAAAATCCACAAATGATGTAAATCAGGTTTCCTACCAAACCAAGCCCCTTTTGGAGTAATATCCTTGAGAGCTTTGGTAGGAGTCCTATTAAGAATATGAGTTGCACAAAACATGGCTTCAGCCCAAAATTTATAATGCAGATTCTTAGCATGTAACATGCATCTAGCCATTTCAACAATGGTTCGATGCTTTCTTTCTGCCACACCATTTTGCTATGGTGTACAAGGAATAGTAAGCTCATGTTTAATTCCACACGATTTCAAATAAGAATGAAAAGCATTATTCACATATTCCTTTCCATTATCAGTTCTAAGAATTTTAAGTTTAAAACTTGATTATCTTTCAACATATAACTGAAATTCAATGAATATATCAAGAACTTGATCCTTGCTATGCAAAAAAATAGATCCAAGTTCATCTAGAAAAATTATCAACAAAGGTAAGTGCATACCGAGAACCTTGGATGGAGTTATTCTCCATGGGGCCCAAAAGGTCACTATGGACAAGATGCAACTTATGAGTTGTCCGCCATGATTTTCCACTTGGAAAGGGCTCCCTATGCATCTTACCACTCATACAACCAGTACAAGAAATCTTAGAAGGAATAATATGAGGCAAACCATCAACCATATTGCTTTTGTGCATTAAAGTAATATAATCCAAATTTAAATGGCCAAGTCTTTCATGCCATATATTGAAATCAATGGAAGTATGTAAAGAATATCGTGAACTAGAAAATTCATGGAATTTAAATAAGTTGTCATTATCCATTTTAGCATGATCAATCACCTATTTAGTTTGAGGATCTATGACATAACATGTATCTTTATAGAATTCAACTTTATAGTCCTGACATAACTGTGAAACAGAAAGCAAATTAGTTTTCAGATCAGGTACATACAATACATCATGCAATTTACCATTAGGAATAGTTACATCACCTAAACCTTCAACTTTACAAGTCTAATTATTAGCTAACTGAATAGGAATGTTAGCAATATCAGGTTGCAAAGAATCAAAAATATCTTTATGAGAAGTTACATGTTATGATGCACCACTGTCAACAATCCATTCTAAAGGTCTACAAACATTAAAGCTACAAGTAAAAACATGACAAGAATTGGAACCAGTAAAGTTACCTTTTTATGATTTGATTTTTTATTATGGTTACTGTTGTTCATAGGTTTTTTATCATTTTTATATTTAAAACAATTATTGACAATATGACCATCTTTGCCACAATAAGAACAATGAGGTTTGGAATTTGAATGATTCCTTTGATTATTATTATTACGATTATTATTATGATGATTGTTATGGTTATTGTTATTATTGTTATATTTGGCATGAGATTTATTATTGAAATTACTAGAATTATTAGTATAGTGTTTGTTATTATGATTATTATTATTATTGGAACAAAAATTATTATTATTTGAATTTTGAGACATAAATGCATGTTCAATTGATTTAAGGGTACCAAACTGAATTAGCTTAGCTTCTTCCTGTCTTAATAAAGTTTGAAAAATAACATAAGTTAACTGAGTAGTTAATGTAGGAATAGTAAGCTATGCATGAACATTAGTTATAAACTGTTGAAACTTTCTAGGAAGACACTTTTTAAGAATAATATGAATAAAATGATTGTCATCTAACTAAACACCTAAGGCAATAATTTGGCTTTTAATAGAATCAAATTTTAACAAAAATTCATCCATAGTCTTAAAATCTGTATACCTAAGATCTTCAAGTTGATCCTGCAACTGTATTTTGCAATATTCATCTCCACTATCATACTTGGTTTGCAAAATTGACCAGGCATCATGAGCTTTAGAACAGTGTACAATTAACACATATAAATCTGGAATAATGGAAATACCAATTAATCCTAAAGATTCTTCATTTTTAAGTTTTCAAGTATCTTTTTCATCTTGAGTAGCCATTGAACCAGGTTCAATAGAAGGATCAACGGCTATCTCGAAGAGGTGTTTAAAATGAAAAATGAACAAAATGTGAGTTTTCCAGGAATGATAATTAGTATGATTAAGTTTTATTTCTGGAATTAAGGTTGACATATTTATGAAAAAAAATGGCCCCCCTAATAGAAATATGACTTAAAAAATTAACTGGAAGGGAAACGAAAAAAAAACTTGCAAAAGAAACTATGATTAAGTTTCTGAAGAATAATAATAATAATACAACCCTGCAGAGAAACATTAGAAAAAAATGATTAGTCTGAAACAAGAAAAATACAGATGCGTTATATAATGATTAAAAAGAATTGCTTAAAAAAGAATCTAATGAGTTATAATAATGATTAGAACTTTATGCTTATCTTGCTAAAGGTGAAAAAAAACTTAAGAGATGAAAACTTAATAACCCTTAATACATTTTTTTTTAAATAGTAACATTTTTCCTTAAAAAATAGAAACAACAGCATGCAAACATTTTAATATGCAAGAACTAAAAAAAAAAAATTGCTTTTATCCCAAAAGCTAGAAAAGAAGGATGCAACACACTTTATTAAACTTATTAAACTTTTATCTCTTCACATGCGATTGAAAAATACAATAATTAAGACTACATGTATTTTAAAACAATGTACACATGCATTTTAAAACCACCCCGCAAGCATTCAAAGAAAATGTAAATAACTTATAGCAAAACGTAAACCAATATGGATGAGGCTGCCGCCAACAAGAAATTTAAAGTGAAAAGAAACGAGAAGAAATGAGCAGCCCAGCACGGGACTATAGAAAGATTAAAAAAATGTCAACAATAATTGCTGCAGAGAAATGACGAGAAAATAAAGAAAACTGCCTCTGACAAAGCTGGATAGCCCAAAAAAAAATTCCTTTAAAAAAATGTCTGAAGTGAAAATGATTGCAAAAATAAATGTCTATTCGATTTAATGTACTAGCAGGATGTTATTCACTAGAGCTTTGTGCGAGTGAGAGCAGCTATTAACTAAAGCAAGGAACACAAAAAAATAACAAAGAAACAAGCAGTGGATATATGCTTCCACTAAGAAAGTATTGTCTGCAAGGTTTTGGTTTTGAAGTACTCAAAATTGAATGCCAATGAACCCTATTTGAAGGTCTCTCTCCTCAAATATATGTGGTAGAATATCGATCCCAATCTATATATCAGTGAAAATAGTGCAGATCAGATGGGTTGGAGAAAAATGGAAAGATCTAAAAAAACTAAAGAGAACTGATAAAGAGAAATGGAAAGTTCTAAAAAAAAATTAAAGAGAACTAGTTCAACAAAAAAAAGATAAAAAAAAATTAAAATCTCATAGATTAAGGAAATATCAATTTTTTTTTAAAATAGATATATTTGAAATTCAAGTGAGGTATAGATTATATAAAAAAAAATTAAATTCAAAAATGAAATAGATTAAATTTTTTTAAAAATATGACTAGACTAAGATATGAATTTGAAAAAGATAGGAATATTTTAAATTTCAAAATTTTTTAAAAGAATAATTTTATTGAGATTATTAAGTTTTTTTTTCTAATAATAATCTCACATAGGAATTTTTTTTTTTAAAAGACACAATTTATAATAAATAAGTGCTATTGAATAAATGCTTCTTGTTTTGGCAGCACACCTTCCAAAATAAGAGCAAAAAAAATAATTGAAATTTTGATAGGAAAACCCTTTGGTGGCAAGCCTTCCAAAGAGGGTTAGTAAAATAATAAAACCTGCACACACAAGATGTTAGAATGAGCAAACAACCACAACACAAACTTCTTCTCTCAATGACGTATCCAAATAAGGTGTGCTCCAATGAATGGAAACCTTCAACACAAAACTTAAAACGAGGATTAGTAACCAAGCTCTGATACCATGAAAGAAACAAATAGATAGAGAAAGGAATGAAAACAATCCAAGTAAGCTAAGTGTGAAACAATGTTACCATGAGATAAACAAAATCCAAGAGCATACACCAAGATGGTTCAACGATGGAGACAAGGATTTATAAGGAGAAAGCAAAGAAAACCCCTTGTGAGTATTATGAATGAAGGAAAATGCCTAGAGAAGAGAGAGAGAGTGTGTGTGTTAGAGAAAAATAGCTCACTACAATAACATCAAATTGATGTGTGTAAAGAAGAAAGAAAGAGGAGCATCTCTTTTAAAGAGATGAGAAAGGAATTGCATGTGTTCGCATGTGTAACTCCCATTTCTATGAATGCCACATTCATAATAGGTGTTTGCAAAGTGTCACAATCTTCTTAAGGAGGATAAACTAAATTCCTTAATAAAGGAATTATAAAAATGAGTTGTCCTCACATGTGGAGTAAAGGACAAATAATGACATGTCCTCCACATGTGTACAGTAGGAAAAACTACATTTAGGGATCCTTGGAATATCTCAATTAAATACATCCAAGGGAAGATTAACCTTTCTAACAAGATAGCCCAGAGGAGAGGAGCACATCTTGATGATGTAAGTGATGATGAAGTAGCAGCACCAAACCATAATCTAGAACTTGAGAAAGATCAAGATGAGAAAAGATTATTATGAGTGTTGTCTAGGGAAAATTCAAAGCCTATTGTAGAAGTTGTTCCTTATGATGAAAAAATGGATACCAATTCTATGTTAGATTAGATCTTAGATACAGATAAGTTCTTTGAGTATGAAAATACTCTTGATAATAAGAAAGTGAATATTTTCGTTACTAGGTTGAAAGGACATGCATCACTATGGTGGGAGCACTTGCAAACTAATACACTAAGGAGAGGAAAGGAGAAGATCAGAACTTGGCTAAAGATGGTGAAAAAGGTAAAGAAAAAATTCTTCCTACTGATTACCAAGTTAACTTGTTGAGAAAGATGCAAAATTTGAGACAAAAAGATATGACTGTAAAAGAGTATATTGAGGAATTCTATAGATTGAACATCAAATCTGGACATGTGGATGATAATTTTGAGAAAATTGCAAGGTACATAAATGGATTGAGATCTAAAATTCAAGATGAAATATGTTTTGTCAAGTTGGTAAGTGTGGAAGAAGCATATCAATATGCCTTGAAAGCTTAGGAAATCTTGACAAAGAAGCATGAACAAAGACAAAGAGGTAGTGGTGGTAGACTCCAAAGAGGTAGAGGTAGATCTTATGGAGAAGGTGGTAGATCTAATAGTTCTATGCATGATAAAGAAAAATCAGAGTGGAAGAATGATGACAAAGGCAAGGTTGAATGGAAAAGTGGTATTTCTTACTAAGAAGGTATTAATTCTTACTAAGGAAGAGGTAATTCTTATTCTACAGGTGGATTTCATAGTATTTTTTTTAGATGTGGTAAAGAGGGACACAAATATTTTGAATGTAGATCCTCTAAAAGTGGGAAAAGTAATAAAAATGTTTTGGTTCAAGGAGATGATGAGGGTTCACCAAGTGGACCTGAGGATGGAGAAAATCTAAGGGAGAGAAGAACCTTATGTAATAAGGGAAGTGATGAGGAACCTATTCTAAGGAGAAGTCTTTTCAAGAAAAGATGTCAAATGGCTGGAAAATGTTGCAAGGTGATCATTGATTGTGGAAGTTCTACAAATTTTCCATCAGAAGAGCTAGTTACAAAGTTGTAGTTGTAGAGGCTGAAACATGTCAAACCTTATCATGTTTCATGGATCAGAGATGAGCATAAGATATTGGTAAGTGAGCAATGCCTTGTGTCAAGTTCAAAATTGGACATTACTTTGATGAAGTCTTGTGTGATATTATGCCTATGGATTATTCTCATATTTTGTTGGGTAGACCTTGGCAATATGATAGATATGCTATGCATGATGGAAGATTGAATCAATATACTTTTTAGGTAAATGGGAAGAAACAAACATTGTTGCCTTTGATTGAAAGTCTAGATGAGGTCAATTGTACTACAATAAAAGTTTGCATGGTTAATGGAAATCAATTTTAAAAGGAAGTAAAGAATAATAAAGTTTGTTTTGCTATAGTTCCTAGAGGATTGAGTGTTAGTAGTAATGACCAAGCTATAAAAGTTGGTAATGATAGAATGACATCAAAAATTACAAAATTGCTGAATGAATATAAAGATATTGTTTCTAATGATATTACTAATGGTTTACCTCTAGTAAGAAGTATAAGTCATTGTATGGATCTGATTCCTAGAGCTAGTTTTCCAAACAAAGCACCATATAGATTGACACCTATAGAGAATAAAGAACTTAACAAACAATTACATGAATTGTTGCAAAAACATTTGATCAAACAAAGTTTGAGTCCATGTGTTGTATCTATTGTATTACCACCTAAAAATAATGGAGAATCAAGAATGTATATTGATTCCAAAGCTATTAAAAGAATCATAGTGAAATATAGGTTTCCTATACTAAAGATGGATGACATAGTGGATTGTTTAAGTAGAGAAAAGTATTTTACCAAGATTTATTTGAAGAGTGGCTATCATCAAATCAAAATTATAAAAGGTGATGAATGAAAGATTAATTTCAAGAAAAAAGATGGTTTGTATGAATGGTTGGTTATGCCTTTTGGTTTGACTAATTCACCTAGTACTTTTATGAGGTTGATGAATGAAGTTCTAAAAAGATTCTTGAGTAAGTTTGTTATTTTAGATGATATTCTTGTTGGATACAATTGTATAATTATGTTTTGTCCTTGATGTTAAAAAAATGTCATATCAGTTGTCTGTCAGTGCTTACTAATCTCACTTGGTCAGCTAGATAGATTTCTTTGTCTACCAAGCATTCCTGAAGATTACTCTGTGAAGACAGTAACTACCAAGCTCACTTGGGCATCAAAGGAATTCTAGTAGGAATCAATGTTAATTGAGTTCTCATGGTTAACAAAAGAAATTGGACAAAGTCAAAATTCACTGAGTTCACTCAGTTGCCAAAAGATTTTTCAAGTTCATAGAGTTAACCAAGCTTCTGTTGGTTAACACTAGAAGTCATCTCAAAACTAGTGTTTACCAAACAAGGTCAGCCAATGAAGGATTTTTTTGTTTTGGCATAAGAAGCTTAATTATTTTAAGTATTGTTTCTATCCAACAATGGTGATGATAATTGGTTATTGTAATTTGTAACTGGGCCGACTTGACAATCTAGATGATATAAATGAAAGGTCAAGTTGAGATTTTTAGTGTGTGTGCAATGAGTTGATTGAATTAAGAAGGAAAGAGTTTGTGCAAACTTGAAGGATAAGTAGGTATCCTTGTGTAGCAAAAAAGTGTTATTCGATTAGGAAGGATCAAGTATGAAGCAGAATAGAGATCTGTAATTGGAAATTTATTTGGATCACAATTAGGTAATTTCATTGTTACTTTCTTACCATTGTAGTAGTAATCTAAAATCTTTTAACAGAGTTGGTTTAAGAGCCAATTGTATATCCTTGAACAAGGTGAAAGTTACATTGAATTTTTTTAAGACCTCTTGCAAGGCCACTCCTTACAGGGTGATTAAATATTCTAAAATTGTCACACCTGATAATGTGTTTTGTAACCTTTAACCAGGCTAGCTCCTAACAGGGCTCACTTTAGAAGAGTGAAAATAGTAACTAGTTGCATTGGTGGTTTTTCCCATATTGGGTTTCCATGTTAAATCCTAGTATCTCATGTGTTCATATTATTTCTCTTATATTTGCAAATTAATCATTGTGAATGTTTAAGATCAACTAGAAGTAAATCACTCTACATTTACTAAGTTACAATATTTTTTGTGTATACTAAATAAAAATAGCAATCAATTTCATTGCTAACATCCAAGGGATTTGGGATTTATTTTAGTGGTAACTGATTCACCCCCCTCATAGTTACTCCTATATTTCCAACAATTTGTATCAAAGTTTTTGGTGCTTGCAGGAAAGGTTTCAAGGACCTAAGTTAAAGATTAAGATGTCTTACAAGAGAGAGATTCCAAAGCTTAATAGAGACAACTTTTCAGCATGACAGGGACTCATGAGACTTTATCTAGCTTTTATTAGTGATTCAGCTTGAAATATCTTGATGAAGAATGCACAACTCCTACTAGTACATTATCTATTGGAGACATTGCTAAGAAAAAAGAACCATAACACCATGATGATTGATATTGCATCTACTCTTAGCTATGATGAATTTGATGATATCGAGGATAGAAAAACTACATTTGATATGTCGAACAAGTTAAAGGACATCTATGGTGGTGATGACAATGTGAGGAGAGCCAAATGAAAAATCTTTAGAGGATAGTTTGATCAAATGAGAATGAGAGAAGATGAAAATGTTGCCAAGTATGTGGAAAGAATCAAATCTAGCATCAGTGAAATCAAAGCATCTTGAAGAGAAATCAAGGATGAAACTATTGTCAGTAATATTCTCAGAACATTACTTCCTATCTATGCAATTAGAGTATTTGCTATTCAAGAAAGGAGGTGTGAGAAAAATCATAAGACAACTTTGGATACCTTAGTAGGAAGATTGATAGCTTTTGAGCTAGACAACTATAACAATTATGTTCTAGCTTCCAGGAATATTGAATCTGAATTTGAGGCCAAACTTTCACTTAAGGAGAAAGGCAAGAAAATAAAGGACATTTAGTCAGAAAGTGAAGAAGAATCAAAGAATTTTTTTGATAGTGATCTTGAAGTTGTTGAAGGTTTACTTGCAAGGAAATATTCTAGAGGTAGAGGAAAATAAAAAGGTAAAGTTCCCCTAATCTATTTTTCATGTGAAGAAATTGGTCATATTGCTCCCAGGTGCCCAAACAAAGAAAACAAGGATGAGAAGAAAAGTCACAAATGCAATGGCAAGAAGGAATTCAAAAATCACAAATCATTCAATGACAAAGGTAAGAAGAATTATTTTATGGCTAAATATTTTGATAACAGTAAAGATGAAATAGTATAAATTATTGTGAAAGATGAATCTGATGAAGAAGAAGAAAAGATGACACTTATCTCTCATGTTAGTAAGAATGACAGATGGATCATAGACAATGGATGTTCACATCATATGACTAGAGAAAAAATAAATTTTGAACACTTTGAAGACTATGATGGTGGTAGTGTAAGGTTTGGAAACAATGAACCTTGTTGCATAAAAGGGAAACGCTGAATCTCATTAACTAAAGAACTTGTATGTGACAATGACTATTAGGTTGAAGGACTAAAACATAACTTTCTAAGTGTGGCACAATTGATAAACATTGGATTCAAGGTGGAATTCATGCATGGCAAGGAAAGACTGCTAGATGACAAAGGCAATATGATTGGATCAAGCAAACAAACAAGAGATAACCTATTTTATCTTAATCTTCATGATTGTTGATGTTTTATTACTCAAATAGAAGAAAGTTGGTTATGGCACAAAAGATTATGTCATTTAAACATTGACAATATGGTCAAGATAAGAAAATTCAAAAAAGTGAGAGGTATTCCTAGTTTGAAGAAATTGGATGTTGGTTTATGCAAAAATTATCAAATTGGCGAAATGGGAAAGACTAGTTTTAAAAGAAAAAACTATCTGTCTAAATATGTCTTGGAAATTGTGCATACTAACCTATGTGGACCCATTGGAATAGAAAGCTATGGTGGAAAAAAATTCTTTATTCTTTTTGTTGATGACTATTCAAAAATGATGGCTATTATGTATCTTAGAGAGAAGTCAGAAGCATTTGAGAAATTCAAATGGTATCTAGCAAGAATAGAAAAGGAAACAGGGAAAAGATTGAAATGGTTAAGATCAGACAGAGTTGGTGAATTCATTTCCAATGAATTCAATAAATTTTGCATTGAAAGAGGAATTAAAAGATAGGTAGCAGTGCCTAGTACTCCTAAGAAGAATGGAATAGCTGAAAGAAGAAATAGATCTATCCTGGATTGTGCAAGGAATCTAATGATTGAAAAGAATGTTGCTATGAAATACTGGAAGGAAACTATCCACACTGTAGTTCATACTTTGAACTAAGTACAATTGTAGAAGGACTCATATAAAACTCCATATGAATTATGATATGGCTATAAACCCAATGTAAGTTACCTGAAATTATTCAAAAGTAAATGTTATATCTTGAAAGAATATAGAAAAGGCAAGTTTGATGTGAAAGGTGATAAAGGTATATTCTTAGGATATCATTACAGAAGTAAGGCATATATATGTTTGAATTTGTCTACTCATAAAATCATAGAAAGTGCACATGTGAAAATTGATGAGTTTATAGAAAGGATTGAAGAAGAAAGCAAAAGGGAATTGGAAGATTATAGGAAATTTGTTTACATCGAACTTGATACATTGCCAAACACATCTATAAATAATGAGACTTCTACTCCTGAGTCTTCCTTAGTTACCAAGTTACAAGAAGTTTAAATCGAGTCACAAGGACTCGAGTCACATTCTAAAGCTACCAAGCCAATACTTATTGAGTCTAAGAAACTAGAGCCAAAAGTTGAAATTCAAAATGAAGATAGTGCAATTCATTCAAAAGGAAAAGAACTTGTATTGGCCAAGTATGTCAGAAGACATCATGCACTTGATCAGATTATTGGAAATAAATTAGAAGGTACTATGACAAGAAATAAGCTAAAAGGTACATATTTAATTCTTGATTTTGAACCTAGAAATGTTAAAGATGCATTTGAAAATGAAATTTGGATTGAGGCTATGAATGAAGAAATAGAACAAATAGAGAAGAAAAAAACTTGGACTCTTGTTCCCAGGCCTAAAGATAAAAATATGATTGGAACAAAATGGGTATTTAGAAATAAGCTAAATGAAGATGGAAAAGTATCAAGAAACAAAGCAAAATTGGTGTGTAAATAATATTCTCAAGAAGAAGGAATTTATTATGGTGAGACTTTTGCTCCTATTGCAAGATTAGAAGGTTTTAGCAATCTACTTTCCTATGCTGCTCATAGAGGATTCAAGGTATACAAGATGGATGTTAAATCAACATTTCTCAATGGTATTTTTTATGAAGAAGTCTACATTGAGCATCCAGAAGGTTTTGTTGATCCTGACAAAAGGGACATGGTCTAAAACAAGCCCCTAGAGCATGGTATGGGAGGTTGCACGAATACCTTTTATAGTTTGGCTTTCAAAGAACTAATGTAATAGTAGTTTGCACATCAAGCAAGGACCAAATGACAAGATTGTATTAGTAGTGATATTTGTGGATGAGATTCCATTTATAGGAAATGATGATATATCCAAGGAATTTTCAGAATAAATGAAAAAAGAGTTTAAAATGTCCATGTTTGGTGAGATAAAATTCTTTGTTGAACTTTAGATATAGAAAAGCAAGAGTGGTATCTCTCCCTCCCTTCCTCCCCTATATCTTTGGAGTCAGTCCCAATCTGCAACTCACTTTTTTTTAAACTCTTGCTCTCTCATCTTGATGATGAATCATGTAGTGTGATTCAAAACATTGATGGTTAAAAATTCAACACAATCTAATCTAGAAGCAATAACTAAAAAATCTAATGGATTGTGGAAATCTGATCTCTCTAAAAGAATGGTATCTACATTACTCAATCTAAGTATATCAAAGAGATACTCAAGAAATTTGGAATAGACGATTCAAAAATAATTGGAATGTAATATCCCCTCTTTAGTTCGACATGACATTGATCATGGATTTTGCCTATTCCAGACTCTCGTAGGCAAATGGTGTGGAGAGAGAGTCAATTCTGCGGATCAGATGGTCATATCTTGCTCTTGAAGAAGTGTTAAGAGGTTATATTTTATTATTATGTGTTATTGGGGCCTATATGTTATAATTTTAAGTTGAGTTGCACTTTTTATTTTATAAAATTACTTTATTATAAAAAGTGCATTATAATGAGATTTTATAAAGGATGTTTCTAGAAGTTCTAGAAAAAGTGCATTATAATGAGATTTTATAAAGGATGTTTCTAGAAGTTCTAGCAACTTCTTAGAAAAGTGAATAAATAGAGGGTTGGGCCTCTCATTTTGGACATGCTTGGATTTGAGATTTCTTCTACTTCTTCCATTGCGGAGCAAATTTTTAGTCTCTTGGGTCTGCAAATTATTTGATCTTTGGGAATGACTCACTCCCTTGGATTGGCGACTTTGAGGGTGTGAAATATCACCTGAATTGTTGCATTTGAGGAGTTGGTAATTCAGCCATCTCATTTGGACTTCATTGAGATTCAGTTATAAGGGTTTACTTTGGTTGAAATAAGGGTTTTAGTTGTGCCCTAGCATTTGTGGATTGATTAACAAGGTTTGTAGACACAGTTGTGCATTATTTTCAGACTGCCAGTCTAGGGTTTGGACCCACGTTTTTGCTCATAACTCCTAATTGGCTTGACGGATGAATTTCATATTTTAGTGAGTTATTCAAAAACCCTAGGTGCCCAAATTTATTGCTTTTGGAGTGACAAAAAATGCTGTAATATTTTTATCTAGCAACCATACCAGGCCGTACCTGTACGGCCCTGTCAGTTAGGCAGTAGCAGCAATTTTGTGAGTTGGTTTGGGGCAGATTGTGAGGTCTTTGTGTGGCATTAATTCAGCATTCATATCCGGCAAAATTGGAGCTATTCCAGGTGCACAAACTGAAGTTTTGATTGCCAAAATATTGCATGTTCTAGATTAGAACAGTCAGCACTGTCATTGTATAAATAGTTATTTCCAGTCATTAATAACTGTTGTAAAAGTTTCGTCATTTGCATTCCAAATCTGAACTGGGTTATTGTTCATGTCATAACATTGCATTTTCAAGAGCTTGATGTGTTAGAAGTGCATAGTTGTGACAGTCTCTCATTGTAATCAGTTTTATTTGCTGTCATAAAATCAGAATTGCATTGGACTTCATATTTGAGTTTCATATTGTCATCTATCTCTTAGATTGGTAGTGTTATAATCTGGAATTGTTGTTCATACATTATTGGCATCATATATTGAGGTTTTTTTGTACAACAATTAGTAATATTGCAGCCTTATTCGGTTACATGCCAACTGTTTAACAAAATTCCTAAGTCCAGTTTGAGGGTTTCAGTGGCCTTTATAGTAAGGGTCATTACAGTGGTATCAGAGCTATAAGTCCTGCCATCCTGTAGAGGTCTTATAGGGAATTTGGAACAGTTGGATAGAAGGGAAAGTGTTTGACGAAATGTCAAAACACTAAAATCAGAACATTTATGTTTGAGCATACGACAGAGGCTTTATAATTTCCACAATACCAAAGCAAGACAAGATAGGATTTCAGACCTACAGAGCAAACAGTCTAGCTCATCTGTACAGGTGGATATAGAATCCAGTCATACAGACACAAGGGAGGTATTCTTTGATCAAGACTATGACTACAATATGGATAGAGATGGGAATGCCGGTCCAGATCAGCAAGAGGAAAGATTTTTACAGTTATTAGACACCTTGGCACAGGGATAGCGATTAGCCGAACAAAGAGCACAGGAACAGAATCAGAGAATGGAGCTTATGATGCAGATGATGGCTCGTCAAATGTGGTTGAACACTAACATAGGTGGAGGAAATAATTAGAATGGTAACAATCAAAATGGGAATAATCAGGATAGGATACATAATGGAGGTGAACAAATTGGGAACAATTTCGGTCATGCACCCCAGCAAGCGAGGACAGTGAGTTTGAGACCTATGATTTCCACGTTCCTTCCTAGAGCTCCAGAGCAACCAGTACTAGAACCCCAGATCACTGACATACAGGATCAGCTGAGGAGATATTGGGAAGTAGGAGGTCCATATTTTATAGCTGCAATCACCTTTAGAGAGTATATGGATGTGCGGATGAAGCATATGCCCCGTGGACATGACAGGACTCAGAGCTATGAGCTATGAAAGAAAGTAGGGAAACTTTAGTTACCATATTATGATGGCTCGGGGAAGTCTACAGCAAGAGCTTGTGTTCAAAAACTTGACACATACTTTCAATTGAACCCTATGTTGGAGGAAGAAGCTATTAAGTATGCAATAATTCACCTGGATGGGTTAGCACACGAGTGGTGGCATCACAGTATGATCACTATGGGTCATGCACACATTACCTCATATGTGGAGTTTACGGAGAGACTGATTGAATGTTTTGATAAGAAGGATCCAGAACTCCATTTCAAGGAGTTAGCTCAGCTTAAACAATGGGGATCATTGGAAACATACATTTCAGAGTTTCAAAAACTTGTAGTGTTAGTAACAGATGTATCTGAATGGAGGCTATTGGTTTTATTTATGGATGGGCTAGTTGATCCGTTGAGAGGGTGGATTAAAGCTCTCAACCCTCCCACTTTGTAGGAAGCCATTAAGAAAGCTCATGACATGGATTCCTCTTCAGCTTCTAAAAATAAATTCCAGGCAAAGAGTTTCCCTTCAGGAAAAGATAGGGACAGTAAACCCTTTCATAGAGAGGCACAGCTACCTAAGGAGGAAAGTAAGAGGTTGGATAAGGAGACACTTAATGACTTGCATAGGAAGAAGCTATGCTTCTATTGCAAAGGCCCGTATGAGTATGGCCATGGCTGTCCTATGAGGCCAAAAGGGAAGACCAACCGAGCAATGTGGGCTTATTACGAAGGCTTAGATTCAGATAGTTCAGAACATCATGATGAGGATCCTAATGAAGCAGAGGGAGAGCAGGAGATAGACAGTGTAGGGAAACAGTAGGGAACAGAGCTACATTTACAGGAAGAATGACTGTCTAGTATCCAGAGAGAGGGATCTTTCAGACTTCGGGGAGTTTTGGCTAGGTGAAAGGTTATTACATTATTGGACATAGGTGCTAAACATAATTTTATTGATGCACGATTCATGGAGAAGCGTGGACTCATTACTGAGGAGTTCATGGGACTAAGAGTCAAGGTAGCTGATGGATACACTCTTCGTTGTGACAGGATGGTACGAGACCTAACTTTACGCCTAAACAACTATGAGTTTAAGGCAGACTATCATGTGGTCAACATGGGTGACATGGATATAGTACTTGGAATGTAGTGGCTACATTCATTGAAGGTGGTTACCCTGAGACTAGAGGATATGGAGATACAATTCGAAGTGAATGGCAGGACTCATGTGCTTAAGGCTATCCGTAATGGAGACATCAGGACTATCTCATTTAGGTGGCTAGAGAGATTAACTAGGCATAATGATATAGAGTGGGTAGCAGTTTGTACTTTGACACCTACACGGGAGGAGCAACATAAGACAGAATATCATCCTGATATTCAAAAATTGAGGATTAAGTACGAAAAGGTATTCAGTGAGATTCCACCAGGCAGGCCATCGGACAGAGGCATTGAGCATGTTATTGAGTTGGAGGAAGGTGCTAAGCCTATCATGATCACACCATATCAACACCCAAAGTGACTCAAGGATGAGATCGAAAGGACCATTGAGGAGTTGCTAGCTATGGGGCACATCCGACCAAGTAAGTCACCTTTTTCATCTTCTGTTGTTTTGGTAAAAAAGAAGGATGGAACTCTTCGGATGTGTGTTGATTATAGGGAATTAAATAAGAGAACCATTAAGAACAGGTATCCCATTCCTTGCATTGATGAGTTGATAGATGAATTGCATGGGGCTTGTTATTTTACAAAAATTGATTTGAGAACAGGATATCACCAGATCAGAGTCCGTGAACAGGATATTGAGAAAACTACTTTCAGATGTCATTGTGGGCACTTTGAGTTTGTAGTCATGCCTTTTGGTCTGACCAATGCACCTGTCACTTTCCAGTCCACTATGAATAGAGTTTTCCACCATCAGTTGAGGAAATTTGTGCTGGTGTTTTTTGATGACATTTTGATCTATAGCCGATCATGGTAGGAGCATCTAGAGCATTTGGAGACAGTTTTGAGCATTTTACAGAAGGAGTCCTTGTATGCAAAAGAATCCAAATGTGACTTAGGGATGACTGAGTTGTTATATTTGGGACACATTATTAGTGCAGATGGAGTGCAGATGGATCCTGAAAAGATTCGCGCTATTTTTGATTGGCCTCCACCAGAGAACCTTACACAGTTGAGGGGGTTCCTTGATTTATGTGGTTTCTATCATAGGTTTATCAGTGGCTACTCATGACATGTAGCTCCCATGACAGATCTACTAAAAAAAGGGGAATTTGTGTGGACTCAGAAGGCACAGGACTATTTTATGAGATTTAAGGAGATAATGACTACGTGCCTAGTTCTAGCATTACCTGATTTCACGAAGCCATTTGAGCTTCAATGTGATGCATCTGGAGAGGGAGTAGGTGCTATACTTATGTAGAATAAGCACCCCATAGCTTATGAGAGCAGGAAGCTCAGAGGCCTCGAGCGTTCATTCAGTATATATGATAAGGAGATGTTGGCCATCATGCATGCTTTGGCCAAATTCAGACAATATCTTGTGGGTAGCAAGTTTTGTATTAAAACTGATCATAATAGTTTGAGGCATTTCTTGGGACAGCGGGACCTGAATGATCACCAGCAAAAGTGGGTAAGTAAGTTGTAGGCATATGATTTTGACATCTCATATGTCAAGGGAACTCAGAATGTTGTTGCAGATGCTCTTTCTCGAAGGCCACACCTCACTCTTATGGTTCAGATATTAGAGGATTGGCGACACTTGATTATAGCAGAGTATGCCAGGGATACATTGGCCTCCAATATAGTGGAGGGAACAGTGATTGATACCAGATACACACTTGTAGATGATTTAATCATTTACAAGAACAAGATTTACCTAGTCCCAGGATCGAAGGTTAAGCAACTGATTTTGAGAGCATTTCATGACTCACCGACAGCAGGCCATCTCGGGTACTTCAAGACTTACAGGTCAGTTCGAGAGCAGTTCACTTGGAAGGGGCTAAAATTTGATGTTTTGCAGTACGTTCGAGAGTGTCTTGTTTGCTAGCAAAACAAACAAGCATACACCTATCCGGCAGGGTTCCTACAGCCGCTTCCGATCCCTGACAGGAAGTGGGAGTGCATCTCCATGGACTTTATCATAGGTTTGCCCAAGGTACAAGGACAGGATTGTATTTATGTGGTGGTAGATAGATTAAAAAAATATGCTCATTTCTTTCCTATCACCACTACCCACTCAGCAGCTCAGGTGGTAGAGGTTTTCTTTCGGGAGGTTTTTAGATTGCATGGATTGCCTCGGAACATTGTGAGTGACAGGGATAGCCATTTCATGAGTCATTTTTGGTAGGAGGTATTTCAGTTATTTGGCACGAAGCTTACACCCAGCACTAGCTATCACCCACAAACCGATGGTCAGACAGAGATTGTGATCAAATGGGTGGAAGGGTATTTAAGGAATTATGTGGCAGCTCAGCAGCGAGCTTGGGTTAGATGGATATATCTCTGTGAGTATTGTTACAATACTACATATCACATCACTATACAGATGACACCCTTGATGGCACTTTACAGTTATGAAGCACCTAGTTTCTTGGATTTTTTGTTGGGCGACAGCCGGGTACCCAGTGTAGGAGAATTATTATAGGAGAGTAAGGATATAGTTGCTACTCTCAAAGATAATATTGCGAGAGCTTAGAACCAGCATAAGCAGTATGCAGACCAAAAAAGGACTGAGCGTAGTTTTGAGGTGGATGATATGGTTTACCTCATGTTGTAGCCATACAGGCAATCTACTCTTAAGAAGAGTGGTGCAGAGAAACTCAAGCCACGCTATTATGGACCATTCAGGGTTATCAGGCAAATTGGTGAGGTGGCCTATGAGTTGGAGCTTCCGGCAGACAGCAGGTTGCATAATGTGTTTCATGTGTCCCGCCTCAAGAAGGCGTTGGGTCATAATGTGGTGCCTTCCGCAGTATTACCTCCTTTAGACGATGAGGGAAAATTGATTTTAGTGCCAAAATCCATCCTAGAGAGTAGAGAAAAGTAGCTTCACAGAAGAGTGATCAGAGAATACTTGGTTAAGTGGAAAGATCTACCTGTTGAGGATGCTACTTGGGAGGGGGAAGCTATTTTGCAGCACCCAGTGTTGAGATTGCTTGAGGCCAAGCAATTTCGGGAGGGGCGGACTGTAATGTCCCCTCTTTAGTTCGACATGACATTGATCATGGATTTTGCCTATTCCAGACTCTCGTAGGCAAATGGTGTAGAGAGAGAGTCAATTCTGTGGATCAGATGGTCATATCTTGCTCTTGAAGAAGTGTTAAGAGGTTATATTTTATTATTATGTGTTATTGGGGCCTACATGTTATAATTTTAAGTTGAGTTGCACTTTTTATTTTATAAAATTACTTTATTATAAAAAGTGCATTATAATGAGATTTTATAAAGGATGTTTCTAGAAGTTCTAGAAAAAGTGCATTATAATGAGATTTTATAAAGGATGTTTCTAGAAGTTCTAGCAACTTCTTAGAAAAGTGAATAAATAGAGGGCTGGGCCTCTCATTGTGGACATGCTTGGATTTGAGATTTCTTCTACTTCTTCCATTGTGGAGAAAATTTTTAGTCTCTTGGGTCTGCAAATTATTTGATCTTTGGGAACGAATCACTCCCTTGGATTGGCGACTTTGAGGGTGTGAAATATCACCTGAATTGTTGCATTTGAGGAGTTGGTAATTCAGCCATCTCATTTGGACTTCATTGAGATTCAGTTATAAGGGTTTACTTTGGTTGGAATAAGGGTTTCAGTTGTGCCCTAGCATTTGTGGATTGATTAACAGGGTTTGTAGACACAGTTGTGCATTATTTTCAGACTGCCAGTTCAGGGTTTGGACCCACGTTTTTGCTCATAACTCCTAATTGGCTTGACGGATGGATTTCATATTTTAGGGGGTTATTCAGCAACCCTAGGTGCCTAGATTTATTTCTTTTGGAGTGACAAAAAATGCTGTAATATTTTTATCTAGCAGTCGTACCAGGCCATACCTGTACGGCCCTGTCAGTTAGGCAGCAGCAGCAATTTTGTGAGTTGGTTTGGGGCAGATTGTGAGGTCTTCATGTGGCATTAATTCAGCATTCATATCCAGTAAAATTGGAGCTATTCCAAGTGCCCAAAATGAAGTTTTTATTGCCAAAATATTGCATGTTCTGGATTAGAACAGTCAGCACTGTCATTACATAAATAGTTATTTCCAGTCATTAATAACTCTTGTAAAAGTTTCGTCATTTGCATTCCAAATCTGAACTGGGTTATTGTTCATGTCATAACATTGCATTGTCAAGAGCTTGATGTGTTAGAAGTGCATAGTTGTGACAGTCTCTCATTGTAATCAGTTCTATTTGCTGTCATAAAATCAGAATTGCATTGGACTTCATATTTGAGTTTCATATTGTCATCTATCTCTTAGATTGGTAGTGTTATAATCTAGAATTGTTTTTCATACATTATTGGCATCATATATTAAAGTTTTTTTGTACAAAAATTAGTAATATTGCAGCCTTATTCGGTTACATGCCAACTGTTTGACAAAATTCCTAAGTCCAGTTTGAGGGTTTCAATGGCCTTTATAGTAAGGGTCATTACATGGAACCCACAATGTATACTAGACTAAAGATTACCAAAGAGGATGATTCAAAAGAGGTAGATCAGACCTTATATAGATCAATGATTGGAAAATTATAGTATGTAGTTCATACAAGGCTTGATATTGCTTTAGCAGTTGAGATAGTGGCAAGATTCTCAGTTAAACCTAGAGAAAATCATATGATGCCAATCAAAATAATTTTGAGATATCTAAAAGGTACCAAAGATTATGGCTTATGGTACAAACTTGGAGGAAACTTAGACCTAAAAGTATTCACTCATATTGATTAGGTAGAAAATCGTGATGACAGAAAGAGTATAAGTGATAGAGTATTCTTTCCGGGTATAAGATTGGTATCTTGGACAAGCAAAAATCAAAACTACACATCCCAATCTATAACAAAAGTAGAATATATTGTAGCAATAGTAAATTGTTCTAGTATTGTTTGGTTTAAATAGTTGTTGGAAGGCATGAAGGTTGTGATCAAAGAACTAGTTGTCATGTATTGTGATAAGACCAGCATAATTAACATATCAAAGAACCGAGTGATGCATTTCAAAACTAAGCACATTGCTATAAAATATCATTTTGTTAGAGAATTGGTGCAAGATAAAGAAATTAGATTGGAATATGTTCACATAAAGGAACAGATTGCAAACATATTCACCAAGCCATTACCTAAGGATGCATTCCTCTATCTAAGAGGTAAGTTGGGGGTAATTCCTCTATCTGAAGCTCACTAAATAAAGTTTTAGTGATGCATCAATAGGAATCAAGTTGAAGATTAATTAGTTGATGCAACATAATCAAAGGGAATATTGCATATGAAGCAGTACTTAAGGTACATTGACACTAATTTGGTATGAGTTTTCTTTGGCATGTGTTGTCAAAGAGGGAGAAGATTACTATCATATCTTTCTAAAATTGGTTATATCTTTTGAGAAAAGAAGTATACTATCTTAGAAGTTATGTAATTCCTTCATAGAGGGAGATTACTGCATGAAAATGAAGAAGTTTATGGTAAAAATCTAAGAGGGAGAAAACTTTCTATCAAAGGAAGTCTTATTCTCAAATTTCATTGTACTATGATATGTTGTGTTGCCATCAATGCCAAAGAGGGAGATTGTTAGATACAATTGTCTAATTGTGTGTTGTCTTTGATGTTAAACATACATCATATCAATTGTTAGTCGGTGCTTACCAAGCTTACTTGGTCAGCTAGATAGATTTTTTTGTCTACCAAACGTTCCTGAAGATTACTCCATGAAGACAGTATCTACCAAGCTGACTTAGGCATCAAAGGAATTCTTGCAGGAATTAGTGTTAACCAAATTATCATGGTTAGCAAAGGAAATTGGATAGAGTCAGTGTTCACCAAGTTCACTCAGTTTCCAAAGGATTTTGCAAGTTTATAGTATTAACGAAACTTTTGTTGGTTAACACAAGAAATCATCTCAGAACCAATGTTTATCGAATAGGGTCAGCCAATGAAAGATTTTGTTGTTTTGACACAAGAAGATTAATTATTTTAAGTACTATTTCAAGCCAAATATGGTGATGATTATTGGTTATTGTAATTTATAATTAGACTGACTTGATAATTTGGATGATATAAATAAAAGGTCAAGTTGAGATTTTTAGTGTGTGTGTAATAAGTTGATTGAATTAAGAAGGAAAGAGTTTGTGCAAACTTGAAGGATAAGGAGGTATCCTTGTGGAGTAGAAAAGTGTTATTCAATCAGGAAGGATCAAGTATGAAGTGGAATAGGGATCTATAATCAATAATTTAGTTGCATCGCAATCAAATCATTTCATTGTTACTTTCTTACCATTGTAGCAGTGATCTAAAATCTCTTAATAGAGTTAGTTTAATAGCCAATTGTAAATCCTCTAACAAGGAAATAGTACCATTGAATTGTTTTAATACCTCTTGCAAGGCCACTCCTTATAGGGTGATTAAATCCTCTAACAAGGTCACACCTAATAGTGTGTTTTGTAACCTTTAACCAGGTTGGCTCCTAACAAGGCTCACTTTAGAAGAGTGAAAATAGTAACTAGTTACATTGGTGGTTTTTCCCATATTGGGTTTCCATGTTAAATTCTGGTGTCTCATGTGTTAATATTGTTTCTCTTATGTTTACAAATTAACCACTATGAATACTTAAAATCAACTAAAAGTAAATCACTCTACATTTACCAAGTTACAACATTTTTGTGTATACCGAATAACAATAGCAATAAATTTTATTACTAACATCCAAGGGATCTTGGATTTATTTTAGAGGTAACTGATTCACCCCCCTCTTAGTTACTCCTTCTATATTTCTAAAAATTTTGATATTCAGTAGGACCAAGGAAGAACATCTTGGGCATATTAGACAAGTATTGCAGAGGTTGAAAGAGGAAAATTTGTTGATTAATCATAAAAATTGTTCTTTTATGTAAGAGGAGATTATGTATTTGGGATTTGTGATTTCAATTGATGGATTGAAAATTGATACTAAGAAGGTTAAAGAAATTTTGGAGTGGCCTACACCTGAGAATGTGGGTGAGGTAAGATCATTTAATGGTTTGGCTAGTTTTTACAGAAAGTTTATAAACAATTTCAATTTTGTTTGCAATGTTATGACTTAGACAATGAGGGGAGATAAAAAGGAATTCAAGTGCATACATGGAGCTGATAAGAGTTTTGAAACTTTGAAACAAAAGGTTGTTGAATTACCTATATTGGCTTTGCCTAATTTCAACAAAGTATTTCAAATTGAATGTGATGAAAGTGCTAATACAATAGGAGCTATATTAAGTCAAGAAGTTAGGCCTATTGCTTTCTTTAGTGAGAAGTTGAATGATGCTAAAAGGAAGTATTCTATGTATGATTAAGAGTTTTATGTTATTGTTCAAGCTTTGAAAAAGTGGAGACATTATTTGATTCCTAAGGAGTTTGTGTTGTATACTGATTATAAAGCTTTACAATACTTAGGAAGTCAATATAAATTGAATTAGAGACATATGAAGTGGGTTGAGTATTTGCAAAATTTTACATTTGTAATTAAGCAAAAGAGTGGAGTTACTAACAAATTTGTTGATGCATTGAGTAGAAGATGTTCCTTGTTGATAGAAATAAAGGTTGAAGTTCTCGGTTTTGATGAAATAAAAGAGTTTTATGATACTAATCTTGATTTTTCTAAGGTGTGGAGAGAGTGCAGAGAACCAAATATGAAAAATCATGTAAGAATGATGCATATTTCATTCAAGAAAGTATTTTGTTCAAAGGTATTCAGTTGCGTATTCCTAAAATTTTTATGAGGTTGAATCTAATTAAGAAAAAACATAATGGTGGATTGGTTGGACATTTTGGAATTGATAAGACATTGAATTTGTTGAAAGAGAAGTATTATTGGACACAAATGTATAAGGATGTTCAAAAATTTGTAAAGAACTACGGAGTTTGTCAAGTTGCAAAAAGAGTGAGTCAAAATATTGGTTTGTATACACCTATTACTGTTTCTTAGAAACCTTGGAGTGACATCAGTATGGATTTTGTTCTTGGATTACCTAAGATAGTGAAGGGGTATGATTCCATATTTGTTGTAGTGGATAGATTTTCCAAAATGACCCATTTTATACCATGTAAGAAGACATCAGATGCTAAGCATGTTGTTGACTTTTGTTTAAAGAGATTATGAGATTGCACAAAGAAGCATTATTTCTAACAAAGATAGTAAGTTTGTTGGTTATTTTTGGAAGATTTTTTGGAAGAAGATGGGTACTAAATTGAAGTTTAGTTCTACATTCCATCCACAAACAGATGGATAGATAGAGGTGGTGAATAGAAGCTTGGATAACTTGTTGAGATTCTTATTTGGGAATAAGCCAAGTAATTGGGAGATGGTATTGGCACAAGTTGTATTTGAATATAATAATTCTGTGAATAGAAGAATAGGAAAGTCACCCTTTGAGATTATTACTAGAATGAAGCCTAGTGAAGTATCAGATTTGAGAGATATTGCTAGTGAAGAAAAGGGAAGTTTTGAAGGAGAAGAATTTGTTGATTACATGGAGTCTTTACATAAGGAAGTGAGGTTGAGGATAGAACAAAGTAATCAAAAGTATAAGGAGAATTTTGATCAGTCTAGTAGACATCATAATTTTTAAGTTAGTGATGAAGTCATGGTTCATTTGAAGAAAGGAAGATTTCCAATTGGAACATACAGTAAGTTAAAGATGAAGAAGTTTGGACCTTGTACGATCTTCAAAAATTTTGATAGTGGAAATGCTTATGAAGTTGAGTTACCTATGTTGGATACAATTGTTCAATTGGATGTTGTCTTTGATGTCACACAAATGTCATATCAATCATCAGACAGTGTCTATCGAACTCAGAAGGTCAGCAAAGCAAAGGACAGTGCCTACCAAGCTTAAAAGGTCAGTAAGGCAATAGACAATGTCTACCAAGCCCAAAAGGTTTGTAAAGATAGCTTGCATTATCTAATGAGTAGATGGTTGGTTACTGAGCCTTCAAGGTAATCAAATAAATTTAGTTCTTACCGAGCTCACTTAGTAATCAAAGAAAATATGAAAAAAGCAGTTCTTACCAAGCTCACTCAGTAATCGAAGAAAATATGATAGAAACAGTTCTTACCAAGTTCACTCAGTCATCAAAGATAATTTGGTAAAATTAGTTCTTACCAAGTAAACTTGGCAGCCAAAGAATTTTAAGATATTGTAATGTTAGCCGAGTCAAGAAGGTTAACTCTAGAAATTCTTGGAAGTGGTATTTACCAAGCAAGGTCAGCTAGTAAAGGACATTTATTTGTTTAAGAATAATATCTATAGCCAACTATTGAATGGTTTATTGGTAAATGTAACATGTAAATGAGCCAACTTGACAATCTGAATGATATAAGTAAGAAGTCAAGTTGCGAATTCAAAGTAGCATGAGGTGGAAGAATGTGGAATTAATATGATATGTAGACTAATTGTTGTGGAAGAAAATTCAAAGGATGATCAGAGATCATTGAGAAGCAAAAAAGCCATATTTGATCAAGGAGGATCTAATGATGCTAAACAGAGACCTGTACCCAAAAAATTTAGTTGCATCTTGTTCAGGTTAGTTCATTGTTGCTTTCTAACCATTGTAGCAGTGATTTTAAATCTCTTAATAGAGTTCGTTTAATAGTCATTTTGTAAATCCTCTAACAAGGTGACAGTTTAGTTGAATTGTACTAAAGACCTCTAGCAAAGCCACTCCTAGTAGGGTGATTAAATCCTCTAACAGGGTCACACCTAACAATGTGTATTGTAACCTGTTGGTGTTTGAAAATGTTAAAACGGTGCTAAAACTACTAAGCGACAAAAGGCTTAATACCTAGATATCAGTACATACACAACCTAAAGAATAGCCAATTCTCATTGTCACTTGCCTATGCAAAGTACTAGGACCCAACTTCAACAAAACCTCAGACGATTTTATACTCTTTTGGCTCTGTAAAAACCAGGGCGGGTGTACCTGGGGATGGTTCAAAAATGGAACAATTGTATGAGAATTATTCTTAGTTTCATTTTGATTCTCATTTCTAAATCATCAAACATATATGTAACTCTTACCAAATTGGTAAACACATCCCTTGAACAGATATGGCCAAGAAATCTTCTATAGATCTGCAGATGTTTTCAACAGCAATGGCTAAATGAAGCTAAAACATTCCATGCAGGCAAGTGCTGGCCAACTTTGAATATCTTACAGGAAATAAAAGTAAAATTTCATTTTATGATGTATTTGAAAAAACCAGTCATAATATACTTCTCTTTTGGCTGAAATACTTTTGATCAGTGCCTAATCCATTGGGGTTCAGAGTCTATAGTAAATTCTTAGATCTAATTTATTGCTTTGCAACAAATTCTTATCAGCAATTCTTATCAGAATTTATCATTCAAAAATCCTTTTCAATACCTAAGCAATCTCATCACATTCATCAGAGCCCTTATTTAATCCATTGAATTAAAAAAAAATAACAAATGGATGTACAACCCTACTAGATTGCAATCAATTGCATAAGCTTTTACTCACACAACATCAAGGTAGCTAAGTATTTTAAAAGGAGACAAAATTCAGAAAGAACTGATATGGGGACAGTTCATAATTTGTATTCATTTCCTTTGAAAATGGTATATCCTTTACAATAGACCCAGAAAGACCTTCATAAAAGAAGCACAGTTCTTTCTACATTCATGTATTCTCAAAAATTTTGACAGAAAAGTATACTACAAACTTGCTTTCCAAATGTTTGGACCAAAAATGGGACTAAGCACAATACTTAGTAAAAACAGAATTCAGACCTTTCTTTAGCCTTGGGATCTCACTTAAATAGTGTGAGATGCAACAAGCTTCAGGCTAAAGAAGGTGACAGGTGTCCTTTCAAAAGAAAGACAAAAACAAAATAACAGAAAGATTAACAACATTTCTTGGCGGGTCCCTTTCTGTTATGCTTCTGAATTGTTGAGACAAGAGCACGATTTGACCTTGCAGTCATTCTTCACTTTCGGAGTACATACCCATGAGGTCTGTAAGTGATGTATCATCTTTTGTTACCTACAAACTCACTTTAACCTGGGAATTTTCCATGTCATCATTGCTGATTACAAGGGTAACTATTACTTTTGCATCTTCTTCCTCATTGTCTCCTAACATCTGTTCACTAAACTGATTTTTCCACTTATTAAAAGTATCATCATCTGGTCAATCAAAACTTAGAGTTTCTCTTTGTATCATTATTAAAGAATTTTCATTTTCCTCTAAATCATCAAATTCTTTTCTCATAGCAGTATAATACAATTGTACTTTTACCAGCTCCTCGTTTGTCTTTGCCCAAAACTAATGGCCAGTCTCACTGATGATGTTTATTATTCTGTTATCGAATAATTCATCCATTTCCTTTTTCCACTTTTCTTTTTCCTTTACTGTATCAACAGATTCTAAAGCACAAGGAAATAGGGTGAATTTTTCAGCAAGATAATTTGAAAAACAGAGTATCAATCTTCTCTGTAAAGAATCTCTTTCATTTTCAATATTTTCTAACTTATTCAATAAATCAAAAATCTTTTCAACTTGATGATAAGGCATTTGGACTGTAGATATACATATAACTGTAACATCATTATTCTCTGTCTCCATTTCTGTGCAAGAGAATCTAGTCCATCCTTTTCTTTATTCAACTCATCCATGAGGGTTACAATCCTTGTCAACTGATCATAAAAAGTTGACCATTGTATTTTATCCCTCAAATATGTCACACCCTGCTTCCATTTTTCTTCCTGCTGATTTCTAAATTCTATCTGCCACTCATGTAATTTGGTTTTTTCTGCTTCAAATTCCTCTGCAGTATAGAATTGGGGTCTTTTAGGGGTGTTAAGTATTTCAAAGATAGGGGTTAATCCAATAGATGATTGTGGAGGATATGCAATTCTCAGTGTATTGGATTCTCCCACTTTCCTTTTTCCAAGTATCTTCTCCAATTGAGATACCCTATTTTCCAGCTCAATTCTCCTTTTTACCTCTTGATTATAAGCATTCACCACTATTTCATATTTACTGTGCATATCAATCATTTCCTTCTCTTCTCTTTCTGCAGTGGCCAAGGAAAATTTAGAATAATCCACATTCATGTGGGCTGCCTATACATTTGAAGTATCAGCAACTCTCCTTACAATGATACTCCTTGTTAGTCCTGAATCATCAGGATGTGATGAAGTAGTCCTAGATCCCCTTCTTAGGGACCACATAACAAGGGCAGCTTGATCATTTTTGAATGTTGTACCCAAGAATTCCTCTTTATTTGGATCCTATAGTCCTAAATTATTTGATACAAAATTAAAAATTAATGCATCAGCAATATCCCAATTGGGCAATAATAAAACATTTGCATTTTTTACCATCTGTCTACCCTCATTAGGGGTTATATTCTGGAACTCTTGCATCATTTTTCCTTTATTTGATTTTGAACGGAGGCCTCATCCATTTCTGGATGTTCTATTTTCATATTCTTACACCTTTGCTCAAAAATGTGCATGTTTACCCTCCATGCAAACTGATGGAAAGCCCTAGATCTTACAAAACTGTTATCAGACAAAAAATGTTGATTGGCTTGTTCCAAAACAAGGTCCAACTCCCTTCCTCTGAAATCTGCTATAGTTAATTCAAAACTTGGCATAGGAGGTTCCTGGGGGTTCCTTCATCAATTTCTGCTTGTGTAACAAAAATTTCTCCTTGTGACCCCATTTGTTCAAATTGCTCATTGGTGAGCTACTCTTCCTCAATTCTCATTGGAGTTTGAGAAGGTGAGTAACCTTCATCAGGGGATTCTTCTTCCCTTATTATTTTTCTTCTTTTGGGAGAAGGCTCAGGGGGTCTTTCTTCCAGGATAGTACTGGTAGATTCAACTACCTATTTTTCTTTGTGTACAATGGGCATCTGTTGCTGAACAATAGTATATCCTGTCTTCTTTCGTACCACCAGTGGACCCATTCCAATGTTGGGGGTGAAACCCAATTTTCTGATAACCTCTCTAGCTTTATCTGGAAAAGAATCAATAAAATGTTGTTTCTTCTCATTCATTACTTCCATTATCTCAAAGAAAGTACTCATGAGCTTATTTATCTTATCTGCATTGGTTGCAGCATTACTAAGAGGACTGTAATCTTTGTCAAAACAATTAATAAACTCCAAAACTTTTGAATAGACTCTCCATTTTTCTTTCTTTATTTCTTGCTCATGGAGAGAATATTCATTTCTTATTATATCTTCACGAAAATAGAATTCATGCTGAACTGGACGAAGCTTGATTCTAAGTCTAAGAGCAGAGTTAAAGAAACCTTCTGTATCACAAAAATGAGCATGAGACATTGCCATCTTATATTGATCCAAAATTTTGTGGAGAAAGATCCACCCTTCTTTAGTTATCACAAATTGGTGGGCTATAGTGCAAGTAGGAAAAATTGATCCTGTTCCCCTTTTGTGCAAAAAGGCCTCCTCCACTCCTCCCAACTGCCACATAAATTCAGCTGTCCCTACCTTTAAAGGTACCTAATAGGGTAGTACATGGGGTGTTCCTTTGAATCCATAGACCCTAATGACATTTGAGATTGAATATGGGATAATATCTCCCCAATTATGTGAAACTTTTAGACTATGGGGTTTGTCCATAGGCCTAACAAGATGCATTAGTGCTTTAGGAATTTTTGGATTATCACTCAATATGAGGCATCTTAGTTTGGAGGCAAAGTGCTTATCAAATCTAACAAAGCTAGCATTTTCTACTTCCCAAGTAATGTCTGCACTCCATAATTGGACTGGCAGTGCCTCCCCCTCTTGTTCCCTATTTAAAACCATTTCTTTACCAAAATAAGTGGCCCCTTTAAAAAGAAACATATGCATCAGTAGGGAGTACTAACCCCAAACCTTTTCCACCTTGCCCTTTGCAATCCCAACCAATCACTGGTGAATCTCATTAGCCAAGTAAGATGCAAAATCAAAAATTATTTCCACACCAAAAGAGGAGATTTGGGTGATCATATACATGAAGCTCACCGGAATAAAATCTTCTTCGCCCTCTCTGAAGACTCTGCACAGGGTCCTATATATCTCTACTGCCCTGGCATTAAAGCATGATTTCTTGAATGGTTCTTTAGAAGACGATGTTATGGTTGGGAGGCCTCCAATCCGGCCTATGTGGGCTTTCAATGCACCTTGTCTAACTAAATCCCTTTTGGATATATATTCTTTTTCTAACTCTATCAAATTAATGGGCACATGATACATAGTGAGAGGTCCCAGACTGAAAACCTTCCTAATCTCCTCGGGACTGATGGTAACTAAAGCCTCACCATCCATTCTTCTCACTACCTTAGTGGCTTGGTCATAATTTTTTGCTATAGCTTCAAGCAGGTCAAAATCCATAAACACACTGGGGACAACAAGCTTTCCAAGATCAAAATTCCATATATTGGCATGAGGGGCATATAACTTCCTTTCTACAAACCATTTTTAAAATAAACTCAAACTAGTTTGAGAAGTTGTAGCATCCTGAACCCAATTACCCTTATCATACAATCCATCAGCTATCCTTAGCCTAGGGTTCAGTGAGGTTAACCTCTTAACTTGCACTATTTCTATAGTAGACTCAGGAAGCAACTCAAGCAAATCATCATGGACATTTCTATCCAAGTAGTTTATTGCACCTGAAAATCCCTTCTTCGGAGGCATCTTGGGCTATCTTTTTAGAACTTAAAAACTATGAAGATTATGGTAGTATTACTTACTTGAATTTTGTCTCTGTTTTCCTCTGTATTCTTGCAAATTTTCAGCGAACAGACAACTTGACAATTTTTATCAGACCTTGGCACGCTTTTCTTTCAGTAATGGCTTCTGTATAAGAATGGCTCCAAATCTTTGCTCGCGTGAGATGAAACTGATGAAATCTCTCTCTATATTATACTCTATTTTTCCTTACGAAAAAAGCTTTCTTGTCTAATTAATACAGAGAGTGGCACTACATTTTTCATTTAAAACTGCATCATCGATCTTCAAAGATCCTACGATCATGTGGTGCAGAGAGAACAACTAGGAGTTGTATTTGCCATGTCAGTTATTTTACCCAATGAGAACTTGCCACGTATAGAATTCTTTCTTTGATGGCGCTTATATTTGGACCCACTGACAACTGAGAACACGTGTTAGCACATTGTTACTTCGTTATGCATAAAAAATGAGCACCTTGCCATAGCGAAGCGGCGACAATCGTTGATCTGATCCGAAAATGATCGAAAGATATGCTACAGGGCTTCTTAAGAAGGAAGGCGATGGGCCCAACTTGCTGTGTCGCTATAATTATCTCCCTTGCAACTCTTCATAGTGAGGAGACGACAGCCATTGATCACTTACCAAATCAAAGGTGAGGAAAAGCACAGGATCTCCTGATTTATATTTGCTATGTCGCATGGCTTAAAGAGCATGCAACTTGTCATAGCGAGCTCCGTTGATCCACTTCAAGCTGACGTTCAGGATTTTTTGTACATTCAGTCAGATAGGCATTAATGAGAATTGGATCTCTGCATAGTTGGCACATGTCAAAATATACCATAGTCATTTATCATCCCACGTCACCAAAGATCTTAAAAATCTTTTACCATTTTACAGGGCCTCGCTAACGGTGAAGCACTTGAATTTTCCGATAGCGAGGTAGCGATCTCTGACACTTAAAAGGATTCCGTGCCAGAAAATGCAAGGGTTACCCAGTAATCACTTCTATCAATTAAAACTAATTCTGACAATGGTATTTATGACTGGTCATGACACCTGGTGTAATTATTATACAAGCAAGATGCAATGTCATCATCTTTAGATTTTCACGTGGCCTCGCTACTTCGCTAATGGTGAAGTGCCTAATTTTTCTGATAGCAAGGTGGCGGAACATCCGGTAAAACCATCATTCCAGCTCTAATGTCAGATATTCTAGTGGGTCCCTATCCTTTTTGGACGGTAACTTGCAAAGTGTACCTGCACAATAAATCATTTAATAAGCAAATCTCTGATCACCGTATCTTCACTTTAACAGAAAACTTCTACTACACAAAAAGTCAGACCAATAGTGGCTCTGTCTGGGGATGATAGACTACTTAAGTCTATGCAAGAAATCAGAATCTATGGGAGAGCAGACCACACATCTGGTAAGGTGACAACTTATTCAGAGAGCACAAGGCAACACACAAAAACAAAGACCCAGATTGTACAAGGATTTACAGAAAACAAGACGATAGGAAACCCTAAAACTACTGTTCATGGAAGAAAATAAGTATTTTTTCAAGAAAAATACCTCTTCAAGAACTGTCCATGAACTGGAAATTCAAGAATATTATCAAATATATCTTTGATTATGTAAGAATCTTCACCCCAAGCATTCTCAATGAGATATGGGCCTAACCAAATGGGATCAAATTTGCCATGTTTTCCTTTATCTTCAATTCTAGCATTCCACATTAAGACTAGGTCTCTATTTTCAAATTTCTTGTTTATAGTTCTTTTATCATAGAGTGTTTTGACTTGCAACTACAACTTTTGGTTCCTCAGAGATGCTTCTCTTCTAGCTTCGGTCAATCCTACCAATTCATCCATTCTTTCTTTCATTTCATCAGTAGTATCTTCATCATATGACTGGATGTAATTGTATAGTCCCATCAAGTTGTTCTGGGGCATTCTAGCTTGAATTCCATACACTAAATCAAATGGAGCTACCCCAATTGCCTTCTTTACAGTTACTCTGTCAGCCCATATTGCCAACTGTAACTTGGAATCTCATGCCCTTTTATTATCATCCAAGGTTCTCTTAATGATTTTCAATAGACTTTTATTTGTAGACTCAGCTTGTCCATTCCCTTGTGGATGATAAGGAGCAGATGATGATCTTGTCATTCCATATTTATCACAAAATTTGATGAACTCCTCAAACCTAAAACACATAGCATTATCTGTGACAATTTTCTATGGACATCCAAATCTAGAAATAATATTATTCAATAGGAAATTATTTACCACTTTACTTGTTGCATTCCTGGTAGGGATAGCCTCTACCCATTTTGTAAAGTAGTCAGTAGCAACCAGAATCCAAGAATAGCCAGTGTTAGACTTGGGGAAAATTTCTCCTATGAAGTCTAGACCCCATTGTTGAAAAGGTGCTTGAGTTTCAACTGGCTTCAATGGAGTATTTCCTGAGAATTTCAGCTTTCCAGCAAACCTCTGACAAGGATCACATTTCTTAACCATAACTTGAGCATCTTTGAACAAAGAAGGCCACCAGAATCCAGCCCTCATTATCTTATGCGCAGTAGTTTTTGCCATGTAATGTCCTCCACATACTCCAACATGCATTTCTTTCAAAATCTCTTTTGCCCTTTCTTTGTCAACACATTTCAATAGAACTCCCTCAAAGTTTCTCCACCATAAGTTATTTTGAGCAATTACATACCTAATGGCTTGCAATTTAGTATTCCTTTTTTCATTATCAGGTAGATGGGGAGGAACTTCCATATGTTGCAAGTAATGTATAACATTGATGTACCAGTCACACTGGTCCATGTCGCAGAAGTTAGCTCTGAGATCATCATTTACTAGGTTTATCTGATTAGTTTCTAGGTTAGTTTTGGCCATGAGTTTGGCCAAACCTTGACCTCTTACTAACTTAGTTATCTGCATATCAATGTTAAATTCTTGGATTCTACTGATCCATCTACATCTCCTTCCTGACACTTCCTGCTGAGAGAATATATCCTTAACTGTAGCACTAGGTATAAAAGAAATAATAGTAGCACCTACCAAATAACTTCTGAATGCTTTTATAGCCTTTACCAAAGCATATGCTTGTTTTTCATTTATTTCATACTTCAGCTCAGCATGCTGAAGGGATTTTTTGAAAAAGGCAATAGGCTGCTCATATCCTTCTTGATTTTTCTATAATAAAACTGCAGCTACAGTATGGAATGATGCAAAAGAAAAAATATGCATGGGTTTTGCATAATCTGGGGTCCTCAACACTGGAGCATTCTTTATTGTAGTTTTTATATCCTGGAATGCCTGTGAAGGTTCACCATTCCAATCTATGACAGCTCCTTTCTTGAGCATTTTTGAAATGGGTCTACTAATTTCAACGAAATTGGTCACAAACCTCCTCATAAAATTAACCTGGCCAAAAAAGGACTGTATACCTTTCACATTTTTAGGTTTGGGGATTTTATCAATAGCTATTACCCTTTCTGGGTCTATTTTTACCCCATCCTTAGACACTATGTGTCCTAATAACTTTCCTTCTGTGACCCCAAATGAGAATTTCTTTGGGTTTAAAGATACCCCATATTCCAGGGCTTTTATAAAAAAAAATTTCAAGTGTTTGCAGTGATCTTTAGCCTTGTTAGAATACGCTGTAAGATCATCCTGGTACACAACCATAAATTTGTCAATATACTCATGAAATGCTACATCCATGGCTCTTTGGAAAGTAGCTCCTGCATTAATCAAGCCAAAAGGCATCCTCACATACACATATGTTCCCCAAGGGGTTGTGAAGGCTGTTTTGAACTATTCACTTTCTTTTACCAGAACTTGATTATATCCAAAAAAGCCATCCATCATTGACATCAATTCAGAGCCGGTCACTTGTTGTAACATGGCTTCCATATTAGGTAAGCCATAATTATCTTTTAGAGATGCAATGTTTAGATTTCTAAAATCAACACAAAGCCTAATATCTCCATTCTTTATTCTCACAGGAACCAGGTTTGAAACCCAAGTGGAATGCCTAATTGGTTTGATTATTCCACCATCTCTCAGTTTTGTCAGTTCTTCCTGCATTTTTGGGGCAAGGGTAGGATTGATTGGCCTTTGTTTTTTCCTAAAAGGTCTTACATTTTCCTTCAATGGTATGACATGCTGGAAAAGATCCTCCCTATAAACCTTAAGGTCATCATATGACCAAGCAAAAACATGCTTATACTTTCTAAATAGGTCAATCAATGCTTTTCTGATTTCAACAGGCAGATCTTGGCCAATGTAAACCCTTTTAGGAACTTCATCCGTACCCAAATTTATTTCTTCTAGCTCCTGGGGTTTGGGGTCATTTACTCCTGATTTTACTCTGTCTTGGCTATCAAAAATATTTTCCAAGACTACCAACCCCTTCGGCATCTTATTTGTTTTTAATTGCATTATTTCTTGACCAAAAATGATTTCTTTCCCATTTATGGTTTCAATCAGTCCATTGCAGTCCATCTCCTGACGATGGTACTTGTCTTCATTTAGCAAAAAATTTGTAATATCTTTTTCATCTTCAAACACCTGCCAATTTTCAATGTTGTCAGGTATAGAAGGTTTGTTTTGGACCTCAATCTGGGAGATTCCTGCAAATGATATTTCTTTTGGTTTGATGGCTACATTTGCCAGAAGATCAGCCATCTTATTCTGGGTCCTATCTCTCCATGAGATTCCAAGTGCATCAAAGAATTCTATTTGATCCCAGACTACATTTCTATATTGCTTTAATCTCCTATTTTTTGAGGAGTAGGTTCCTTTGATCTGAGAGATGATCAGTTCAGAATCTCCTATGACACACAATTTCTTAATTTTGTGGTGTGTGGCCACTTTGAGTCCTAGCAGCAATGCTTCATATTCAGTGATGTTATTAGTGCGTGCAAACTTCAAGGTGAATGAATACCTGAAGGTGTGATTTTTAGGGGACACAAAGACTACACCTACCCCTACACCCTCTTTAGAACTAGCCCCATCAAAGAACAATGTCCATAATTTTGGTGAATTGATGCAACATTCAACCTCATTTTCAATGATAGCAGGCAAGTTTTCCACTTCTTGAATAATTAATTCAGCCCTGAAATCATTAATCCCAGTGTCTAGGAAACCAGTGGTATCTTTGTCAATTTCTTCACCTAAGATGTGGTTAACCCTTTGTTCCCTATTTACCCTGACAGCTTTGTCCCCTATATGGAAGGTGGCATAAGTAAGGTCACATTGTAGGCTCCCCCCCATGGCAGCACTCCATTTTCTAGAGAGTAGCATCCTGTAGTGTGGAGGTATATCTACCACAAGGACAAACATGGTTAATTCTACCTCAGGAAATGCAACTAGTTTGAATGGTAAGGCATTTATAGTACCTATTATTGGAACCTCTCTAGCATCCATCCCTCGACATCTGCCTTGCTTAGTATCCACCTTCAATCCTAGGGCTTCCATTACTTTGAAAGGCATTATAGTGTTGGAAGCTCCAGAGTCTATCATACAATTTTTTAAGGTTTTCCCTTTTATGATTAGACTAAAGAAAAAAGGATCAATATCTTCTATGAATGCAACTGATGAATCATCTAAAAACATCTGAGAAATCTGGGATATAATACCACTGTCCTCTATTATTAATGGGGTCTGTTGGGCTACAGCTTGATTATCAATAATATTGTTGTTTGCTATTCCACCCAACCATGAAAAAGCCTTATTCTTATGCTCTTCAATTCTAAAAAGCTCAGACAAGGGCACTTTTACAATAATTTGAGATAACATGGAAATCATATCAACAGGTTCAACCACAGTAGGTTTTACAATAGTACCTGGAATCGAAGTCTTTTGAGTAGTAAGCACCACTTTTTGCATGATAACATCCGGTTTTGATTTCTCTGGTTGCACTACTATTTTTGTTGCATCACCTATCTGAAATTGAAACTTCTTCTTTGGTTCCCATTTCTGACCCTTGTTCTCCTTGATCTTAGGCACATCTATATTGACTTTCTTGTGTTGATCATTCATCTTATGAGTGGTGTCTTTGATGAACACACTAGATGGCCTTCCTGCATCATTACTTATTGCTCTATTTCTCAAATTATAATTACTATGGACTTGTGAAATCATTTCGGCTGTAATTCTATCAATTTCCTCCTTGGAGGGGATTCTTAAATTTGTGAGACCTATGTCAGAAAATGTATTGCATACCTTATTTGTATCATTCTCTTCATCATCTAAAAATATTTGCTGATGATGTAACTGGTAAGCAATTCTCTGGCTAGTAACATCATTCTCAGGTTCTTCTGAATCAGAATCTATCAAATCATTACATGTGTTCAACATATTGCAGCTTATATCATCATGTTTTTTCTCTTCAGTTTCTTCTTCTACTTGCACTCCTTGAGCTTGGGCGAACGACTGGGCAACAACACAATAATTAGCAGAATGAGGTGATTGGCATATAATGGACCATGGTACATCATCATTCATATTTACAGTGTTCCTTTGCAGGGGGTCTGGAGTACCCTTATCTTTCATATTTTGGGTCTGGTTGGGAACTGGTTTACCATCTTTCCATTGAGTGGTGTAAGGGTAATTCTGCATCCTAGGCTGTCTATTGAAATTGTTGTTATTTACAGGGGTTCTCTCAGTAGCATTTGGCTAATTGAAAATAGTGAGATTCATCTTCTTGAGCATTTCTAAAACATGGCCTATAGTAGGTTCTTCAGGCTTTTTTCCTATGGGAGTTTTGTCGCCCTCCCTTTTATTATTATTCTTAAGATTAAAAATCTTAGGATCATCCCTCCTCCCTAGTTTTCTAGATGCCTTTCTATTATTTTCTATATTCATTGCAACTCTATAGGCATCTCTTAAAGTTTTAGGATCTTTATCTCTTAGTTGATAGGCCATTTTTCTATCAAAAGCATTGAAATAGGTTGTGAGACAGGCGTCTTCATTTAACCTCATAAACTGAAAAAGTTTGTACATCCCCTTTTGAAATCTCACATTGAAATCAAATGTGGATTCATTTGGATTCTTCTTGATATCGTTGAACTCATTCAACATGAATCCTACATTAGTATTGTCCCCATATTGCTCTTTGAACAATTTCTCCAAATCACTCCATGAAGTAATACTATCATCAGGCAACCTCTTGAACCAATCCATTGCATCCTCTATTAGTGAATGCACAAATAATTTCATCACCATGTCCTCATGTTCAACTTCATAATCATTTAGCATGTCAATGAAAATCCTCAAATGTTCTTCTCCAGTAATAGCATTATTTCCAGAAAACTTAACCACTTTATCCCTTAAATCAAAAGATATGGGATGGGGGGCACCAGGAATACTGGAAAATGATATTTGTCTATATTTTTTAAGGTATATAGGTTTCTTCTAGAAACCAGGAATATTGGAAGTACTAGTTGTATTAGCTTGACTCAGGGGAGCAGCTTGGGACAGCTGTGGTGGGACAAATGGGACTTGAGTGCCAATATTGGAAGATGAGGTAGGAGCAGATTGGGGTACTTTCTGAGTCAGGATTATGGGACCACTAACTGGTGTAGGATTTGTAGGTGGGATAGACAAACTAGGCCATGAATTCAATGCAGAATTAGACTTTATGAATTGGATTTTCCTTCTGGTTTCTGTAGCCTGAGCTTCATTCTCAACCTTCTCAAGTTCTTTAGCAAGGTCTTCCCTCTCTTTTCGAGCCTTCTCTAGATCTAGATCTAATTTAGATATGGAGGGTTGTATAGGTTTGCTCGGTATAGCTTGAGGCTCATTTATTTGGATTCCTATAGCCTTGCCTTTCCCTTTATCTAGAACTGTTCCAGTGGGCTCTACAGGATCAACTTGAATGGGTTTATAAGCTTGAACTTGAGAAATAATTGGTTCTTGCCTCTGATTTAGGCATTTCTCTTGTTTTTGAACTTTAGCTCTTAGATTATCAACATCTCCAAAGACATCCTTATGGAGAGTTGTGGTATTCTCTTCTAATTTTTTATTTTGCTCTTTCAAAGCAGCCATCCTTCTTAGCAGAGTATCTCTTTCTATTATTGCATCCAAAGTGGCTCGTTCCCTCTTCTTTTCAAGACGAATGCGTTTAGCTTCTTCCTCAGCAATCCATTTCTTCAAAAATCCTATTTCAGATTGCACTTCTATAGAGTCTATAGAGGTTGCCTCGAAATCAGCAGGGTCATCTAGATCTATAAGGTTTGGTTCCATACAAGGGGCTACTCTGGGATTAAAAGGATTATCTGATGAACTCCTAAATCCTAGCCTACAATTTATATCTGCTACAGGCTCTGGTCTTAATGAAGCAATTCCCATAGTAGATACGTCATTGTCTTGAAAAAATCTCTCATCTGGTAATGGGGTACTGAAAATACCTCTTAAGAGTCTTGTAGTTTCAGATTCAGAGCTAAGAGAAGATGACTCTCTTCCTATTACTGGTTGATAATGGGAATTTACAGAGGCATTACCTCTAGGCTTCCAAGTAGGATTTGGATCTATTCTTTTCTTATTTTGGTTCTTCCTACTACCTTGGGGTAGATCAGTATACATTGATACATCGGGATTGGCTCTCATGTAAGCCCTTGTGTTTTTTCTCTTATCAGCCATATTCTTCTTTTGTTACAATAAGCACTAGCTTCAAAACCTTGACTAAGTCACCACCCTCTGTTGGGAAAAAATATAATAACACTTTTATTGACAGAAAGAAAACAATACACAAGTAGGAACAAAAATACGGCACAGACAGACCAATCACTGATGTTGTAAGACTGCAACTCTTGCTTGTTAGATAAGACACTTGGATAAGTTGGATGCGTCAGTGTGTAGCAATGGTACTTGGGTTATATCTTCTTTAAATCCTCAAGGTTTGACACTAAAGATTCCCTTATAGCCACGGGAAAAATAAAAAACACACGACACACACGTAAACAGTAAGACTAAAGACAACTGCAGTACTTTTTAAATATGTGTTAGATAATCCCCAGCAGAGTCGCCATTTTGTTGGTTTTTAAACAGTGCTAAAACTACTAAGCGACAAAAGGCTTAATACCTAGATATCAGTACATACACAACCTAAAGAATAGTCAATTCTCATTGTCACTTGCCTATGCAAAGTACTAGGACCCAACTTCAACAAAACCTCAGATGGTTTTCTACTCTTTTGGCTCTGTAAAAACCAGGGCAGGTGTACCAGGGGATGGTTCAAAAATGGAACAATTGTATGAGAATTATTCTTAGTTTCATTTTGATTCTCATTTCTAAATCCTCAAACATATATGTAACTCTTACCAAATTGGTAAACACATCCCTTGAACAGATATGGCCAAGAAATCTTCTATAGATCTGCAGATGTTTTCAACAGCAATGGCTAAATGAAGCTAAAACATTCCATGCAGGCAAGTGCTAGCCAACTTTGAATATCTTACAGGAAATAAAAGTAAAATTTCATTTTATGATGTATTTGAAAAAACCAGTCATAATATACTTCTCTTTTGGCTGAAATACTTTCGATCAGTGCCTAATCCATTGGGGTTCAGAGTCTATAGTAAATTCTTAGATCTAATTTATTGCTTTGCAACAAATTCTTATCAGCAATTCTTATCAGAATTTATCATTCAAAAATCCTTTTCAATACCTAAGTAATCTCATCACATTCATCAGAGCCCTTATTTAATCCATTGAATTAACAACAATAACAAATGGATGTACAACCCTACTAGATTGCAATCAATTGCATAAGCTTTTACTCACACAACATCAAGGTAGCTAAGTATTTTAAAAGGAGACAAAATTCAGAAAGAACTGATATGGGGACAGTTCATAATTTGTATTCATTTCCTTTGAAAATGGTATATCCTTTACAATAGACCCAGAAAGACCTTCATAAAAGAAGCACAGTTCTTTCTACATTCATGTATTCTCAGAAATTTTGACAGAAAAGTATACTACAAACTTGCTTTCCAAATGTTTGGACCAAAAACAGGACTAAGCACAATACTTAGTAAAAATAGAATTTGGACCTTTCTTTAGCCTTGGGATCTCACTTAAATAGTGTGAGATGCAACAAGCTTCAGGCTAAAGAAGGTGACAGGTGTCCTTTCAAAAGAAAGACAAAAACAAAATAACAGAAAGATTAACAACATTTCTTGGCAGGTCCCTTTCTGTTATGCTTCTGAATTGTTGAGACAAGACCACGATCTGACCTTGCAGTTATTCTTCACTTTCGGAGTACATACCCATGAAGTCTGTAAGTGATGTATCATCTTTTGTTACTTACAAACTCACTTTAACCTGGGGATTTTCCATGTCATCATTGCTGATTACAAGGGTAACTATTACTTTTGCATCTTCTTCCTCATTGTCTCCTAACATCTGTTCACTAAACTGATTTTTCCACTTATTAAAAGTATCATCATCTGGCCAATCAAAACTTAGAGTTTCTCTTTGTATCTTTATTAAAGAATTTTCATTTTCCTCTAAATCATCAAATTCTTTTCTCATAGCAGTATAATACAATTGTACTTTTACCAGCTCCTCGTTTGTCTTTGCCCAAAACCAATGGCCAGTCTCACTAATGATGTTTATTATTCTGTTATCGAATAATTCATCCATTTCCTTTTTCCACTTTTCTTTTTCCTTTACTGTATCAACAGATTCTAAAGCACAAGGAAATAGGGTGAATTTTTCAGCAAGATAATTTGAAAAATAGAGTATCAATCTTCTCTATAAAGAATCTCTTTCATTTTCAAAATTTTCTAACTTATTCAATAAATCAAAAATCTTTTCAACTTGATGATAAGGCATTTGGACTACAGATATACATATAATTGTAACATCATTATTTCTCTGTCTCCATTTCTGTGCAAGAGAATCTAGTCCATCCTTTTCTTTATTCAACTCATCCATGAGGGTTACAATCCTTGTCAACTGATCATAAAAAGTTGACCATTGTATTTTATCCCTCAAATATGTCACACCCTGCTTCCATTTTTCTTCTTGCTGATTTCTAAATTCTATCTACCACTCATGTAATTTGGTTTTTTTTGCTTCAAATTCCTCTGCAGTATAGAATTGGGGTCTTTTAGGGGTGTCAGGTATTTCAATGATAGGGGTTAATCAAACAGATGACTGTGGAGGATATGCAATTCTCAGTGTACTGGATTCTCCCACTTTCCTTTTTCCAAGTATCTTCTCCAATTGAGATACCCTATTTTCCAGATCAATTCTCCTTTTTATCTCTTGATTATAAGCATCCACCACTATTTCATATTTACTGTGCATATCAATCATTTCCTTCTCTTCTCTTTTTGCAGTGGCCAAGGAAAATTTAGAATAATCCACATTCATGTGGGCTGCCTGTACATTTGAAGTATCAGCAACTCTCCTTACAATGATACTCCATGTTAGTCCTGAATCATCAGGCTATGATGAAGTAGTCCTAGATCCTCTTCTCAGGGACCACATAACAAGGGCAGCTTGATCATTGCTGAATGCTGTACCCAAGAATTCCTCTTTATTTGGATCCTGTAGTCCTAAATTATTTGATACAGAATTAAAAATTAATGCATCAGCAATATCCCAATTGGGAAATAATAAAACATTTGCATTTTTTACCATCTGTCTACCCTCATCAGGGGTTATATTCTGGAACTCTTGCGTCATTTGTTCCTTTATTTAATTTTGAATGGAGGCCTCATCCATTTCTAGATGTTTTGTTTTCATATTCTTACACCTGTGCTCAAAAATGTGCATGTTTACCCTCCATGCAAACTGATGGAAAGCCCTAGATCTTACAAAACTGTTATCAGACAAAAAATGCTGACTGGCTTGTTCCAAAATAGAGTCCAATTCCCTTCCTCTAAAATCTACTATAGTTAATTCAAAACTTGGCACAGGAGGTTCCTGGGGGTTCCCTTCATCAATTTCTCCTTGTGACCCCATTTGTTCAAATTGCTCATTGGTGAGCTACTCTTCCTCAATTCTTATTGGAGTTTGAGAAGGTGAGTAACCTTCATCAGTGGATTCTTCTTCCCTTATTATTTTTCTTCTTTTGGGAGAAGGCTCAGGGGGTCTTTCTTCCAGGATAGTACTGGTAGATTCAACTACCTATTTTTCTTTGTGTACAATGGGCATCTGTTGCTGAACAATAGTATATCCTGTCTTCTTTCGTACCACCAGTGGACCCATTCCAATGTTGGGGGTGAAACCCAATTTTCTGATAACCTCTCTAGCTTTATCTGGAAAAGAATCAATAAAATGTTGTTTCTTCTCATTCATTACTTCCATTATCTCAAAGAAAGTACTCATGAGCTTATTTATCTTATCTGCATTGGTTGCAGCATTACTAAGAGGACTGTAATCTTTGTCAAAACAATTAATAAACTCCAAAACTTTTGAATAGACTCTCCATTTTTCTTTCTTTATTTCTTGCTCATGGAGAGAATATTCATTTCTTATTATATCTTCAGGAAAATAGAATTCATGCTGAACTGGACGAAGCTTGATTCTAAGTCTAAGAGCAGAGTTAAAGAAACCTTCTGTATCACAAAAATGAGCATGAGACATTGCCATCTTATATTGATCCAAAATTTTGTGGAGAAAGATCCACCCTTCTTTAGTTATCACAAATTGGTGGGCTATAATGCAAGTAGGAAAAGTTGATCCTGTTCCCCTTTTGTGCAAAAAGGCCTCCTCCACTCCTCCCAACTGCCACATAAATTCAGCTGTCCCTACCTTTAAAGGTACCTAATAGGGTAGTACATGGGGTGTTCCTTTGAATCCATAGACCCTAATGACATTTGAGATTGAATATGGGATAATATCTCCCCAATTATGTGAAACTTTTAGACTATGGGGTTTGTCCATAGGCCTAACAAGATGCATTAGTGCTTTAGGAATTTTTGGATTATCACTCAATATGAGGCATCTTAGTTTGGAGGCAAAGTGCTTATCAAATCTAACAAAGCTAGCATTTTCTACTTCCCAAGTCATGTCTGCACTCCATAATTGGACTGGCAGTGCCTCCCCCTCTTGTTCCCTATTTAAAACCATTTCTTTACCAAAATAAGTGGCCCCTTTAAAAAGAAACATATGCATCAGTAGGGAGTACTGACCCCAAACCTTTTCCACCTTGCCCTTTGCAATCCCCACCAATCCTTGGTGAATCTCATTAGCCAAGTAAGATGTAAAATCAAAAATTATTTCCACACCAAAAGAGGAGATTTGGGTGATCATATACATGAAGCTCATCGGAATAAAATCTTCTTCGCCCTCTCCGAAGACTCTGCACAGGGTCCTATATATCTCTACTGCCCTGGCATTAAAGCATGATTTCTTGAATGGTTCTTTAAAAGATGATGTTATGGTTGAAAGGCCTCCAATTCGGCCTATGTGGGCTTTCAGTGCACCTTTCTAACTACATCCCTTTTGGATATATATTCTTTTTCTAACTCTATCAAATTAATAGGTACATGATACATAGTGAGAAGTCTCAGACTGAAAACCTTCCTAATCTCCTCAGGTCTGATGGTAACTAAAGCTTCGCCATCCATTCTTCTCACTACCTTAGTGGCTTGGTCATAATTTTTTGCTATAGCTTCAAGCAGGTCAAAATCCATAAACACACTAGGGACAACAAGCTTTCCAAGATCAAAATTCCATATATTGGCGTGAGGGGCATATAACTTCCTTTCTGCAATCCATTTTTTAAATAAACTCAAACCAATTTGAGAAGTTTGAGCATCCTGAACCCAATTACCTTTATCATACAATCCATCAGCTATCCTTAGCCTAGGGTTCAGTGAGGTTAACCTCTTAACTTGCACTGTTTCTATAGTAGACTCAGGAAGCAACTCAAGCAAATCATCATGGACATTTCTATCCAAATAGTTTATTGCACCTGAAAATTCCTTCTTCGGAGGCATCTTGGGCTATCTTTTTAGAACTTAAAAACTATGAAGATTATGGTAGTATTACTTGAATTTTGTCTCTATTTTCCTGTGTATTCCTGCAAATTTTCAGCGAACAAACAACTTGACAATTTTTATCAGACCCTGGCACGCTTTTCTTTCAGTAATGGCTTCTGTACAAGAATGGCTCCAAATCTTTGCTCGCGTGAGATGAAATTGATGAAATCTCTCTATATTATACTCTGTTTTTCCTTATGGACAAAGCTTTCTTGTTTAATTAATACAGAGAGTGGCACTACATTTTTCATTTAAAACTGCATCGTCGATCTTCAAAGATCCTACGATCATGTGGTGCAGAGAGAAAAACTAGGAGTTGTATTTGCCATGTCAGTTATTTTACCCAATGAGAACTTGCCACATACAGAATTCTTTCTTTGATGGCGCTTATATTTGGACCCACTGACGACTAAGAACACGTGTCAGCACATCGCTACTTTGTTATGCATAAAAAATGAGCACCTTGCCATAGCGAAGCGGCAACAATCGTTGATCTGATCCAAAAATGATCGAAAGATATGCTACAGGGCTTCTTAAGAAGGAAGGCGATGGGCCCAACTCGCTATGTCACTATAATTATCTCCCTTGCAACTCTTCATAGCAAGGAGATGACAGCCATTGATCACTTACCAAATCAAAGGTGAGGAAAAAGCACAGGATCTCCTGATTTATATTTGCTATGTCGCATGGCTTAACAAGCATGCAACTTGTCATAGCGAGCTTCGTTGATCCACTTCAAGCTGACGTTCAGGATTTTTTGTACATTCAGTCAGATAGGCATTAATGAGAATCGGATCTCTGCATAGTTGGCACATGTCAAAATTTACCATAGTCATTTATCATTCCATGTCACCAAAGATCTTGCTGATCTTTTACCATTTTACGGGGCCTCGCTAAGTCGCTAACGATGAAGCACTTGAATTTTCTGATAGCGAGGTAGCGAGCTCCAACACTTAAAAGGATTCCGTGCCAAAAAATGCAAGGGTTACTCAGTAATCACTTCTATCAATTAAAAATGATTCTGACAACAGTATTTATGACTAGTCATGCCACCTAGTGTAATTATGATACAAGCAAGATGCAATGTCATCATCTTTAGATTATCACGTGGCCTCGCTACTTCGCTAACGACGAAGTGCCTAATTTTTCCAATAGTGAGGTGGTAGAATGTCCGGTAAAACCATCATTCTGGCTCTGATGTCAGATATTCTAGTGGGTCCCTATCCTTTTTGGACAGTAACTTGCAAAGTGTACCTGCACAATAAATCATTTAATAAGCAAATCTCTGATCGTCGTATCTTCACTTTACGGTCCCGCCTCTCGCCATACTTAATAAGTATGCAACTTTTCATAGCGAGGTAATGACAATGGTAGATCTAGTCAGATCTAACGGTTGGGACAAATAGGAAGAAAAGGTAACCCGGGAGGAAAGGAAAAGGAATATGACAGCATATTCGTCTCTTTTGAAAATTCAAAATTTTGCGCCCGAAAATTTATGAATAGAGATGATATAGGGTTTACATGATGATTATTTCTTATGGATGATTTATCCAAAACCCTATGCTTCACTTAGGAATAGAACATTTGACTTTTCTATGATTTAACAGAAAACTTCTACTACACAAAAAGTCAGACCAACATAACCTTCAACAAGGTTGGCTCCTAACAGGACTCACTTCAGAAGAGTGAAAAATTGGTGACTAGTTACTTGGTGGTTTTTTCCCATATTGGATTTCCACATTAAATCTGGTGTCTCTTGTGTTCACTTTATTTTTAGTTACATGCATGAATTCTTGAAATGAAAGTAATAGTTTAATTTATCAAGTTACAACAGTTGTTTACCGAGTAAAAGTAGTATCTAAATCATTAAGACATCTAAGGGATTTGTGGATTAATTTTTGTGAGTAACTAATTCACCCCCCTCTCAGTTACACTATCTTTAATTCCAACAATTGGTATCAGAGCTTTTGGTGCTTATAGGAAAAGATTTCAAAGATCTAAGCTAAAGATCAGGATGTCTTACAAAAGAAAAATTTCAAGACTTAACATGGACAACTTCTCAGCATCGAAAGGATTGATGAGGCTTCATCTGGCTTCCATTGGTGATACAGGGTTGTAGTACCTTGATGAAAAATATGAAGAACCTTTTGGTACATTGTCTGTCAATGATATTGCTAAAAAGAAAACTCACAATAACATGATGATAGATATAGCATCTGCTTTGAGTTATGAAAAATTTGATGACATCAAGGATTGCAAAATTGTCTTTGAAATGTGGAACAAGCTGAAAGAAATCTATGGAGGAGATGATAATGTGAGAAGAGCCAAAGCAAAAAGTTTGAGAGGACAATTTGACCAAATGAGGATGAAAATATTACAAAGTATGTTGAAAGAGTTAAAGCATGTGTTAGTGCAATCAAAGCATCTAGAGGAGATATCAGTGAGGAGACAGTTATAAGTAAAGTACTTAGAACCCTACTTCCTATTTATGCAATCAGAGTATCTACAATTCAAGAAAGGAGATGTGAGGCAAATTATAAAATAAATTTAGAAGCCATAGTTGGAAGATTGACTACATTTGAGCTAGACAACTATGACAACTATGTTCTAGAAGCCAAGAATGTTGAATTAGCATTTAAATCCAAGCTTTCACTCAAATAAAAAGGGAAAAAGATGAAGGAACCACAATCAAAAAGTGATGAAGAATCAGAACAAAGTTCAGACAGTAATCTTGAAGTGGTTGAAGCTCTACTAGCAAGAAAATATTCAAGAGGCAAAGGAAAATACAAAGGTAAAGTTTCTTTAATTTGTTTCTCTTGTGAAGAAATTGGATATATTGTTGCTAGGTGCCCAAATAAGTAGAACAAGGATAAAAAGAAAGGTCACAAGTACAATGGAAAGAAAGACTTCAAATCATTCAAGGATAAAAGTAAGAAGACATGTTTTATGGAAAAAGATTCTAATAATTCTGATGATGAAGAAGATGATGAAATTGTCTACATTGTTCTAAAAGATGAATTTGATAATGATGAGGAAATGGCACTAATTTCTCATATGAGAAAAAATGATACATGGATCATAGATAGTGGTTGTTCTCATCACATGACTGGTGATAAAACTAAGTGAGAATATTTTAAAGACTATGATGGTGGTAGTGTAAGATTTGGTAACAATAAACCTTTTTGTATAAGAGTAAAAGGAAGAATCTCTCTAACCAAGGAACTTGTGTGTGATAATGCATATTAGGTAGAAGAACTAAAGCACAATTTGTTGAGTGTTGCATAACTACTCAATAATGGATTCAAGGTAGAATTCATGCATGGAAAAGAAAGATTTCTAGATGGCAAAGGAAAGCTGATTGGATCTGGTACTCAAACAAAAGGTAACTTATTTTATCTTGAACTTGGTGAATGTTCATGTTTCATTGCTCAAATTGAAGAAATTTGGTTATGGCATAGGAAGTTGTGTCATGTAAACTTTGATAACTTAATAAAAATTAGTAAATTCAAGAAAGTAAGATGTATTCCTGACATAAAGAAACCTTAGGTTGGTCTATGCAAAAATTGTCAAATTGGTAAAATGGGAAAGACTAGTTTTAAAAGCAAGAACTATCAGACTAAAGAAGTTCTAGAAATTGTGCATGCTAATTTGTGTGGACCTATTGGCATTGAAAGTTATACTGGTGAAAAATTCTTCATTCTATTTGTTGATGATTATTCAAGAATGATGACCCTTATGTACCTTAGGGAGAAATTAGAGGCATTTAAAAAGTTCAAATGGTATTTGGCTAGAGTAGAAAAAGAAACTGGCAAAAGATTGAAATGCCTAAGGTCTGACAGATGTGGTGAATTCATTTCACATGAGTTCAATAACTTTTGCATTAAAAGAGGAATCAAAAGATAGGTTGCAGCACCTAGAACTCCTGAACAAGATGGAATAGCAAAAAGAAGGAATAGATCTATCATGGATTGTGCAAGAACCTTAATGATTGAGAAAGGCATTGCTATCAAATACTAGAAGGAAGCTATCAGCACTGTAGTTCATACCTTGAACCGAGTATAGCTGAAAAAGAACTCATTCAAAACACCCTATGAGTTGTGGTATGGCTACAAACTCAATGTAAGTTATCTAAAGGTATTTGGAAGAAAATGTTACATTTTGAAAGAATCTAGGAAAGGTAAATTTGATGTAAAAAGTGATGAAGGAATATTTTTTTGGATACTCTTGCAAAAGCAAAGCATATAGATGTTTGAACTTATCTATTCACAAAGTTATAGAAAGTGCACATGTGAAAGTTGATGAGTTTGTAGAAAGAAGAGAAGAAGAAAGAAAAAAGGAACCTAAAGACTACAGAAGATTTGTTTACATTTAACCTGACATAATACTAAGTATACCTATCAATTAGGAATCCTCAACTCCAAAGTCTTCATTAATTGGGTTACAAGAAGTTCAAACCAATTTTGTATCTACCAAGCTGCAAGAACCCGAGTTGCAAACAAAAGCTACTGAGTTAGCATCTATCGAGCCTGAGTAACCTAAATCAGAACCAAAATTTGAGAGATAGAAGGATAACAATGCAAGTCATTCAAAAGGCAAGGAGCCTGTGTTAGCCAAATATGTCAAAAAGCATCATGCACTAGATCAGATCATTGGTGATAAATCAAAAGGAACAATGACAAGAAGTAAGTTGAAAGGAACTTGTTTACTTGCTAATTTTGAACCTAGAAATGTCAAAGATGCACTAGACAATGAAAGTTGGATTGAAGCTATGAATGAATAGATAGAATAGATAGAGAAAAATAGAACATGGACTCTTGTACCTAGACCCAAAGACAAGAATATGATTGGAACAAAGTGGGTATTCAAAAACAAACTAAACGAAGATGATAAGGTATCAAGGAATAAAGCTAGACTAGTATGCAAAGGATGTTCACAAGAAGCAGGTGTAGACTATGGAGAAACTTTTGCTCTTGTTGCAAGATTGGAAGGTGTCAAAACCTTACTTGCATATGTTGCATTCAAAGGATACAAAGTTTATCAGATGGATGTCAAGTCAACATTTCTCAATGGCATATTGAAGGAAGAGATTTAAATTGAGCAGCCTGAAGGTTTTTTTGATCCAGACAAGAAGGAAATGGTCTACAAGTTGCATAAAGTATTATATGGCCTGAAACAAGCCCCTAGAGCATGGTATGAAAGATTGCATAACTATCTTATTCAGATTGGTTTTTAAAGAACTAATGACAGTAGTTGTTTGTACATAAAGGAAGGACTAGATAATAAGATTGTTTTGGCAAAAATATTTGTCGATGATACTTTGTTCATAGGAAATGATGATCTTTGAAAAGAATTTTTGGAACAAATGAATAAGAAATTTGAAATATCAATGTTTGGTGAGATAAAATTATTTGTTGGTCTTCAAATTTAGTAGAATAAGAATGGCATTTACATCACTCAATCTAAATACATCAAGGAGATACTGAAAAAGTTTGGTATGGAGGACTGCAAACCAGTTGGGACTCCTATGTGTACTAGATTAAAACTCACCAAGGATGATGAATCAAAGGAAGTGGATCAGACATTGTATAGATCTATGATTGGAAAGTTGCAATATATAGTGCACACAAGACCAGATATTGCCCTTGCAGTAGGAATTGTAGCAAGATTCTCAACAAAACCAAAAGAAAATCACATGATGGTAATCAAAAGGATCATGAGATACTTAAAAGGAACTGAAGAATATGGATTATGGTATAAAATTGGAGGAAAATTAGATTTAAAGGTGTTCACTAATGCAGATTGGACTAAAAAAATTGATGACAGGAAGAGCACAAGTGGAGGTGCTTTCTTTCTTGGAAAAAGGTTGGTTTCTTGGACAAGAAAAAAGCACAATTGTACATCTCAATCCATAGTAGAAGCTGAATATGTTGTATTAGTAGTGAATTATTTAAATATTATGTGGTTTAAACAACTATTGGAAGGTATGAAGCAAGAAATCAAAGAACCAATTGTTATGTTTTGTGATAACAAAAGTGCAATTAACATCTCCAAAAATCTAGTGATGCATTCAAAAACCAAGCAAATTTCCATAAAGTATCACTTTGTTAGAGAATTGGTGCAAGGAAATGAAATAAGATTGGAATATGTGCATATAAAGGAACAAATTGCTGACATATTCACAAAGACTTTACCTAAGGATGCATTCTTGTATCTAAGAGGTAAGTTAGGGGTCATTCCCCTATCTGAAGCTCACTAAAATACATTTTAGTGATGTATCAATAGGAACAGAATTGAAGATCTATCAATTGATGCAACAAACCAATGAAGATATTGCATATGAATCAGTACATCAGGTACAATGTTATTCAATTGTTTTGAGTTATCTTTGGCATGTGTTGTCAAAGAGGGAGAATATATATTGTCATATCTTTCTGAAATTTGCAAATAATAAGAGTTTGTGTAAGAGGGAGAGATTATATGTAAGAGGGAGTTTTGTATTCTATCATTAAAGAACTTGTTTTCAAATTTCATTCTGCTATGGCATGTTTTGTTGCCATCAATGCCAAAGAGGGAGATTGTTGAATATAATTGTTCAATTGTGTGTTGTCTTTGATATCACACAAATTTCATATCAATCATCAGATAGTGTCTACCAAAATTAGAAGGTCAACAAAGCAAAGGACAGTGTCTACTAAGCTCAGAGGTTAGCAAGGCAATAGACAGTGTCTACCGAGCCCAAAAGGTTAGTAAAGATAGTTTGCAGTGTCTACTAAGTAGAAAATTGGTTACCGAGCCTTCAAGGTAATCAAAAAAATTTAGTTCTTACTGACCTCACTCAGTAATCGAAGAAAATATGACAAAATCAGTTCTTACTGAGCTCACTCGATAATCGAAGAAAATATGAAAAAAATAGTTCTTACCGAGTTCACTCGATCATCAAAGGTAATTTGGTAAAAGCAGTTCTTACCAAGTAAAATTGGCAGCCAAAGGATTTTAAGATATTGTAATGTTAACGGAGTCAAGAAGGTTAACTCTAGAAATTCTTGGGAGCAGTATTTACCAAGCAGGGTCACCCAGTAAAGGACATTTATTTGTTTAAGAATAATATCTGTAGCCAATTGTTGAATGGTTTATTGATAAATGCAACATGTAAATGAGCCAACTTGACAACTTGAATGATATAAGTAATAAGTCAAGTTGTGAATTAAAAGTAGCATGAGGTGGAAGAATGTGGAATTAATATGATATGAAGACTGATTGTTGTGGAAGTAGATTCGAAGGATGATCAGAGATCATTGAGAAGCAACAAAGCCATATTTGATCAAGGAGGATCTAATGATGCTGAACAGAGACTTGTATCTAAAAACTTTAGTTGCATCTTGTTCAGGTCAATTCATTGTTGCTTTCTAACCATTGTAGTAGTGATTTCAAATCTCTTAATAGAGTTTGTTTAACAACCATTTTGTAAATCCTCTAACAAGGTGACAGTTTAGTTGAATTATTCTAAAGACCTCTAGCAAAGCCACTCCTAATAGGGTGATTAAATCTTCTACTAGGGTCACACCTAATAATGTGTATTGTAACCTTTAATAGGGTTGGCTCCTAACAAGGCTCACTTCAGAAGAGTGAAAAATTGGTGACTAGTAACTTGGCGGTTTTTTCCCATATTGGGTTTCCACGTAAAATCTGGTGTCTCTTGTGTTTACTTTATTTTCAGTTACATGCATGAATGCTTGAAAATAAAGTAATAGTTTAATTTACCAAGTTACAACAGTTGTTTGCTGAGTAAAAGTAGTAACTAAATCATTAAGACATCTAAGGGATTTGTGGATTAATTTTTATGAGTAACTAATTCACCCCCCTCTCAGTTACACTATCTTTAATTCCAACAACTGGATGACATGGATATATCTCCTATATTCAATGTTATTGATTTATACAAGTATCAGGAGTTAGATGATGAAGTTATTGTATCAAAGGGCTATCCTAAGAAGCATATTTAAGTAGTTGAATAGGTATTGGATTAGATAATTCGTAAGAGCACAAGAAGAAAAGGTTATTATAAATATATAGTGAAGTGGAAGAACAAACCTATGGAAGATGCTTCATGGATTTCTCAATCTAAGTTGGATTCAACTCAAGTTGAGACATCTCATTGATTTAGGAGACTCATTTCACCAAACCCTATTTTTCTAATGCAAGAGCATCTCGAGTTGCACTACTATCCTGCATGTTTCTTAGTTATTGTCTTGCTGTTGAAACTGGGTTTTGTTGAAATTGTGTTTTCTAGTTTCTAGGTGCCTATTGTAGAATATGTAACTAATTTTTCATAATTAATGAAGGTTTGTGAACTTCAAGGATTGAGGAGGGCCTAGATTAATATATATGTTCCAGAGTGAAACTTCTAACTCCTTATAGTTTGAGCGATATGGTGATTCTCCCAGAACATCAATTTCTAGTATTTTTGTGTGATAGTTTTTTATGATCAACTTTTAGAATGGATGTGAAATTTTTGTTGATGAATAAAACTTTGTTCACTTAAGAGGTTGTAGAGATCCTAAATATATACCCACAATTTGAAGCATGAGTTCTAAGTCAATTAGAGCTAGGAGATATCATGATTTTTCTTGGACATCAATTTCTAAACACAAAATTATTGATGTAGGCAACTTATGTATTTAATGTTAGGTTTATTTTATTTAATATTTGTTGAGAGCTAACTTGTGGCTTTTCCATGTTGTAGAATGATCTATAAGCCATTTTGGCTAGTATAAATAGAATGTTTAGGCTTAGAGCTAGGATATTTTTTAGGAGTGAAGAGTTTTTAGGTAGTTTTGAAGAGGATTGCAGAGCAAGACTGGAAAGTGTGAATTTTTTGTTGATCTATATATTTTTTATTTGGCCATATTCTAGATGTCCTTACAGGTTGGCATGTATGAAGATATTTTGATAAATTAATAAAATTATTTCACTCTTCTTCCTCCTTTGGTTGTTGTTCTTTGTGTTTGGTTTCATTGTTTTCACTCTTGTAAGGTGGTTTAGAGAGTTGGGTTTGCCATTGGCCCTAGTTTTCCCTATCCTTCCTTGCATCACCTATGGCCTTTATGGTGTGTCTAGGATTTCAATAAGAGGAGTGCATTTAAAAGGCTCCACTAGTGCATGAGGATAGGTGATTCTTGACTTGGTGGATTTCCCTTGGTGTCCCATTAGTTTATTATCTAGTTCAATTATTTTTTGAACTTCTACATTGTATGCAGCTAAAAGTTTTTCATACTTTTCTTGTAGCTCTAATATTTCTCTCTTGTCTCTTTGAGTTATGGCTAAGGTGAGGTTGGCTGATCCAGCACCTAGCTCAACTAATTCTTCAATGATATTTTATTTAACTCTTTATAAAATTAGTTTCCCATCAAGCTAATATAATTAGACTAGGAAGATGATGTAGGAGCATCCTAGGTTGTACTGCTATTCTACATGTTTTCAATTTTTATCTTGCTGTCAAAACTGGGTTCTGTTGAAGTTGTATTTTTTGGTTTCTAGGTGCATGTTACAAACTCTATAACTAATTTTACATAATGAATAAAGGGCTGTAAGCTTTAAGGATTGAAGGGGGCCTAGATTGATATCTATTTTGTAGAGCACAAGTTCTAACTCCTTATAGGTTGGGAGCTATGGCAATTCTCCCAAAATATCAATTTATGGTAGTTTTGCATGACAATTTTTTGTGCTCAACTTTCATAATGGATGCACACTTTTTCTTGATAAATAAAAATTTGTACACTTTATGGGTTGTATAGGACCTATATATCTACCCACATTTTGAAGCATGAGTTCTATCACAATCGAATCTAGGAGATATCACATTTTTTCTTAGACTTCAATTTTAGGACAGTTAATTGTTGATGTAGGCTAACTTGTGTATTTAATTTTGGTTTATTTTCATTTAATATTTGATAAGAGCTAACTTTTTGTTTCTCCATGATTCTAGAATGATCTGTAAGCTATTTTAGCTAGTATAACTAGAGTGTTTAGGCTAAGAGCTAGGAAAGGGAAGAGTTTTTAGGTAGTTTTGAAGATGATTGCAAAGCAAAACAGGAAAGTGCAAATTTGTTGTTGGATCCTTGAATGTGAATGTAAGAAGGCCCTTATAACTACACATGTATGAAGATATATTGATGAATCAATGAAATTTTTACACTCTTCTTACTCCTTTGGTTATTGGTCTTTATGTTTTCTTCCATTGTGTAAACTCTTGTAAGGTGATTCAGAGAGCTAGGTGTGTCATTGGCCCTAGTTTTACCTATCCTTCCTTGTGTTAGGTGGTACTAGAGCATAAGGTTCATCCTTGTGGAGATTGGATCATGTAGAACTCTAATTTGGATTTGGTTGTAGGGTTACAGATCTATGGACTTGGCCTATAACTTGCAGAGGGTTACAATCTTGTAGGAACCTTATTTGTAAAGATGGTTTGTGGTAGAGAAATGCTAATAATACTATATTGGATCAGATGAGACAAATTTCAGCTAGATTAGATGTTGTGCAAACAACCAAGAGGAGAGGAGCACATATTGATGATGCAAGTGATAATGAAGTAGTAGCACCAAACCATAATCCAAAAATTGAAGAAGATCAAGATGAGGAAAGATTGTTGTGAGTGTTGTCTAGGGAAAATTCAAAGCCTATTGTAGAAGTTGTTCCTTATGATGGAAAATTGGATACCAATGTTTTGTTAGATTGGAACTCAGATATGGAGAAGTTCTTTGATTATGATAACACTCTTGATAATAAGAAGGTGAAGATTGTAGTTACTAGGCTAAAAGGTCATGTTTTGCTATGTGGAAACATTTGCAAACTAATAGACAAAGGAGAGGAAAGGAGAAGATTAGAACTTGTCAAAGATGCTGAACAAGGTAAAGAACAAATTCCTTCTTGCTGATTACCAAGTTATCTTGTTGAGAAAGATGCAAAATTTGAAATAAAAGGACATGATTGTGAAAGAGTATACTAAGGAATTCTATAGTTTGAACATTAGATCTAGACATGTGGATGATGATGTTGAGAAAATTGCAATGTACATAAATGGATTGAGATCTAGAATTCAAGATGAATTAAGTTTTATGAAGTTGGAAAGTGTAGCAGAAGCATATCAATATACCTTAAAAGCTAAGGAGATCTTAGCAAAGAAGCAAGAACAAAGACAAATAGGTAGAGGTGGTAGATTCCAAAGAGGTAGAGGTATATCTTATGGTGAAGGTGGCAGATCTCAAAGTTTTGTGTAGGATAAAGGAAAATCTGAATGGAAGAATGATGACAAAGACAAGATTGAGTTGAAAGGTGGTAGCTCATACCAAGGAGGTGCTTGATTTTACCAAGGAAGAGGTAATTCTTATCCTAGAGGTGGTTTACATGGTAATTGTTTCAGATGTGGTAAAGAAGGGCATAGATCTTTTGAATGTAGATCTTCTAAAAGTGGGCAGAATAATATATATGTTGTGATTCAAGAAAACATTTAGAGTTCACCAAGTGGACCTAAGGCTAGAGAAAATTTTATGGTGAAAATAACCTTATGTAATAAGGGAAATGATGAGGAACCTAAAAGTTTTTTCAAGACAAGATGTAAGATGAATGGAAAATATTGCAAGGTGATCATTGATAGTCAAAGTTCTACAAATTTGGCATCAGAAGAGTTGGTTACAAAGTTGTAGTTGTAGAGGTTGAAACATCCCAAACCTTATCATGTTTCATGGATCAAAGATGAGCATAAAATATTCAAGATTGGAATTTACTTTGATGAAGTGTTGTGTGATATTATGCCTATTGATTGTTGTCATATTTTGTTGGGTAGACCTTGGCAATATGATAGAAATGTTGTACATGATGGAAGATTGAATCAATATACTCTTTGGGTAAATGGGAAGAAAAAAATATTATTGCATTTGATTGAGAGTCCAGATGAGGTTAGTTGTATTACAATAAAATTTTACATGGTTAATGGAAATCAATTTGAAAAGGAAGTAAAGAGGAATCAAGTTTGTTTTGTTATAGTTCCTAGATAACTGAGTGTTGGTAGTAATGACCAAGCAATAGAAGTTGGTGATGACAGAGTGATAGCATAAATTATAGAATTGTTGAATGAATATAAATATATGATTGTTGATGATATTCCTGATGGTTTACCTCCAGTAAGAAGCATAAGTCATTGTATGGATCTGATTCCTAGAGCTAGTTTGTCAAACAAAGCATCATATAGATTGACACTTACAAAGAATGAAGAACTTAATGGACAAGTACATGAATTGTTGTAGAAAGGTTTGATTAGAGATATTTTGAGTCTATGTGTTTTACCTATTGAATTAGTACCTAAAAGGAATGGAGAATGGAGAATGTGTATTGATTCTAGAGCTATTAACAAAATCATAGTGAAATATAGGTTTCCTATGCCGAGAATGGATGACATAATGGATTGTTTGAGTGGAGAAAAGTATTTTATTAAGATTTATTTGAAGAGTGGCTATCATTATATTAGAATTACAGAAGATGATGAATGGAAGACTACTTTCAAGATAAAAGATGGTTTGTATGAATGGTTGGTTATGCCTTTTGGTTTGACCAATGCACCTAGTATTTTCATGAGGTTGATGAATGAAGTTCTAAAAAGATTCTTGGATAATTCTGTGATTATTTATTTGGATGATATTCTACTATTCAAAAAGACTAAGAACATCTCGAACATACTAGAAAAGTAATGTAGAGGTTGAAAGATGGATTGAAGATGGATCTTGAGAAGGTTAAAATAATTTTGGAGTGGCCTACACCTAAGAATGTGGGTGAGATAAGATAATTTCATAGTTTGGCTAGTTTTTACAAAAAATTTATAAAGAATTTCAACTCTGTTTGTAATTTTATGACTAAGACAATGAGGGGAGATAAAAAGGAATTCAATTGGACATATGGAGCTGATAAGAGTTTTGAGACTTTGAAACAAAAGGTTTCTAAAGTACCTATATTGGTTTTTTCTAATTTCAACAAAGTATTTTAAGTCGAATGTGATGCAAGTGGTAATCCAATAGGAGCTATATTAAGTCAAGAAGGTAAGCCTATTGCTTTCTTTAGTGAGAAGTTGAATGATGCTACAAGGAAGTATTATGTGTATGATCAAGAGTTTTATGTTATTGTTCAAGTTCTAAAGAAGTGGAGACATTATTTGATTCCTAAGGAGTTTTTGTTGTATACTGATCATAAAACTTTATAATACTTAGAAATTCAACATAAATTGAATCAGAGACATATGAAGTGGGTTGAGTACTTGAAAATTTTTACATTTTTCATTAAGCATAAGAGTAGAGTTACTAATAGAGGTGTTGATGTATTGAGTAGAAGACATTCTTTGTTGACTAAAATGAAGGTTGAAGTTATTGGTTTTGATGAAATGAAAGAGTTGTATGATGCTGATCCTAATTTTTTTGAGGTGTGGATAGATTATAGAGCACCAAATCTAACCAATCACATAAGTAAGTATGATAAGTATTTCATTCAAGAAGGTATGTTGTTCAAAGGTATTCAGTTTTGTATTCCTAGAAGTTCTATAAGGCTGAATTTGATTAAGGAAAAGTATAATGGTGGATTAACTGAACATTTTGGAATTGATAATACATTGAGTTTGTTGAAAGAGAAGTATTATTGGCTGCAAATGTATAAGGATGTTCAAATTTTTTTAAAGAGTTGTGGAGTTTATCAATTTGTAAAAGGAGTGAGTCAAAATACTGGTTTGTATACACCTATTACTATTCTTGAGAAACCTTGGAGTGACATTAGTATGGATTTTGTTCTTGGATTACCTAACATAGTAAAGGGGTATGATTCCATATTTGTTCTTGAGAACATTTTTTCTAAGATGGCTCACTTCATACCATGTAAGAAGATATCAAATGCTAAGCATGTTGCTGAACTTTTCTTTAAAGAGATTATGAGATTGCATGGATTACCAAGAAGTATTATTTCTGACAGAGATAGCAAGTTTGTTGCTTATTTTTGGAAGACTTTGTGGAAGAAGATGGGTGCTAATTTGAAATTTGTTTCTACATTCCATCGACAAGTAGATGGACAAATAGAGGTTATGAATAGAATCTTTTGTAACTTGTTGAGATGTTTAGTTGGGAATAAGCCAAGTAATTGGCAGATGGTATTGGCATGAGCTAAATTTACATATAATAATTTTGTGAATAGAAGTACAGGGAAGACAACTTTTGATATTGTTACTAGAATGAAGCCTAGAGGAGTATCAGATTGCAAAGATATTACTAGTGAAGAAAAGAGAAGTGTTGCAGGATAAGAATTTTCTAATTTTACGGAGTCTTTACATAAGGAAGTAAAGTTTAGGATAGCACAAAGTAATCAAAAATATAAGGAGAATGTTGATTAGTCTAGGAGACATCATGATTTTCAAGTTGGCGATGAAGTGATGGTTCATTAAAGAAAGGAATATTTTTAGTTGGAACATATAGTAAGTTGAAGATGATGAAGTTTGGACCTTGTAACATCTTGAAGAAATTTGATAGTGGAAATGCTTATGAAGTTGAGTTACCTGATGACATGGATATATCAACTATATTTAATGTTGCCAATTTATACAAGTATCATGAGTTAGATGATTAAGTTACCAACTATCCTAAGAAGTAGAAAAAATTTTGGATTAGAGAATTGGTAAGAGCACAAGAGGAAAAGATTATTATGAATATTTGGTGAAGTGGAAGAACAGATCTATGGAAGATGCTTCATGGATTTCTCAATCTAAGTTAGATTCAGCTTAGGTTGTGACATCTCAATGATTCAATAGAATCATTTCATCCAACCTTGGTTGTATGATGCAAGAGCATCCTGGGTTGCACTGCTATCCTACATGTTTTTAGTTTTTATCTTGCTGTTGAAACTGGATTCTGTTGAAGTTGTATTTTCTGATTTTTAAGTGCCTATTGTAGACCTTGTAACTAATTTTTTAATGAATGAAGGGTGATGAAATTCAAGGATTGAAGAGGGCCTAGATTAATATCTATGTTCTAGAGCACAAGTTCTAACTCCTTATAGGTTGGAAATTATGACAATTCTCCCAAAACATCAATTTTTGGTAGTTCTGCATGATAGTTTTCTATACTCAGCTTTCAAAATGGATGCATAATTTTCTTTGGTGAATAATGCTTTGCACACTTAAGAGGTTTTAGAGGACTTGGATATCTTCCCAAAATTTGAAGTGTGAGTTCTAACTCAATTAAATCTAGGAGATATCACAATTTTGCTCAGACATTAATTTTAGGATAGTTAATTGCTGATCCAGACCAACTTGTGTATTTAATTTTGGTTTATTTTCATTTAATATTTTCTAAGAGCTGACTTGTGGATTTTCTATGATTCTAGAATGATCTATTAGCCATTTTAGCCAGTATAAATAGAGTGTTTAAGCTAGGAGCTAGGAAACAGAAGAGTTTTTAAGTAGTTTTGAAGAAGATTACAAAGTAGAATTGGAAAGTATGAAATTATTGTTGGATCCTTGAATGTGAATGTAAGAAGGCCTTACATGTGGTCATGTATGAAGATATTTTGATGAATCAATGAAAGAATTTTAATCTTCTTCCTCCTTTGGTTGTTTTTCTTTGTGTTTTATTTCATTGTGTAAACCCTTACAAGGTGGTTTAGAGAGCTAGGTGTGCCATTGGCCCTAGTTTTCCATGTCCTTCCTTGCATTAGAAGAAGCAGTCTTGAATCTTTTTCTCATTGACCAAATGACCAATGTATCATGGTCCTTAGTGAATTTTTCACCTTGTATTTATGTATTTCCCTTTTCCTCTACACTCAATTTGTTTGTAACAGAATTGAAAAATATGGCTTTTGTAATATCCCAATTAGGTAGTAGAAAAACCCTAGATGCTTTTATCATTTGCATTCCTTCTTCAGGAGTTAAAATTTTGAATTCTTGCATCATCTCTTCTTTGATTTGGTTTTGCACATTAGTCTCTTCCATTTCTGGATGCTTTTTTTTCAATTTGTTGCATCTTTCCCAAAACATTCCAATGTTTCTTCTCCAAGAAAATTGGTAAAAGGCTCTAGATTTGATAAAATTGTCATTAGACATAAATTCATGGTTGGTGAGTTCTATCATGGGGTCCAAATATTTTTGTTTGTAATCTACAATAGTTAACTCAAGGCTAGGCATAGGGGGTTCCTACGGATTCCCTTCCTCCAATTTTATTATAGTAATAAAAACTCCCTCTTGCAACCCCAACTATTCCACCTACTCCCTAGTAAGTTCTTCATCTTCTATGTGCAATGGGAATTGGGTTGGTGGATACTTCTTTATTTGAGGTATTTTTTTTTTCTCTATCCTTTACCTCTTGGGTGTGAGCTCATCTGGTCTCTCTTCCAACACAACACTAGTTGACCCCATTATTTTCTTTCCTTTGTCTAATGTAGCCTTTTTATTCTAAATTATATTATAGCCAGGCCTTTTTTAAACAACTACTTGCCTTGATCTTACTATAGGAGTAAAAGATAATCTCCTCATAACTTCTCTGGCCTTTTTAGGAAAATAATTAATAAAGAATAGTTTTTCCTCATTCATGACCTCCATAATTTCAACAAAAGTGGTCATTAGTTTATTCAATTTGTCTACCTCTATTTTTGCATCCTTTAGAGGCTTATAGTCCTTATGAAAATAATTAATAAATTCCAAAACTCTAGAGTAAACTCTCCACTTTTCCTTCTTGATCTCTTGCTCTTGTAAAGAGAATTTGTTCCTTATAATATCATCAAGGAAATAGAATTAGTGGTCCCTTGCACCAACTTTAGCCCTTTTTCTAAACACATAAAAAAATCCATCCATATCACAAAAGTAGGGGTGATATATAGCCATCTTGTATTGGTTTAAGAATTTATAAAAAAACACCCAACCACCCTTATTGATAACAAAATGGTGAGCCATAGTACAAGTGGGGAAAATTAAGCCTCTAGATCTTCCAACCAATTGTGCTTCCTCCAGTCCCCCCATTTTCCATAGCATCTCAGCTATCCCTACCTTCAAAGGCACTTGGTAGGGTAGCACATGGGGACTCCCTTGCAAACTATAAACCCTAAAAACTATTGAAATTGGGTATGGTATGATATCTACCCAATTATGGGAAAATCTCAACCCATAAGGGTTGTCCATGGGCCTAATGAAATCCAACAATGCCTTGGGGATTCTAGGATTATCCCTTAATATGAGGTTTCTCAACCTTGATGCAAAATACCTATCAAAATTGATGAAGCTAGCCTCCTCTACATCCCAATTCATATTTACGCTCCACAACTAGACTAGCAGAATCTTTCCTTCATTTTCTTGATTCAAAATCATCTCTTTCTCAAAATATGTAACCCCCTTAAACAAGAACATGTGCATTAGCAATGAATAATGGCCAAAAGTTTTTTCTAATTTTCCTTTTGCAATTCCAACTAACCCTATATGGATCTCTTATGCTATATAAAATGCAAAATAAAAAATAATATCAACACAAAAGAGGAGATTTGAGTCATCATATACATGCATTTTATTGGCATAAAATTCTGCTCATCTTCACAAAAAACCCTACATAAAGTCATGTATATTTCTATTGTCCTGGCAGTGAAGAATTCCCTTTTGAAAGGTTCTTTAGTTGATGCTATAACCAATGGAAAATTTCCAACTAAGCCCAAGTGTGCCCTTAATGTACCTTGCTTGACCCTATCTCTCTTAGATAAGTATTCCTTTTCTAGTATTGGCAAGTCAATGGTTACATGATAATCTAAAAGTGGTTCTAGAACAAAAACTTCTAAAATTTCTTTAGCATTTATATTTATTAGGCAATCCAAATCTATTCTTCTTACTATCCTAATTCCTAGGTCATAATTTTGGAAATGGCTATGAGTAGGTTAGCGTCCATGAAAACACCATGGACCACTAGTTTTCCTAAATCAAAATTATAGATATTTCCATATGGAGCAAATAATTTTCTTTCTGAAAACCACTTCCTAAAAAGATAGAGCCCTTTTTTAGAAGTAGTAGCATCCCTAACCCAATTCCCTTTTTCATACAAGCCATATGCAATTTTGAGCCTAAGGTTCACAGGAAATAATTTTTTGACTTGGGCTGACTTAGTCATAGATTTAGGTAGTTGTTCAAGAAAGTCATTATGAATATTTCTACTTGCATAATCTACCTTTCTTGAAAAGAATTTCTTTGGAGGCATGCTTAATAATGATCCAAAATAATAGAATTATTTATTGTGAAATGGATTTGGATACTTACTTGGCTATCTATTACTCTTTCATTGAAATTTTACAACATAAGGTGGAAACTAGAAATTCTTTCACACGTTAATCACTTGAGAAATATTTCAATAGGATCTAAGCTCTCTAAGAATTTGAAATTTGTTTATGTAGAGAAAAATTGGTGAAATCTTTTCAATATATCCCTAGTTCCACTTCACACAAGGAGCCTCAATTTTTATAAATGGGCTATAAGGAAAACAGGGTGGCATCACCTTCTAAATTTGAAAACAAGTTGTCAATTTCAAAAAATTGGATGATCTAGGAATAAGATTATTAATGACTTAGATTAAATTATTCAAGCTTGCAATCAAACCAATCAAAATTCTCCATATAATCCTTTCTTTCCACTACTGGCAAGTTTTACTGGACCCACTTGCACCTTTGGACACATGCCACACTCTCACTATGTCACTATGTATAAACATCGAGCAATTCTTGCATGTGACATAATGACCTTCGTTGACGCAACTTTAATCAAATGATGCATATCTCATGATTATTTTATTTCAACTATGGTGGGTCCTTTCTAAATTTCCTTTGGTCACCATGTCACATGTACTAAAGGTCATTCAAGTTTTTATAGTGACAAGGCACCCACTATCTTACTTCTTAGATATAGAAATGCATCCTTAGGTAATGGTTTGGTGAATATGTCTACAATTTGTTCTTTTGTGTTCACATATTCCAATCTAACTTGTTTATCTTGCACCAATTCTCTTTAGAAGTAATATTTTATAGTACTATGATTATTTTGGTATGCATCACTGGATTCTTTGATATATTGATTGCACTAGTGTTATCACAATATATGACTATTGGACCCTTGATCTCTACCTTCATACCTATCATCAGTTCTTTGAACCAAACAATGTTAGAAAAATTAACTGTTGCTTCCACATATTCTGCCTCTATTGTGGATTGAGAGATACAATTTTTTTTCTTGCTTGTCCAAGACAGTAGTCTTTTACCAAGAAAGAATGCTCCTTCACTATTTCTTTTTCTTTCATCAGTACTTCCTACCCAATCAACATTAGTAAATACCTTTAAGTCTAGATTTACTCCTATTTTATACCACAAGCCATAGTCTTCACTACTTTTTAGATATCTCATGATTTTTTTGACTTCCATCAAATGATTTTCTTTGGGATTTTAAAATATTTCCACCATACCAACTACTAATGCAATATCAGGCCTTGTGTGCACTACATACTATAACTTTCTAGTCATTGATCTATATGTGGTTTGATCTATCTCTTTGAAATCATCATTTTTAGAAATCTTATGTCTAGTAGACATAAGGGTTCCAACTAGTCTTGAATCTTCCATTCCAAATTTCTTTAGTATTTCCTTTATATATTTAGATTGAGTGATGTAGATACTTCTACTAAATTTGTAATCTAACAAAGAAATTTATTTCTCCAAACATAGACATCTCAAGTTCTTTACTCACTTCTTCTAAAAATGCTTTGTGCTAGTCATCATTTCTTATAAATAAGGTAACATCAACAAATATTTCTTCCAACAGAATCCTTTTATATGGTCCTTCTTTCATATATAGACTACAATTATCATTTTTTCTTTCAAAGCCAATATGTATCAATTAATTATAAATTCTTTCATACCAAGCTCTAGGAACTTTCTTGAGTCCATATAATGCCTTGTGTACTTTGCAGACCATGTCCCTTTTGTTAGGATCTACAAAACCTTCTAGCTATTCAATGTAGACTTCCTCATCAAGAATTCCACTTAAGAATGTAGATTTTACATCTATATGATATACTTTAAATCCTTTGTGAGTTTCATATGCTAGTAGAGTTCTAACACCTTCTAATCTTGCAATAGCAGAAAAATTTTCACCATAATCAATACCTTCTTCTTGAGAATATCCTTTAAACATCAACCTTGCTTTGTTTCTAGATACTTTTTCCATCTTCATTCATCTTTTTTCTAAATACCCACTTTGTGCCAATTACATTTTTATCCTTGGGTCTAGGAACAAGACTCCATATTTTTTTCTTCTCTATTTGTTCTATTTCTTCACTCATTTCTTCAATCCAAATTTCATTTTCTAATGGATTTTTAACACTTCTAAGTTCAAATTTAGTAAGTAAACATGTACATTTTAATTTTCTTCTTATCATTGGTCCATTAGATTTGTCTCCAATGATCTGATCAGGTGCATGATGCCTTTTGAAATATCTTTCTAACATAGTTTCTTTGGATTTGGAATGAGTTTCATTGATTTCATCATGAACTTTAGTATCAAGCTTAGGTCCCACTATTTATGACTTAGGTCCTTTAGACTCAGTTTTCTCTAGCTTGGTACCTTTTGGCTCGAGTCCTTTACATGGTGACATGGGTTGTACTACCTAGAACTTAGTCATTATTGGAGATTTTGGGGACTCAAGAGGTGGAGCTTACTTTCTTTTAGATAGATTTTTCAAGGTATCAAGTTAATAGTAAACAAATCTTTTGTAATCTTCTAGCTCTTTGTTACGTTCTTCACTCTTTTCTACAAATTCATCAATTCTCACATATGCAGTTTCTATGATTTTATGAGTAGACAAATTCAAACATTTTTTTGTGGTTACACAATGTATGAGCCATTTCAATTAGAAATGGGGACCCCCCCCCCCCCCACCTTTTTTTTTTGGTTAATCGAAACCCTTGTCCAGGGATCCGATCCTTTTAGGTTTTATTCTAGTGTTTTGGGTCATGTTTAAGTCCCGATCTATGGACTTTGATCCTAAAATATAGTTTAGAGGAGAAAAGATCCTTTTTCAATAATAAAAAAAGGGCACAATATTGCACCTAAATAGGTGTGCTAATGTGCCAAATTGTTGGGGAAGAATATTTTACCACAACTACTTAGCTATAGACCACCATGGCATTTAGAGACATAGGCACCTATAAGAGCCCCCCCTTTTTTTCCCATCCTTACCTTTGCTCTCATCTTTGCACCCTTAATATCAAATGCCATATCTTTGCACAAGATTAGGTGTGCTTTTCCCATAGCATTGATTCTATACCCTCTGAGCATAAGACCACACCAGATGAGGTGTGGCTCCTTTTTGCCTTGCATCCTACAAAAACACAAATAAACAAAGTTAAAAACCCCAAGTTGGGTGTGCATAAGTTCACCTTCTTAGGTATGCTAATGTGAACCCAACCTCCTTCACAATACAAAGAAACCTTAAAATCATAATGAATACACCTTCTAATAGGTGTGCATTAGCACACCTATCTAGGTGCACTAATGTGCACCTATTTTTAGGTCTAAAATCTTGAAAAGGAAGAGTCACACACAAAAATACAAAGAAAAAGAACATAAGTCAAAAAATATGGGTTGTACATAAATGCACCCCATGAGGTGTAATGATGCACAGCACATAATAAAATGTGCAAACAAAAAATAGCACAGTAGGCATATCTATTTGGTGTGCCTGATGTGCTCATTTTTTTATAATTTAGGGATAATTTGGGTTCTCATGTGTTTTAAAGAAATCCAATTTTTAGGGTTTTAATTGTGTCATTAATAAGGTCTCATTAATTTATTTTTTTCCCCAAATTTGGACTAATGGAAGTTACTTTGTGCAGATATTATAGCATCTTCATCAAGCTCCCTACACAATAAAATGGCAACAAAACCTATGGTATTTAATTTTTGAGGAATTCTAATGAAAACCCACTTTCAAGATGACAACTCAGAGATTAGAGACATAAATTTGGGACACACTAATTTGGGAGAATTTCTAAAGATATGCAACAAACCTACTAAGAGGTCATAAATGACTTTTATGCTCATAAAATCAGCACTTATCAATGCAGCTTCACACCCAATGTCAATACAATCTTCAAAACTTGTTATGACACTGGTGGAACACTTTGTCCTTAACGAGAGGGCTGTGAAGAGAATCATAGGAGAAATTATTCTTGATCTACAACCAAAGAATGTTGAGAAAGTATTTCATCTCCCATGAGTAGATCAATTCATCAAGCTTACCTATGAGCAGGAAAAAATGTGGTATAGGGAACATATCAAGGAGGCCTCTAAAATCATTCAATCATTATACCTCATAGAGAAGACTCACTTGGGAAAGAAGATTGGCAAGGTTGATATGACTAGAGGATATGTGATAGAACACATCAGATACTCCATCATACTTTTGAGTAGAGTCATGTGTTTACTTGTAGTTGGACACCTAAATATCTTCATGGTGCTCTTCATCAAAATGATAAAAAAAAGTAGAGATGTCATTAGATTGGGGTTCTACTCTTAGTTAGAATTTATGTGAGTAGTTGGTGGCAACTAAGACCAGCAAGAAGTTTTATATGACTTCATATTTGGTATACTTGTTGGCCACAAGAGCAACAGATTATCCAAGGCTTTATAGGAAGGGCAACATGCAAGATCCAAATGCATGGCCATATATCATCTATCCCTAGTTGGTAAAGAAGAGGCTTTCAGAGTAGAGAAAATAATATATAATTGTTAATGATGCCTTCATAATTTCTATAATCTAATTCATAGAAGGGGATTATGCAAAGAGATTATTAGATGATGTGTGGCATAGATATTAGTACCTAGAGCATACTATATCTAGTTTAGGACATTTATATATCTAAGGGTAGCTGGTACAACCACTAACCCAAAAAAGCTCCTATGGTATCCTTGTGATAGACTTGTTCTCTTACAGATCTCACAAAAAATCTTTTTTGCCTATGATAGACTTAGAAGGCAACATAAAAAATGTTGGACTTGGCTGTTGACTATAGGACCTTTTTGGGTAGATCAGAGATAAGATATCCTCTCTTTCAAATGTGAATGAGATCAATATCCCTTGGAAGAATACAATTCTCCTAGGCTATATTTTGATAATATCAAGAGAGTACAATATTTGACTAGTAAGACATTCTAGCATGAAGGGGCTATTGAGGGTCATTGGATGAACACAACAAGTGACTATGATATTTGAATAAGGGATTATTGTAGGATAAATTTGTACCTAGTAGAGAAGGCCCTTAAAATAAAGATTCCATTGAAGATATTATAGAAAGACTCAAAGAAGTTGCTTGATCCTCTATTCAATAGGGACAAGATTGGTGATAGGCCCATTATGAATGCTAAGGTTGATAAGGAGAAATTTTTTGATATCAATCATAGGGCAAGGCATGTCATTAAAATGACACAAGATTGGATTAAGAAACCATTTAAGCTTGATTCAATTCCTAAAATGGTGATCTTTCATGCACAAGCCCACCCAACCAAAGGTAGAGGGAAGAAAGTCACCATCCCTATCTTTCCACATCAATCACCAGTAAGGCCAGAAATGGTACACCAACTTGATAGACTAGTTGAATATTATCAATCTCAAAGGGGTGGAGGAGGGGGCAAGAGGAAAATAACTTCTCATCTAAGAGTTTCACTAGAAGAGGGTGAAATCTTAGCACACCTCCATAGCAAGGGGAAGGAAATGTACAAGGGTCAAAAGATACTAGAACTCCACAAGTCCAGATTGATTCTCAAGTGCCACTAGCTACACTGAGCTAGATAGAGATAGGAGTTGAGGTTCAAGAGGTCTCCCCTTCCTATCAAGTAGAATGAGCATCCCCTTTTGTTCCTTAAAATAGAAGAAAGATCAAGGCTCTAGTCAAAAAGAGGCAAAGGGTGATCAGGAAAGTAGTTCCTATCCCATTAATCCCTAAAACTATTCTTGAACAAGATGAAGAAGTGAATGATGAGGATCATGTAACTTTGAATAGGAGGACCTAACTTGCTAGAGACATAGAAGAAGAACAACAAAGAAGCTTGAAAATCACATCGCCACTCATTCTTGAGTAGGTTATTCAACCCACAACATTAGAGGATGAAATGCAACAATGGATTGATGAGCAAGATGTTGAAGGGATTGATGTCTTTAAGATGATAGATTTTGATTTCATGCCTATTGATACTGAATTGGTCAGAGATAAGATCAGAGATACCCCAACTAATCAACCTCAACAAGAGGATTGGAATCAAATGCCACTAGTGTCACAAGGTCTTGAAATTACTCCTTTATCCCAAGTACAAGTCATAGTCTTTGTAGATAAAGGTTCTACTACTCCTCTACCACCAAACATGGAAAAAGAATAGGTTCAAGAAGAACAAGAGAAAGATCCACAACAGGTATCAATCGATGAAGTGTCTAAAGAAGGAAAAATGGTTGAATATCCTTAGTAGACTTCCCATAACACCAAGGTGAGGACTGTAGATTCTAGTGATACAAAATCTCCTAGTATAGATTCATCATAGAAGGAAAAGACTCCAAAAAGGAATTATAAGGGAAAGATGATAGCTAAAATAACTCCTTCATCCTCAAAAGGCAAGACTTTATTAGAATGGATACCAAGATGGTTGCAAAAAGAAATAATAAGAAATAAGAAGTAACAATTCAATGTAGATGAGGAGGATATGATAGAATTAATTGAGGTTCTTAGGAAACCTAAGTCTCCATCAAAGGATGCAAGAGTATTAGCTTTTATTAATAGTGACCAGAACCAAGATTTATTTGCACAAGTGGTTATCCCTCTTCCTAATACAAAAATAGAAGATTTGACTCCACATGACTATCAAATTATAGAGGTTATGCTTGCAAAGCCTACATTGGACATAGCTAAGTTGATGGTCACAATGGGAATGAAGGAAGTGTTTAAAAGTTTAGAATAGGAAGGGACAAAATTGGTAACACTTCAAAGAAAAAATAAAACCCTAAAGGGATATTTAATCAAAGTTATTGGTCCCTTAGATTCTAAACACCTTGAAGAGACTTAAAATGCAGCAACTGAAAGGAGAGATAGGGGGCGGTGAGATTGGATCCATTTTTGAATGCCTATCAACAATGGTGGGAAAGTTTTGACGAGAAAGGTGTACTTATTATTCAAGGGAATCTTAGGCTACTACATGTTATGTAGGAGAATGTAGATAAAATGGTAGCAATTTTGAATCAAGATTTTGGTCTTATTGATGAGGTACATACCTAGGGAAAGGATTTACGAGTATTGCAAACAATAAAAGGCCAAAGATATATGATGCTTATGGATGTATATACAGTAGAGGAGTTAGACTTAATAGATGATTGGATTGAGAAGATAGTGGATAGAAATAAAGTAAAGGAATAATTACATGTGGAGATCCACCAACTCAAGGACCAAGCCCAAGAGCAAATTTTGGAAGCTCAGAAACATTATATTGATGCATGTCTAGACATTTTTGAAGATAATGCATGGGAAAAGTTGATAGCTATAGAAGTGCTAGTCTAGATATTTAGGAAGATTTTTGATGAAGTTTTTAATGATGAAGATATTTGGTAGGTGTTTCGGACTGAAGAAGCTTTTCTAGAGTTGGTTACTAAACTCAAAGATTTTGTTGATACCTATATAGAGGTAGATAATTATAGGTAGAAGGTCAAGGATAAATATAATGCCTTAGATTTACTGGATGTAGCAAAGGTCACTAAAATAATAGATAAATTCAAGGGCAAGCACCTAGACATAGCTTTGGTATGAAGTGGGACAAAACCCAAAAGCCAAAATTTCATTTTTGACACTTGCTGAAATTTTGTAACTTTAGACCCTAGAGGTGCACTGTTGCACTAGTGCACCAAGTGTGTTGGTGCACTTTTTGCAACAAAGTGTTGGAAGAAATTTCAAGAAAATAGAGGTGCATAGGTGCACTAGGTATTTTTTTTCTTGGGTGCACTTTTTCGAAAGGTATGTCGACAGTTAACTGCTAGTTCTGAAATTAGAGCTTTCCATGCACTAGAAACACATTTTTATAGCAATTTAACTTTGACAAACACCTAGTAAAGGTTGGACTTCTATTTTTGACACTTATAAACACTTCTACATCAACTAAAGGCTCTCTTCTTCTTATTCTTTCATGATTTCTTTGTTTTATGACATGTAAAGGCTCATGAATCCAATTAATGATATAAAAATGGATAGAGTACTATTAAGCACTAGTTAGATAGTTTGTATATAATTAGTTTGTTTTATTAAATTAGAAGCACATGTTTGCATAAATATATCTCTCACTCTCAACACAAATTGATGAGATGATTTCTTATAAATAAGGGATTGATATATGTAATCAAGGCTACAATTATTTTTCAATAATATATGTTTTTGGTGCTTGCACTTGGAGTGTAGTGATTCTTGCCTAAATGTGTATGCTTTAATTTGTAGGAGTATCCTATAAATATGCCTTCATCACCTTTGACATTAAATTTTTCTTTTATAGATTCTTTCAAGATATAACATTTGCTACCGAATACTTTCAAGTAACTTACATTGGGTTTGTAGCCATACCATATTTCATAAGGAGTTTGATTTGAGTCTTTATTAAGTTTTACTCTATTCAAGGTATGAACTGTAGTGTTGATAGATTCCTTCTAGTATTTGATTGCAACACTTTTTTCTATCATCAATGTTCTTGCACAATCCATGATGGATTTGTTTCTTCTTTCAGCTATGTCATTTTGCTAAGGTGTACCAAGCACTGATACTTGTCTTTTAATTCCTTTTTCAATGCAAAATTCATTGGAGATGAATTCACCACCTCTCTCTGGCCTCAAACATTTCAATTTCTTTCTAGATTCTCTTTTTATTCTTGCCATGTACCACTTAAATTTTTGAAAAGTTTCTAATTTTTCTTTTAGATACATTATAGCTATCATTCTCAAATAATCATCAACAAAAAGAATGAAAAATTTTCTCCACTATAACTCTCTATTCTAATAGGTCCACATAAGTTTTTGTGGACAAGCTTTAAGACTTCTTCTAAATGATAGTTCTTTCTTTTGAAACTAGTCTTTCCCATTTTACCAATTTGGCAATTTTTGCATAGACCCATATCGGGTTTCTTCAAACTAGGAATACTTCTTACTCTTTTATGTTTTCTTATCTTTAATAAAATTATCAAATTTTATGTGACATAATCTTTTGTTCCATAACCTACTTTCTTCTACATGAGTAATAAAACATGAACTTTCACTGAGATCAAGATAAAATAGATTACCTTTTTTTTTGCTTGCTAGATCCAACTAGATTTCATTCTCCATCTATTAGTTGGGTCTTCCCATCCATGAATTCTACCATAAATACAATGTTATTTAACTATGCCACACTCAATAGATTATTCTTTAATCCTTCAAACTAGTAAGCATTATCACATGCAAGCTCTTTAGTTAAACAAATATGTCCTTTTCCTTTTATGTTACAAGGTTCATTGTTTCTGAATCTCACACTACCACCATCATAATATTCCATTTGCTCAAATTTTGTAGCATCTCCAATCATATGATTTAAACAACCACTATCAATAATTCATGTATCATTTTTACTAACATGAGAGATAAGTGTCATTTTATCTCCTTCATCATCAGACTAATCTTTTACAGGAATATATACCATTTCATCTTCAATATTATTAGAATCTTTGGTCATAAAACAAAATCTCTTACCTTTTTCTTTGTAGTTCTTGTAGGTCCTTGAAATCCTTCTTTCCCTTGTGCTTATTGCTTTTCTTTTCATCTTTTTTTTCTTTGTTTAGACGCCTTTCAGCAATGTGACCAACTTCTTCACAAAAAAAATATATCAAAGGAATGTTACCTTTGTACTTTTCTCTACATTTGGAATACTTTCTTGCAAGTAGGGCTTCAACAACTTCAAGATCACTATTAGAGGATTTAATCACCCTATTAGGAGTGGCCTTGCTAGAGGTCTTTATAAAATTCAATAGAACTACCACCTTGCTAGAGGATTTACAAATAGCTATTTAGCCGACTCTATTAAGAGATTTATATCACTGCTACAATGGTTAGAGAGTAACAATGACATGACCTAATTTGGATGCAACTAAATTGTAGATTACAAATCTCAATTCTAGCTTGTATACTTGATCCTTCCTAATCAAATATATCTTTTTAGCTCCACAAGGAAATTATTCTTATCCTTCTAATTCACTACTCTTTTCATAATAAAATATTCAATACATTCACATATCCATCTTCTTACTTCTAATCCTCAACTCGACCTTTTAATTATGTCTTTCATATTATCAAGTTAGCTCAAATACAACTTGCAATAACTAATATTCATCTTCTCAGTTGGCTAGAACAAACAATCAAATCAATTGAACTCAATATGCCAAAACAAGAAAATCCTTCGTTAGTCAACTCTACTTGGTAGACACTAACCTCGAAATGATTTTTTTGTGTTAACTAAGTGAACTCATTTAACACTACATACTTGTACAGATCCTTTGGTAACCGAGTGAACTCGATTAGCACTGGTTCCATCCAACATTTTATTCATTAATTGAGTGAGCTTAGTTAACACTCATCTTCCACAAACTTTCCTTAGACACACAAGTGAACTCAATAGACATTTCCTTTTGAACTAGACAAACTCTAGAATGCTTGGTAGATACAAAAAACTATCTTCACTACTTGAGTGAGCTTAGCATACACTAACTAATAATGATATGACATTTTGTGTAACATCAAAGACAATGCACAATTAATCAATTGTATTCAATAGTATGTACAGTACTTCCTTGATCAGTCACCACAAACTAGCAATCTTCCACTTGTAGACTGATCAGACTCCACATTAGACAACAATCTCCCACTTGGAGACTAATCTAATAGCTATGCTACTACTCTAGAAGGCTCTCACTGGATCAAACTACCTTGGATCATGTTGTTTTTTTATTCTATTTAGTCTAGAAGACCAATCAAAGCTAAAGAGGAATTCAGATTCTCCCTTATCACTACCTTTTTAAACATATCCACTGTATTTTCATTTGTATGTATCTTGTCTAGCTTTAACTATCGATCATCCAAAACTGACCAAATGAAATGGTACCATAACTAGAAGTGTTTTGTCTTTGAATGCAGAGCATAGTTATTTGCAAGATGAATGACACTTTGAATATCTATAAACAAATAATTATCCTTCGAGGGATGTCCCAATTCTTCTAGGAACAATTAAAGCATTATCATCTCCTTGGCTTCCTCTGTAGTAGCTACATACTCTGCCTCTATAGTGGATAAAATGTTAACCTTTTGCAATTGAAAAACCCAACTCATGGCTACCCCCCCAAAGTGTAAACACTTGTTGGATGTTCCTCTCAAATATCTAAGAATCTATTTGACTACATTCCAATGCTCAATTCTTGGATGACTTATATACCTGCTAATAACTCCCATAGCATGTGCAATATTTGGCCTTGTACATACCATAGCATACAACAAGTTTCTTATATCTAAAGCATAGAGTACCTTGTAGGGATTACTTTAGCATAGAATCTTCACCTTTTGGCAATCCCGTCTAATCGGTCAATCATCATTTGGTGAATATTTATCATATTTGGGTTCAACCGCATTGTCAAATATTTATCATATTTGGGTCCAATGCCCAGGGTGGTCGCCCATTAGTTATCACATGATTGGTCAAAAATATCAGTGCAATCACCAATGGAATATATAGTTTGGATATATTTATTTTAAACATATCGCCAGCCTTTGCATGTTATTTCTTATTGGCTAATGTTATTTCACCATTACTACAACCATATAAATTTTCCCTTGGGTTGGGTGTCACCAACCATTTTACCGATGTGTGTCAATCACCCGCCCCATTTAGCCAATTATTTTCTACTATGGGCTTCCATTAGAAGGTTCATTTTTCCTGCATTTGACATTCTCTCTTGTTAATCCCGCCTAATTCACCAACCTAGATTAGACTATAAGAAATTATTATTCTACACAATTCACTATTTTTTGGTCTGCAGATTAACATTTCTTATTGCTGCTAAACTTTTAGAGTGCTGAGTGCATTGGCCTTTGACTTGTGGACCCTAATTTTTGTAAAAAGAAAGTGATTTTTTAATTATTTTGTAAGTGGTACTAGTTATTTTTTTAGTTTCACTGTCTAGTGTCCATTGGTGACTGGACATCTCACATGCTAAGATAGCTTATAAGTATTAGGTTTGAAAATTATATTGGGTAGTAATATAGACTATAGTAGTATAGTAATAGTACACTTTTTTGAGAATGAATCATATTATTGTTATTATATGTAGTCTAAGTAGTTAAGTCTTTTGTTCAACAACTAAGTTGATATTTTTGTGCAGCCTTTATTAGTTTGTCATATCAAACAAGAGGGGTCCAATCCCTAAAATCTAAGAGAGGCCACCATTACCAAAATGTAGAACCATAGTGGCATATTTTGGTAGTGGAAATGTTGGCAATCTACAAGATTTACAAGTTAGATCTCCAATGGTTACTGAAAAGGAGATTCATCACAAGTTGGACCCTCAGACTGTATTGGAGTTCAAGTTGGTTAACCTAATATCTTAGTCGAGGATGAACTTGAACAAGATCTAGAGGAACTTCCCCTTGTATACACTAGTCTAATATGATAAAAACACTAATTTAATAAAAATAAAAGCATTTACACATTAAACTACTATAACATATAAGAGAGACTAAGACAAACCCTCAATTAAGAATATGAACCATTAAGAGGTTTTCTCAATGAGGCCTTTCTTGTTTTAGGGATGAGTCTATTTGATAGATTTAGGATGTATGCTCAAGGTAATTAAACTAGCTTCAATGGATTCTTGGAATTTGGGTGTGGATGTATGCAAAAGCTATGGAGTTTGTTCTCAAAATGGCATGGTAACTTTAGCTTAAAGATTGTGTTAAAATGGCTTGGGAGGGGATCCAATTTATAGGCTAAGGGCTTGAGGGTTTGAGGGCTAAGATGTAAGGATGGGAAAAAGCTTATGGAGGGCTCAGATTGCATGAGAGGAGAGCACATGGATTGTGCTTTTTTTAGCCAATCAGGGAGTGACACATGTCACAGGGTCATTGGTTAGAGCAAGAGGGGTTGAGGGGTCAACAAAAGAGGCTCAAAGCTCATAAAGACCTTCATAATGGCTTGTAAGAATAATGAATGGTCTTGTAAGAGTCATTTATGGCTTTGTAAGAGAATTTATGGCTTGGTGGTTGGGATATTTTGAGGGAAGACTTTGGCTTGGCTTAGGAAAGTCTTAAGCTTATTTAGGATTGTGCAAATGATTAAGGGTAGGATTAGAGGTGGTTTAGGATTAGATTAGGGATGTTAGAGATGGGAAAGTTGATGGCATTTAATGAGGGTGGGTGAATTAGTAGTTAAACTTGATTAGTATGAGTGGATGGGGTGGATTAGGCTAAATGGAGGATTAGAGATAGGCTTAGAATGAGGATGAAGACCTTCTAGAAGAGTGTAGAACTTCCTAGGATGAGGATAAATAAAGTTTATTTATCTCAAAGGTTTGGGTTGAGGAGATATTTATTAAAACATTTTTAATGAACACGAGGATTAATATTTAATCTATAGGGGTAGGAAATGATGGGATTAGCATTTAATCAAAATTAAAGAAGGATTAGAAGATTTTGGAAGAGGTTAGTGATCTTAAGGAAATTGACCAAATTTTGGGCAAAAACTAAATAAATTATTTATTTTGGAATTTTTGGTCAATTTATTAATTAAATAATTAATAAATAAGGAAATAATGTTTAAATAAGATTTAAACATTTTTGGGAGGGATTCCTTAATCAAATATTTTAAATTAAGATAAAAGGATTTAATGGTATAAAAATTAATTAATTAATAAATGATGATGTCATCAGGGACTTTTCAAAAAGTAAAAATACTTTATTTTCTAAGGGATTTTAGGTGTCTACACCCCTAAGTAGGGAGTCACAAACTAAGATTATAGAGTTGGAGTCAGCCCCAGACCAGTCGATTGACAAAACCAAAATTGATTCCATAAATCAGGTTCATGCACAAAAGGGAAAAAGAAAGTTGGAATCGAAGAAAAATGATCACATTAGGATCTGTCCAAAAGGAAATTTCAGTTAGAATGGGTGGAAAAGTACTAGTTCATTGAATTAGTGCCCAATCCAAATGATGGTAAGCCTCTTGTAGAATGCTGATGTAAGATTTGCACAGAGATAACAAAGAAGGAGAAGAGGCTGTAGCTTAAAATTGATACCATAGAAAAGCATGTCGGTAAAGTTTACAAGAAGGATATTATAGATGGAGTCAAAAAATCTATGCTAACTTGGAAAACAAAGGAGAACTGTTTGCATATTAGGAATGTTGATATATACAAGTTACACCAGCAAATACGGTAGAAGCATTCTGCAGTAAAAGGTTCCATTGAAGATTTTATTGGGAAAGAAATCAAAGTGAAAAATATGGGAAAAGTAGTTCAATTAGGTGTGTTCTTTCATATACTGAGTAGAGGATGCCCTATGATAGACTACCCTACAATGACTACATTATTGCATTTTCTAAAAACTTGAAACTATCCTAACAGTCACTGGTCAATAAAGAACGAGTGGAAATGGGCTAAATTTCTTGCACAAATTGAAATAGAAGATATGAAGGAATCTATAAAAAAATTAGATTTCATTGCATTGTCTCTAGATGAAGTTACATCAATTGATAATACTTCCTAGGTGTGCATGCATGTTTATACTGTAAACAATCTTTGTCATCAACCATTTCTACTATCTGTTGCTAAATTGAATCATAGTGTGATAGCTAAAAACTTATATGAATTATTAAAGACTACTCTAATTGAATCTAGAGGTTTGGATAGCATGGAGATTGCCAAAAAGTTGGTGTGTGTTGGAGCGGATGGTGCTTCGGTTATGCAAGGTCATAAAGGTGGTCTTTGCAAAAAGATCAAGAATGATTTGGCACCCTATGCTATTCTCATTCATTGCATGGCCCATCGAATGAATCTAGATTTTGAAATTGTCAGCAATTTTGGTTATGTAAGTAAAGTGGAATCTTTGATCAAAGAGATTTACCACTGCTTCTGTTGAGGTCCAAAATGAGTCCAAGAATTTCAACACTTTGCTACAAGACTTACTAATGGGAGGAAGCTTCTTAAAAGTAATGATACCAGATGGATCTCATTGTTTGAAATGATTGAAAAGATAACGAGGAAAGTTGTTGGAATGATCATATGGAACTGGTAAAGAATGTTCTCAATCATTGTTTTGTCATTGATGTCAAACTTGCTACTTGCAGGAATGACAATAGCTTTAGTGATCCAAATACTATCAATTAGTTGATTTACAAGGAGGAGGTAATCAATAAGATGTAACTAGAACACCTAGAGAAAGGTTGAAGTTATGATGTTGTAATGAAGTACAAGAATCAGCTAAACCATTGATGAAAAAGTGTATTTGATGACATACTATAAGACACAGAGAATGGGCACACTAAAACATATCAAAGATGTAAGGTTTTAGCTAAGTCTTTTGTAAAACCCAATTAAGTTCATTAGAGAGAGGGGGCCGAGCAAGCTAGTAGGTGCTGAATAGATTCCTAGTTGAAGCCAAGTAGAGTAAACTTCATATGCCGAGTAAACTTCAGATGCCAAGTGATACAAATTTTATCAAGTGTCGAGAAAATACAAGTGTCAAGAAAATACAAGTGCCAAGCAAATACAAGTGTCGAGTAACACAGAGGTGTCGAGCACTAGTAAACCAATAGTGTTGAGTAACACAGAGGTGCCGAGCATTAGTAAACCAATAATGCCGAGTTGCTGCATTATTTTAAAAATTGAAGATTTTCCAGATCTAAGCTGACAAGGTTGTTATCTAGAAGTTTGTGAATTAAATGGAAGATAAGAATGATGAGCTAGTGGCATAGAACACCATGTAGAACATTTTTAAAGATACAACTGATGAAGTTTCTAGATAAGAGCAAGATATGGAGTAGATACATTGTATCCTACCTAACCCATTCGAAACCCTAAAATTGGAGAGGGAGAATTGAGTGGTAAAGGAAAATTAGATTTCTATTTAAGGAGTCATAAGTTCATGAAGAAAATAGAGAGAGAGAGAGAGAGAGAGAGAGAGAGAGGTGGTCAACCATGAAAGCATAAAATGCTGAAGGAGGTACTAAGGAGAAAAGGGAGAATAGTTACTATGTTTCAATAAGAAGACCCTAGATATGGATGTATTGGTATGATGAGTAAGAAGACTCAAAGAGACAAAGCTTGAGAGGAAGACAAGCAGTCAGAGCTAAAGTGAATAAAGCCAAGCAAAAGGATTGAACTGAAAGTGTGATCTAAAATTTGCAAAGTATGTTGTAAGTTATATCAGATCAAAAAGCCATTATCGTTACTCTCTAGCAATTGTAACAGTTAGTTTAAATCCTATGGACTTAGGTTGGTTTAATAGCCATGAGATAAATCCTTTAACAGGGTGACATTCCAAGTGAATGTTCTAAAGTCTTTTAACCAGGTCCATTCCTGACAGTTTGTTGAAATCCTCTAACAAGGTCACATTTAACAGTCTGTTGTAAGCCTTTAACAGGGCAAGCTTTTAATAGGGCATCACTTGAGAAGAGTGAGAATCAAGTAGCATGTTACTGGTGGTTTTTTCCTAATTGGATTTCACGTAAATCACTGTGTCATGTGTTGATCTTGTATGTTTTATCTCTACATGTTGATTTACTGTAACTTGCTAATATGGTTGATTTAAGTTTGGATGGATGAAAAGTGTATGGATTCATTAAAAGTAGTGAAAATTTATTATTAGGGCATTTGGACCTTGAATAACTAATACACCCCCCCTCTCAGTTATTCTAAATAATTCTAACAATTGGTATCAAAGCAAGACTATTGATTCAGTTTAAAGGGACTATAAGCAGAAAAAATCAAAATGCCTAAGAGAGAAGTTCCCAAGCTCAACAAAGACAACTTTGTTGCATGGAAAAGTTTGATGAAGCTACATCTTGGATCTTTAGGAGATTATGCCCAAAATTCAATTGTCACTGAACATGTAGATCGAACTGGTACTCTTACTATAGAAGACATGAAAAACAAACAGGAACACAATCAGACAATGCTGGAGATTGCCTCTACACTCAACTATGCTGAATTTGATGATATCAAAGGATGTGACACTACATTCAAAATGTGGAAAGCCCTATTAGACATCTATGGAGGAGATTAGAATGTATAAAGAGCAAAAAGAGAAAGTCTCAGAGGAAATTTTGATGATATAAAAATGGAGAAAAATGAGAATGCTTCTCAGTATGGCACAAGAATAAAAGAAGTGGTAAGTGCAATAAGATGCTTGAGTGGTCAATTGGATGAAGATACTGTTAATAGTAAGTTCTTAAGAACCTTTCTCCCTATCTATGCTATTAGAGTATCAGCAATACAAGAACTAAGATGTGTGCCAGGAAATAATCTAAGTTTTGAAGGTATAATAGGTAGACTCACTGCATTTGAGTTATCTAATTTTGACAACTATAGACTAGAGAATGTTGAATCTGCTTTTAAGGCCAAGCTATCACTGAAAGATGCTAAACAAGTGAAATCAAAGAAAAGAAAAAAAATGAAATATGTATCCAGTGACAGTAGCACTGATGAGGAAGATGTGGAACAATTGGAAGCATTGCTTGCTACAAGATTTCATAGAGGTAAAGAAAAATTCAAAGGTAAGATGCCTATCATTTGTTTCAATTGAAATGAAGTAGGTCATATTGCTGCCAGGTGTACACAGAAAATGGATTACAAGAAAGGAAACAAAAACAAATTCAGAAGAGATGATGACAAAAGAGATTACAAAGAAAAAGGCAAGAAGTGTTATATTGTTGAAGAAAATTTTGATGATAATGATGATGAAGTTGTTTATGTAACCATGAAGGATCAATCTAATGAAGAAGAGCCTACAACACTAGTAACATGTATGAACAAGAATGACAAGTGGATCATAGACAGTGGATGCTCACATCACATGACAGGAGACAAAAGTAAGTTTGTTAACTTTACTCTGTATGATGGAAATAGTGTTAGATTTGGTAATGATGCTCCATGTCAAATCAAAGGAAAAGGTTCCATTAAGCTCACAGAGAAAATTTCATGTGATAATGCATACTATGTTGAAGGATTAAACTACAATTTGTTGAGTGTCTCACAGTTAGGCAATATAGGATGCAAAGTAGAGTTTGGAAACAAAACTGCAAAAATCTATGATACTCATGGTAAACTAATAGGAAAAGGAGACCAAACAAGGAGTAATCTATTTTACCTTGATATGGATGATGTTTCTTATTTTATTGCAAAATTTGATGATGAATGGTTATGGCATAGAATATTATGTCATGTCAACTTTGACAATCTGGTCAACATCAATAAAATGAAGAAAGTTGGAGGTTTACCAAAATTGAAGAAGCCTGATAATATCATGTGCAAACAATGTCAACTAGGAAAGATGACAAAGTCAAGCTTCAAAAGCAAAAACTATACATCTAAAGAAGTACTTGGGTTAGTTCATACTGATTTATGTGGTCCAATGGAAGTACAAAGCTATAGAGGAGATAAATACATAATGTTGTTCGTTGATGACTATTCCAGGATGATGACTGTTATGTTCTTAAAATAAAAATTTGATGCTTTTCAAATGTTTAAGTGGTATGTGGCTAGAGTTGAAAAAGAAATAGGAAAGAGCTTGAAATGCCTAAGATCAGACAAAGGTGGTGAATTCACATCAAATGAATTCGAGATATTTTGTAATGATAAAGGAATCAAAAGACAAACATTAGCTCTTAGAACTCCCCCACAGAATGGAATTACTGAAAGAAGAAATAGATCTATGATTGACTGTGCCAGAACATTAATGATGGAAAAGACTGTTGCTCTAAAATATCAGAGAGAAGCTGTAAGTGTAGCTATTCATACACTAAACTAAGTACAAGACAAGATAGGTATAAATACAACACCTTTTGAATTATGGTATGGTCACTCACCCAATGTAAAACATTCCAAAGTGTTTGGTTGCAAATGCTTTATCCTTAAAGATGCTAGAAATAGAAAATTTGATGCAAAAAGTGATGAAGACATATTTCTTGGTTACTCCACTAGAAGTAAGGCATACAAGTGTTTGAATATTAACACTAACAAAATTGTGGAAAGTGCAAATGTAAACTTTGATGAGCACACAGAAGTTCAAGCTGAAGAACCAAAGAAAATGAAAGAGTACAGAACCTTTTTGTATTCTTATGAAGGAATGCATGTTGATGAGGATAATGTCAATCAAATTGATACTCAACAACAAATTTTAGTCTTAGCTGACTCCCAACCAGTGAATGTCGAGTTGCATTCAGAAGTCAAGTTATAGAATGAAGGAAATGGACAATCTGATTCTGAAGATAGTACACATGAAATAAATGAAGAACATCCTGACAATGAAGTGCATACTGATCCTAAATTTGAAAAATCAATCATGGAAACAAGGACAAAGCCAAGATTACCCAAATATATAAAAAGACATCTCCCTGTTGAACAGATAATTAGTGACAAAGATGCCAGACCAATAACAAGGAAAAGACTGAGACATGAATCATGTCTGATCAACAAATCTAAACCTAAGATAGTATATGGTGCATTACAAGATGATGACTGGTATAAAGCTATGGAAGAAGAGATTGATCAAATAAAAAAAAACAAAACCTGGAGTTTGGTTCCCAGACTAGTTGACAAGAATGTGATTGGCACCAAGTGGGTATTCAGAAACAAGCTAGATCAGAATGGTGAGATTACCAAAAATAAAGCTAGACTAGTATGCAAGGGTTATGCTCAAGAAGAAGGACTAGACTATGGGAAAAAATTTTCCCCTATTGCTTGAATGGAAGGAGTAACAACTTTAATTGCATATGCTGCATATAAAATTTTTTAAGTCTATCAGACAGATGTAAAGTCTATTTTTTTAAATGGTATACTAGAAGAAGAAGTCTACATTGAACAAACAGAAAGATGTGTTGATGAGAATAATAGGGATATGGTTTGTAAGCTACATAAAGTACTCTATGGTTTGAAACAAGAACCTAGAGCGTGGTATGAGAGACTTCACAAATATCTAGTGCAAATAGGATTTGAAAGAACTGATGATAATAGAAACATGTATATCAAAGTATAAGAAGGAAAGGATATTATTGTATCTAAAATCTTTGTGGATGACATAGTGTTTGGAGGAAAGGAAGTGCTTTGCAAAGGCTTTCCTGACAAAATGAAACATGAATTTGAGATGTCTATGTTTGGTGAGATCAAATTTTTTGTTATATTGCAAGTACATCAACTAAAACATGGTATTTTTGTGACACAATCAAAGTACATCAAAGAGATTCTTAAAACATTTGATTGGAGGAGTCCAAACTAGTCAGCACACCAATGGCAATAGGAAATAAGCTATCCAAAAATGATGAATCAGCTGAAGTCAATCAAACAATGTATAGATCTATGATTGGAAAACTAAAATATGTTGTACATAGTAGACCAGACATAGCATTAGCAGTTGGAATAGTGGCTAGATTCTCTGCTAATCTTAAAGAAAATCATCTCATAGCAGTAAAAAGAATAATGAGATATCTTAAAGGAACTGATAACTTTGGTCTATACTACAAAAGGAATGGAAAAATTGAGCTCAATGCATATACAGATGCAGATTGGGGAGGCAACATTGATGATAGAAAAAGCACAAGTGGAGGTGCATTATTTTTAGGCAAAAGGCTTGTTACTTGGACTAGCAAGAAACAAACATGCACATCCCAGTCCACTGTAGAGTCAGAATATGTAGCAGCAGTAGTCAATTGCACAAACATTGTGTGGCTCACACATCTATTCAAAGGAATGAAAGAAGAGGTAAAAAAACTTGTGATATTGTATTGTGATAACAAAAGTGCTATAAACATATCCAAAAATCCAGTAATGCATGCAAAAACAAAGCACATTGCAATAAAATATCACTATGTTAGAGAATTGGTAGAAGAAAAACAAGTGAAGTTGGAATACATTTACACAAAAGAAAAAACTGCAGATATCTTCACCAAACCATTGCCCAAGGATACTTATGAATATCTTAGAGGAAATTTGGGGGTAATACCCCTAACTCAAGCAGTTTAAAAGAAACAAGGAAGCTGCCCTACATCACCAACAATAAATCATTGAAATATCAGAAGAATGATACAGAGGATAACAGTAGGAGTAGAAACTCCAAATTAGTCACAAGCATGGTGACAGAGGGAGAAAACAACAAGAAGCCAAAGCTTATATTTTGCATGATAAAGATGCTACATATTTGGCATTTATGTCAAAGAGGCAGAAATATGCAAAAACCTGATCAATACAAAGCAAGAGGGAGATATATATGAAAGAGGGAGATATATGAGATCAATAGTAAAGATGCAATAGCTAAGAAAAGTAGCAAACAATGTATACAATCTTGGTGTTAACTAAGTTGATCAATTGATCAGTTTGGTTTTCCATCAATGCCAAAGAGGGAGATTGTTGGAAATGATTGAAAAGATCATGAAGAAAGTTGTTGGAATGATCATATGAAACTGGTAAAGAATGTTCTCAATCATTGTTTTGCCATTGATGTCAAACTTGCTACTTGTGGGAATGACAATTTCTTTAGTGATCCAAATACTATCAATTAGTTGATTGACAAGCAGGAGGCAATCAATAAGATGTAACTAGAACACCTAGAGAAATGTTGAAGTTATGATGTTGTAATGAAGTACAAGGATCAGCTAAACCATTGATGAAAAAGTGTATTTGATGACATCCTATAAGACACAGAGAATGGGCACACTAAAACATATCAAAGATGTAAGATTTTAGCTAAGTCTTTTGTAAAGCCCAATTAAGTTCATTAGAGAGAGGGAGCTAAGCAAGCTAGTAGGTTCCGAACAGATTCCTAGTTGAAGCTTAGCAGAGTAAACTTCAGATGTCGAGTAAACTTTAGATGCCGAGTGATACAAAGTTTATCAAGTGCTTAGAAAATACAAGTGCCGAGCAGATAAAAGTGCCAAGTAACACAGAGGTGCTGAGCACCAGTAAACCAATAGTGCTGAGTAACACAGAGGTGTCGAGCATTAGTAAACCAATAATGCCAAGTTGCTACATTATTTTGAAAATCAAAGATTCACCAGATCTAAGCCAACAAGTTTGTTATCTAGAAGTTTGTGAATTAAATGAAAGATAAGAATGATGAGTTGGTGGCACAAAACACCATGTAGAACATTTTTTAAGATACAACTGATGAAGTTTCTAGATAAGAGAAAGATATGGGGTAGATACATTGTATCCTACCTAACCCATTCAAAACCCTAAAATTGGAGAGGGAGAATCGAGCAGCAAAGGAAAATCAGATTTCTATTTAAGGAGTCATAAGTTCATGAAGAAAAAATAGAGAGAGAGAGAGAGAGAGAGGCAATCAACCACAAAAGCATAAAATGCTAAAGGAGATACTAAGGATAAAAGAGAGCATAGTTACTCTGTTTCAATAAGAAGACCCCAGATATGGATGCATTGGTATGATGAGTAAGAAGACTCAAAGAGACAAAGCTTGAGAGGAAGACAAGCAGTCAGAGCTAAAGTGAATAAAGCCAAGCAAAAGGATTGAACTGAAAGTGTGATCTGAAATCTGCAAAGTATGTTGTAAGTTATATTAGATCAAAAAGCCATTATCGTTACTCTCTAAAAATTGTAACAGTTAATTTAAATCCTATGGACTCAGGTTGGTTTAATAGCCATGAGATAAATCCTTTAACAGGGTGACATTCCAAGTGAATGTTCTAAAGTCCTTTAACCAGGCCCATTCCTAACAGTTTGGTGAAATCTTCTAACAAGGTCACATTTAATAGTGTGTTGTAAGCCTTTAATAGGGTAGGATTTTAATAGGGCATCACTTTAGAAGAGTGAGAATCAAGTAGCATGTTACTGATGGTTTTTCTCTAATTGGGTTTTCACATAAATCATTGTGTCATGTGTTGATCTTGCATGTTTTATCTCTACATGTTGATTTACTGCAACTTGCTAATATGGTTGATTTAAGTTTGGATGGATGAAAAGTTTATGGATTCATTAAAAGTAGTGAAAAAGTATTATTAGGGCATTTGGACCTTGAATAACTGATTCACCCCCCACCCCTCTCAGTTATTCTAAAGAATTCTAACACTCTTTGGATGGACTAGTGCATCGAGTAATATCTGAATACCCATCATTTCTTCGACTAATCCACTCTGTGCAAGATAGATTCCCTCGGCTATATTAAAGCCTAACTAATGTTAAGGTACTCTTAACTTTAGTAGCTATTCTCCCCATGCTACAGGACATGAGAAATATTATAAAAAAAGGTTCAACAAAGAGCTATGTACATTGCAAAATATAATATGCTACGTAAAATGACATGTAGTAGCCTGGATACTTTGTACCGATTATTACAATTAGATGAAACAAAGTTTGCAAAGTGGTTAGAAATCTCAGATTTGAACAATCCTAAAAACTTTTTAAATATTGGTGCAAATGATGAGGTATATGCCAAGGTACATGGAGTTGACATACCAATGCAATACTATGCTCGCGTCAACCCCAACTCCAACCCCAACGAAGCAAGAAGTGAAGTTGAATTAGAACCAAAGAAGGTACTTTCATGTGTTACAAGTGATGCCTTCAAGAAGATCAAAGAATTTGTGCTTGACTTTGTCAAGCGAGTTTGCTACAATCTGTCATCAAAAAAAAGATTCAAATTCTCTCCAAAGGAATTGTTGCAAGCAATGTCAATTGTTTTTCCACAGTAATGATCTCTAAATAGTCCAACTAATTTTCAAAGAAGGATGATGACTCTGATTTAGGACTTTTGCACACCTAAAGTAATCAATGGAGTCACCATAAATGAAATTTTAGATGAAACTCAACTAAGAGATCAATCATACTCTTTTACAAACATAATAAGGGAACAATATGCTATTATGGACAACCCAAATGAAGAGGGAGGGGTAACAAAGCTTTGAAAAAACTTTGGTGAGAGCAATTAGTTGAGAGAGGCAATACTAGAATATTTCAAGCTTACCAATTTATGTTTGACAATGATATTGAGTTTAGTGGAGGATGAGAGAGTTTTCAGTATTTTGGGTTTCCTTAAGTCAAAGGTTAGAAAAAAATTAGACAAAAATTTGGATAATTGTCTAAGGCTCTATAATTCTAGGTATGAGATAGAAAGTTTCCCTTATGACAAGGCTATCGACATTTGGAGAAAGTGATGTCAAAGAAGAGGGATTGCCAAAATTTCAAACACAAGTGGTAGTGGTAGTGGCAGTGGCAGTGGCGATGGCAGTGGTTCATATTGTGAAATTGAAAATCAAAGCAATGAAGATGATGTTGAATTTGGCATGCATAGTGAGTCTGACGCTGACAGTGAATCTAAAGAAAACACAACAAACAATAAAATGTTATATGCAATAAATGAGGAGGATTCTAATTATAGTGATGCTAAGCCGATCCAGGTAGAATGACAACTATAGTAGCTTCTCAACCTTTTGTGTGAGTCAAGTAGTAGGCTAGCAGCTCTGATCTAAGACTCTACCTACTAATTAATTATGTAACATGTTTGTAGAAGTTAATTTATAGCCTCCATTCACTATCCCTTTATAGATGCTTAATTTTATTTATTTATTTTTGGACATGTTGATGTTACAAACTTAGTACTTACATGTGGAGATTTTCATTGATTGTATTTTTTAACATGTTAAGATTTTCATTGATTCTAGTTTCTTAAAGAAATTGTAACATAATGAATTTAATAGAATAAGCTCCATTTTAAAAAAATTGTATTATAATTTATAATTACAAATCAGCCTGTAACATAATACATTTAACGATTGTCAATTACAAATAATTACAACCCTTTGCAAATGACTCAATGTCAAATTACAATGACCATGAATTCCCTTTTGTAGAGACAAGGGAGCAACAATAGCTATAGGTTGGTTTGTAATTGTATATATGATCAGATATGTTGGTTCTTGATTCCTGATATGCCATAGCATGCTAGTGCTTGGCTGCCCAATTATCCTAATATGCTAGCTCTTGATTCCTATAACAATTAACATTAAACAAAGTTGAAATTAAATCCAAAATTTGAAATTAAAGAGAAAAAAGTAACAAAACAAGTATAGTTCTATCACTTACTAAGTTTTTATAGTGTTTCTACTTAGTGCTATCAGCTATGACTACCACTGATAGCAATAGTAACAATTTGAGAAGATGACCTAGCTTCACTGAATTTTTTTAGGGCGCTCCATTCTACATCATTTGGAAGCCCCATTTTTTTGAGGTTGTAGCTAAGTAGTTGTAGTCTCATCAACAAAAAATAATTTTAAGAGATAGAATCATATGATAGGAGGAATCTATCTATAGCATCACTCATTATTGATAGTGGTTTGATGCAACTTGTAATTCCCTCCAGAGTAAATTCCTCAGGCAATTTCCCTAAATCAGAATTCATCCTGCCTTGCAACTTTTTCATGTAATTTTTGTTTCCAATGAATGTGCTTTCTAAGTTAGCTGAATTTGGTAATCCAACATTCAACAAGTTCACTATGGTGTTATTCATCTTCATCAACTCTTTGGAAGTAGAATTGAGTGATTCACCAATTCGCGTTACTTCTTCACAATGTTGAGAGACATTAATGGCCATTACATAGGCATCCAAGTAGTTTTTTATTCCATGGTTTGCCAAATCCCTGTCACTAGATCTCTTTATTTTATTAAGAACTTGGTCAGAAAGATCTTTTAAGGAACTGGCAAAGATTTGTCTTTTAGCCTAAAAATCATTTTTAACATTTTCAAAGACAACTTTGAGATTGCTATTCAAATCAAGCCATTCAACCAAACTATCATTGATCATCATTATTTTGTCCCAAATTTCTTGTTTGATAAGCTTAACTATGTTTATTATAGTATCCTTCACATGATGGTCTTCGAAAGAGGTTGTTCTATTTTCTGCCATTACATTCTCCACCTTTTTCTTCATTTCATACATCTCTTTTTCACTCTTTTTCTGCATTTCCTCTAGTTTCCTTTTCCAATCAGTTGCTCTCTTCCTCTCATCATCTAATTTCTTCTTCAAATCTTGGATTTTATTTGTAGTAGTTACCTCTTTTTTCTTCTTTTCCTCGAGTTCCCTTTTCAAATCATGGATTGTCTTTGAAGTGGACTCCTCCTTTTTCTTCACACTATCCAATTCCTTCTTCAAATCATGGAGACTTTGAGTAGACTCCTCTTTCTTCATGCTCTCCAATTCCTTTCTCAAATTGAGGTTTTGCTTTGTAGCTGACTCCTCTTTTTTCTTTGCATTCTCCAATTCCCTCCTCAATTTGTGGATTGTGTTAGTGCTTGTAGTAACACTAGACTCTATTTTCTTTGCATTTTCCAATTCCTCCTTCAAATCATTGATAGTTTTTGTAGTTGACAACTCTTTTTGTTTCATATTCTCCAATTGTTTATTCAAATTGTAGATTGTGTCTATAGTAGACTCCTATTTTTTCTTCTCATTCCCCAATTCTTTTTGCAAATTAAAAATTATACTTTCCCTAGACTCCATTTTTTTCCTTCTCCCATTCATCCTTCAAAATTTTTATTTTCCTTGACAGCTGATTCTAGCTTAGTTTTCAATTGATTGATGACATGTGCACTACTCTCTATAGACTTGAATAACTATGTAGTAGACGCTTGTTCATTCTTAAGTCTTTTTTGGCACTCATCCAATTCTTTAGTCAAATGTTGCACTTATTCATTCATCTTTTCTTGCTGGAAAATTGCCTCTATAGGAGAAGATTTATTTATCCTATTTTGAAATTCTTTGAACCTATTGCTGCTTTCTCCTTCGCCTTCACATTATCAAGATTTTCCTGTAACTTTTCTATTTCCTTTGTAAATCTTTTGTTTTCGCTCTCCTCTTTCAGAAGTGTAGAGAAGACCATTTTGTTGCTCTCTTTTGATATATTGATTTTGTCAATATTTTTTACTTTTGACAAATCCATTTGAAGACTGGTAACTTGTATATTGTTACAATTTATTATATTTTGTGGTGGATTATTATCTCTACCCAGGGGCATAACAACCATGAAGTTCATCATTTCATTGTTTGGATCATATTTTGGAAATATTCTATTAGTAGATCCCTGACATTCGGCAATTGCATCACTTTTTAAAGTCTTCATAATTTGCCTATTTTTTTCACTTGTCTGTTCAAACTTTGATGCAAACTTGTCAAACTAAAATCTATATTTTCTGACACAATTGAGTGTTTGAAAGGTGAATTATCAATTGTATCATTGAATGCTAATGCTCCTCCATATCTAGCTAAACTTACTCTACCTGCACTTGTATTTTGAGGATTGCCAACATACTGAAGATGGCCCATTCCAAATCCTAGCATTTTAGGACTATTTTCAGGATTTTGTACAGAAGCCACTAGTGCATACATTGTTGAAGTAACCACTAACATTTTTTGCAGTGTAATTTTCATAAGTTTTTTCTTTTTTGCACAAGGTTCATCCATGCTAGTGCTAGTGGGATCAACTACAACTGTATTTGAAGATTTAACAAATAATGTGTTGGGATGACCTTTAGAAGTAGAAGTATAATGTTTTTTGCCCTTTTTAGATGAATCATCTTCAATCTTGGAGCTTCTAATTATTGGTTTACTTCCTCTTTTGGGTGGGTCTGGTACTAGAACTGGATTCCAAATCCCATCACCACTCGTACCAATGGGCCCTATACCTGCATAACCCATTTTTTGTATCATAGTTGCTCCTTTACCATATGCTTGTTTAGTAGAATCACTCATTTGAAGTTTAATAATATCTCTACCCCCGGTTGACCCAAAATCCTTAATACCTTGAATGTTAGCATCAGACTGGAGGTCCTCTTGTCTTTGAATATCAATCTTGGTTTGACACCACATTTTAGATACGCATGCCTCTATAATTGCTTTCGCCATAGACTTCTTAGAAGGTTCAAATGCTTTCTTGTATAAATTTAGGTATGTCAAAGGCCCTAATTTGTGTGATTCTGATATGTACAATGTTGTAATTTGGGATGACAGTTGTTGCATTGAAATAGTATTCTCTGCTGCATGTTTCTCCATCTCTTTCTTAACCTCATCCCACGAATCCTTGTTTTTTAATTTTTCTATCAATGGCATCTCCTGGTGTTGATATTTTCTCATGGAGTTCCCATTGGCAATAAGTCTTATTTTTATTATGTTCAGTGGATCATAATTCTAGTGACTAAAAAAATGAAAGCCAAAAAAAGTTACCAATTCATTTGCCACTTTGAAAGCCTTTCTCTCAAATGTAAGGCCTCCAATTGCGAAAGGCAAGGAAGGAAATATCATTTTCTTTTGTTGTACACTAAAAATTTCATCTACGCTCTCCATCTACCTTACATATTCCAATGCAAAAACTCTTTCTATAATATGCATTGGAAGTTTGCAGGGTTCAACTGCTGAACTGTAAAACCTTAAGACAGTGTACTCTTCTATGAAGAACTAGTCAGCCACTTGAATCTGACTTCCCAATTGAATGCAATCTTTACAAAACATAGTCAATCTAGGCATTGTAGTGCCTATGATTTTTTGGTTAATAGGTGCCAAAAAAATGTCTACAAAATGGTTGTAGTTTTTATTGTTAGTGGTCATCCTCATCTTATGTGTCCACTCATATATTGGACTTGGTGTCTTTGATTTCTTTTCAGTTTTCTCATCAAACTTATAGACCTCAATATCAAGCTTGTTGTTCTCTGTCTCAAATATTGGGAAATACTTTGCTAAAAGAAGGTAGCACAAGTAACTTGTGAACCTAAATGTCTTCGTCTTTCCTGTAGTTGTACTTTGTTTAATCATTAGTAATTATTGTTGCATAGATTCAACAATGTACCAAGCAAAATCATATCTTATTGCTACATTGTCAACTGACTAACCTCGACAATGGATATTATAGATCATTTCAAGAATATTGGCCCCCACTTCCTTGTTACTATCCAATCCTAAGAAAAATGATAACAAAGAAATAGTATTCTAAACCCATGACACAAAAATATCATACTGATAAGGAGGCGTATGGTCTTTGTCCAGTGTAACAGTAACACTAGTAGTGGACTCTGAGGGTATTAAACCCTTAATATATGAATCTTGAAAACTTCTTTCCAGCTTGTCATAAGCCTGAGCTAGTTCATCCAAGTCAATGCACTCCTTAGAGCTTTCTATTTTAAACCCTAACCCTAGGTCTAACAGAGTGAAAAATTCACTCTCAGTTATTGATAAAATTTCCTCCTAAGTGTTTTGGTTTACAATTGCCTTTCTATTTTCATCATAATTCTAAGTGCATAGCATTACAATTTCAAGGCAAGGGAATACTTTGGGTACAACGAGGTTTCTAATGTAGTAACCAGAGCAGCTAGTTTATTTATATATGCACCAATACTGTTGTTATATTTGTAATAAATTCCCCTCTTCTGGAGATCTTTCCACTTACTAAACAATGAATGTCTAATTGCCATGATTCTAGAATCGCCATGGATAACAGGATAAAAAATATCATGACATTCATCAGTGAAACTTGGGGTTTGTAGCACTTGTCTGAGTTGTATAATGGTGTTCTTTTCCTTTATAGGTACACTCATTTGGGAGGTTTTTGACTTTGTTTTGCCCATGCCTAGCTGCTACTGGTTATTAGACTTCAGACCCTATTCAAAATAATTATAAAGTGTAAACCTGAGATAATTAAAATCAAGATTTCTATTGCTACAAATTACAATGGAATTTTTTTGAAAAAAATTAAATACCTGGAATTAAGATTGGATAATTGGTGTTGTCGTCTAATACCCAAGTTTCACACTTTCAATCTTTAGAAATTAGAACACAAAATAGAATTTGACTAGTCTTTGAAAATTTAAAATTTGAAAACCCTATGGCTATTGTATCGCACTCTCATCTTACAGTTCCGGAACTCTCAACTTACATACTCTAAAAAGGTAATACTTGAAGTGTAATAGTTAAAATGAAAGTAATAAGTAATTAATGGTTTTAACTTTTATGTACAATGTACATCTAACCATAATAAATTATCAAGACTCAAAGTCAATATTAAATAATGTAGTGATGTAAATAAGTTACACGTGTCACGATCCCTGATGAATCTTAGCAGATGGGAAAGCATTCCCCAAATCGACCTGAAATTCATCTTGGGCCATCGATCTATAGACTATCAAATGGTTACTAAATTTATTATTGTTATTATATTATATTATTTAATATTATTTATATACTATTATATATAATACTATTTATATAATATTATATATAATATTATATTAAATAATATAATATAATAATAATAATGACTATCTCAATCTGATAGATTGAGATTCATCTCAGGCTATCGATGACTCGATGATCATCATCATTATTATTATTATATTATATTATATGGTTATGATTATATCATATGGTTGTAATTATATTATAATATATTATAGTATAAATAATTATATCATATGCTCTATTATTTTTAATTAAATTATTAAATTATTATTGTTGTTAAATATTTTTAATTTTTTTTAATGTAAGTGCATTGGTTTATATTTAATATTTTAATAATGTATTTTTTTTATAAATTATAATTTTTTTGGCATTCAATTAAAAATAATATTACTTATATTATGTAATCATTTAAAATTTATTATTATTATAAAAATAATATTATTTTTATTTATAATATTTATTATATAATAGAACATATAATATAATTATTTATACTATAATATAATATAATATAATATAATATAATAATAATAATAAATTTAATAAAATATATAATGACCATCATGAATTTGGGTAGATGAAAAAAGATCTTCCAAATCGGCCCGAAATTCATTCCGGGCCATCGATCTATCAGATTGAGATGGTCATACTCATTATTATTATTATATTATATAAATATTATATGGTTATGATTATATCATATGATTGTAAAATATTATATATTATAGTATAAAGAATTATATTATATGTATATGATATGGTTATAATTACAATTTAAAAATATAAATACAAATGCTCTATTTTTATTCATATTTATTATTTAGTTTCAAAAATAAAATATAATATAGTTATAATATCTATAAATTATTAAAATTTAACATATATTGAAAATTGTAATAATTGTTTATTAACTATTCTTCATCATTTAAAAGATTTCATAATGAAAAAAAAGTTAGAAATAGGTGACAAGATATGTATGAAATAAAAATTTGACAAATGAATTATCAAAATTATATTTACCTTTGTTAAGGTTATAATCTATTAATCTTTAGTTTTCCTTGAAGCTCCATTTGTTAACTTTTAACCAATCATATTAAAGGAAAATAGTTAATTATTAACCGTTCACTATTTTTAACTAAATTGTAGACTAACAGTAACATTTCAACACTACATAATTTGAGAAACAAGATGCCAAAAACAAACTTACAAAGTCATAGACTAAGAATAACAATGATTTGAGAAGTCAAAAACAATTATTTTCATTGATAATATTTTAAACTATATAATGTACATAATATTGATTCATAGCTTACATATTCAAAATAGTTGATTAAATCATTAATTAGCATAGTTTTACTATTTTGTAATTTACAAAAAAGGGTAGGGCCCAATCCAAAGAAAAATACAAATATTTTGAAAACATTTTTTTGGCAAACTTTTGCCCTAATCAAAACATTTTTTTGGGAATAGGTGTAGACACCTAAAAAAAATTAGAAAATAAAGTATTTTTATTTTCTGAAAAATTTCTGATGACATCATCATTTATTAATTAATTAATTAATTAATTTATTTTTATGCCATTAAATCCTTTTATCTTAATTAAAAATATTTAATTAAGGAATCCCTCCCAAAAATGTTTAAATCTTATTTAAATATTATTTCCTTATTTATTAAATTATTTAATTAATAAATTGACCAAAAAATTCAAAATAAATAAAAAATCTATTTTTTGCCCAAAACTTGGCCAATTTCCTTAAGACCACTAACCTCTTTCAAAATCTTCTAATCTTTCTTTAATTTTGATTAAAAGCTAATCCCATCATTTCCTACCCCTAATCCCAACTCAAAATATTTAATTAAGATTAAATATTAATCCTCATGTTTATTAAAAAAGTTTTAACAAAAATCTCCTACTTCACCCACCCTCATTAAATGCCATCCACTTGCCTATCCCTAAGCTAATCCTAAACCATCCTAATCCATCCTCTAATCATTTGCACAATCCTAAGCAAGCTTAAAACCTTTCTAATCAAGTCCAAGTCAAAATTCCTCTCATCTCCCTCAAAATATCCCAACCATAAAACTTTATGAAGCCCACTAGGCCATAAATGACTCTTCCAAGCCCTTTCATTGCTCTTACAAGCCATTATGAGAGTCTTTATAAAGATTTTATCCCTTGAGCTTCCTTTGTTGACTCATCATTCCCCTTTCCTCTATCCTCTCACCTTGTGACATATGTTACTCCCTGATTGGTTGTAAGGAAGCACAATCCATGTGCTCTCCTCTCATGCAATCTAAGCCCTCCATGAGCTTTTCCCCATCCTTGCATCTTAGCCCTCCATCCCTCAAGCCTTTTGCCTATTTAAAGAATCCTCTCCCAAGCTATTTTAACACAATCCATGAAGTAAAGTCATAATGCCATTTTAAAAAGTCATTTTACATCAAAACCATACACTCACACCCAAATTCCAACTCTATTTGAAGCCCTTTTTGAAGCATAAGCTTGAGCATACATCCTATCTATTTAGACAAAGCCACTCAACAAGAGAGCTTCTCATTGAGAGAGCCCATTAATGGCTCATATTCTCAATTGAGAGTTCATCTTAGTCTATCTTGAAGTCTATGAATTTTGTTTAGTTTGTAGAAGTTTTGTTTAAATTTGGTTTCTATTAGTATACTAACATTGCTCATATACATTTTGGCACGCTCGGTGGGACCCCGCATGGGTCATCTTCATTAGCTTTTTTAGTCAAGTTTTGTATGTCATTTGCTAATTTTGGTTAATTTTACTTGTTTTTTGTGATTGGTAGGATTGTATAAATTGGTTTTGTAGGTCAACATGAGCATGAAGAAGACAAAGGAACTCATAGTCTATCTCATAGTGTTTGCAAAATTTTCAAGCTTGTAGGTGGACAAAGCACTTGGAATTCTTCTTCCTCTTCTTGTCTATATTCTTCTTATTCCATCTACTTCTTCTTCTTGTTCTTGTGGGAGATCTTGGCTATTGTTTTTTTTTTAAGGAAGCAAAATTATACACACTTCTTTTTAGTGCTTAAAATGAACCCCCAAATCATACTTAAATCTATTAAAAAACTAAAAATTTGCAAAAAAAAAAACTTTTAACAAGTGAAACTAAACCAATCCAATCATTTTCATCCTTGCAACATCAAGCTTTTAGATGCATTCATGCAAAGTTAGGAACACTTCATTTTTGAGAATTTAAAAAGAACTTCAAGTTTCCATTTCAAAAGGTTTAAAATCAACACTAAGTGCACACTAAAATCTAAATCAGACTCAAAGCATCAATCAAGGATAAAATGAACCTCATTTGCAAATATTTTAAAGTTCTTTTAAAAATCTCATGAAAACTAAGAGTCCTAAGTGGTTGCCAAAATTTTTTCTAAAAGATTTGTTATTTGTTCCAAACAAATGTCTTGTTACAAAATCTTGAATGTTTCTTAGTTTTTTCATGCATCAAAACAACCTAGGAATATGATTTTTGGGCTTAAAATATGCAAACTAGAACACAAAATCTTGAATGAAAACTAAAGTCCAAAGAGTCATTTTCACTTTTGAGTCCAAAACAATCTTGAATGATCTAAGGTTAAAACAAAGAACTTCAAAATTCTTAAAACAACACACAAAATCTCAATCTTGAATGCTCAAAGGAAAAAACTTGAATGTTTAACCACTTGTCTTTGAATGCATGTTGCTAAAATCACTCTTGAGTGGCATGGATTAAAATCAAGTTTGTTTTTTTTATGAATGCATGATTAAAACAAAAAATCCAATCTTGAATGCCATAGATCAAATAATCATCTTTTGGGGCATAAAAAGAATCTACATTCTAGAAACTTCTTAAATTATAAAAACCAAATAAAGACACTTTAAGTGAGTTTGTAGTTGAACTCACCCTCTTTAATCACCCATCAATTTAACCATTGGTTGCAATCTCAGTGCCATCTATGGGGATGGGTCCACCTAAGAGGGTGTTAAGTGCTCCACAAAGATCAAACTTCACTTACTAGTGTTTTTATTAGTTTTTCTAACTTAGAAAATTCTTTGAATGCACATTAAGTTCGCTAACACTTCATTTGGGCATTAAAATTTGAACAAATCTTGACATGGAGGGCCTCTGGGCATGCACTTGAAATCAAATTTCACACATCTTTGTTTTGAGCTTAAAAAAAAATCACACCAACTCTTGAATGCCTTAAAAAAAAATTAATCGATACTTGACGTGGAGGGCCTTCGGGCGCGCGGGTTTAATTTTTTGTTGACCCTAACTCTTCTTCTTGTATTCATTCTTCAATCGATTTTACTTTTGTGAAACGCTTCAAAGTTGGAATAAACATTGCATCCTAAACATGTGTGTTTTCAAAGTCTAAATCAGCAAACTTAAGCATCAGTTGGAAAAAGAACAAACATGTTTTTTAGCCCAAGGTCATCCAAGTCTTCTCTCCACTTGTTGTCTTTCGAGGCCATCTTGGGTGCATAATATTAGGATCCAAAACCTTGTTTCCCTTTTTAGGAGGCCTGCATGGGGATTTCATCACCCCTTGGATGACCTCAACTCCAGCATTCTGGAAGAGTATAAAGATCGGGAGGTGAATCCAAAGACACCTCTCTTGAAATCAAGATTTTGTCACTCGGACTAAGCCTCAAGGAACTTTATACCCTTGAGAAGTGAAAGAGGAGAAGTGGGTTACCGCTCCTCTCAGCTGTGTGACATTGTTTTGGTTTTATCTATGGATTCAGGCCTCACATACCTTGGGTATATTGAAAACTCCCTAGCTAAACCAACTGTTAGCCTTGTAGACAACCATCTAGGGTGTTAATGTGTTTGAAGTGATTGATCGAAACATTTGTAAAACATACACACTCCTTAGCACAAGTATCACATTTTGAGAATCAAAAAATTCTATCTACTTGTTCCTATCTATTGCTTGATTTTTTATTTGTTGAATGAATATTTTCCAAACTTGGTCAATCCTAGCTTAGGGCATACTTAGCATAGTCACTGCCTATTCCAAAAGTTGAACAGGTTGAAGCAAAATAACTGAGATCTCTCAAAGCCAAGCAGATTCAAGAATTTATGTCAGAACAACCCAAACCCAAACATAAGTTTTAGAAAGCCAAACTCAAGCCATCTTAGGCATACCAAAAAATTTTAGCCAAGAGAAAGGAAATAACACCAAGCCCTCGAATTCCCAAACTCCACAAAGCAGAGGACAAAGCTACTGACAAAGACCTTCAAGATGCCTGGTTAGATCGCACTATCCAACTTAACCAACATCCAGGAGTTAACCCTGCTTATGCATTACCAACTAGGCATGATTTCTATAATTAGACCCCCTTGTTTCTCCACATCTTCTTTCATAAGCTTCACTTTAGAGTCATCTTTGTAGGAGAGCTAGCCATCTTTAGTCCTCCCGTTAAGAATTTTAGCTCATCCATCTCATTTAGAACCAAACCATCTAGCTAGCAATCCAAAAACTTTACATCCAAGCCTTCAAAATTGTTGTCACCTTGCCAAAAGTTTTCCATTCCTAACATCTTCCAAATCCACCAATCTCACCAAGGTTATCCCTTTGACAGAGCTTTGTCTAGGGTAATCTAGCCTTGTCACTTTTTATCCCTCATCACCTTGAGCTAAAGTTTGAGATCCACAAGTGGTCAATCTCATGTTCTTTCTAAAGGATCATTAGTCTATATTTAAGTTGACACAATCACCACCAAGCTTGCACATAGGAAAGCAGATCTTTCATGCTTTGAAAACATATCTTTGAAGTTAGAATTCCCAACCCAATCCTCCTTAGGTTTTTTCATATAGTGTTTCCTCAACCTAGGAAATCACTTGCATAGAAAAGCCTTCCCCTTTTGCATCCATCAGCATTGTTTCATCTCATCCCTAGGAACATTTTGCATTTTCATGCCACCCATCACTCACTTAGCCAAGAAGAAGAAGGAAACAATCGAGCCCTATCATTTGGATCAAACAGCTTCACTCCCCTTGAGTACCCAACCATCCTTCAGCCTAGAGAAAGCTATACCATCACCTACTGACATTGAAGCTTTCATGAACCAACCAAGAAATACAGTATTGGTGAATGCCATTATAGACAAGAACAAAGAAATAATCATGGCTAACTTTCAAAGGGACAATATCAGAGCCTTCGACTTTGGAAGACCTCCTCCCTTATCAGATCCATCTCATCTCTTTTTTGAGCAACTCCTACCACCCATAGGCTATTATGATTCAAATTATCCTGAATATGCAGCAAAAGAAGAGCCTCAAGCCAATCCATATGATCCAACAGACCCAAACATACCATCATCCACCCAAGTTGAAATCTCCATTCCGCAAGCTAATCCAGCACCACCACTCCACCATTGGTCCATACCACTCCATACCACTCCATCCCAAACCCCCTTCACCCAAAACACCTCATCATTCACTCCCTTTACTATTTCTTCTGCTGCTCTCCAACCCAACCTTCCAAATCCACCCATCTCCCATATCAATGCTAGCATCTTTGGCCAACTGCAACAATATACAACTGGGATTCAACCCATGGGGCCAAGTAATCAACCTTTTATCACCCCCAACCTGTTTACCTCATCTAAAAACACAATTCCATCATTTCCACTAGGTCCTTAGAGCTCAGTGCTATCAACCAAAATCCCACAAGCTACTACCCTCATTCCACAAAGCTATCAAACCCCACAAGCTATTACCAATGTTCTGTCAAGCTCTCAAGTGACCCAAGCTCCTACCACCACCCTACCAAGCTTTCAAATCCAGCCACCAAGCTATCAAACCCCATCAATTCCATTCCCAAGCTTTCAATTCCCACCACCTCCACCACCAACTAATCCATTACCTCCTATTACTAATTATTTTTCTATGCCACTTCTAGAAGGAAATCCACCACCACAAATCACCAATTACTTGGCCTCTTTTGCCATAAAGATACCTTCTCAAATGGGGGCACAACCCACATATATTGGTCAAACTCCTCAAATCCATAGTCAAGTTCCACAAGCTCCCCGATCCTTTCCCCAAGCTTCACACCCATCTTATACCTTACCTCCACAAAGCAATCCATTTATCCCACAGCTAGCTTATGTTCCTCAATCCCAACCTCAAATCCAATATCAGCAGCAAGCCTCACAACACATGCAACAATATGTGCCACCTCCACCTCAACAACCCATCATCCATCATTCAGTTGCCCAAGCCATGTACAATCCTTACCAACCCATACCCCAAAGCCATCCATATTCCATTGCCCCATCTAGCACATACCTACCTTATGGCACTCCTACATTGGGGGCACCCCAGCCATCACCCATTAGTTCAGAATGGGAAGCCATGAAGACAACTTTGAAGAATATCCAAGAGGGAAATGATCCAAAAACCTTCAAGTTTTAGAATGTGTGTCCTTACCCATTTGATAGAGCCATTACCATGACACCTTTTCCCAAACACTTTGAGATACCCAAGTTTGACAAATTCAGAGGAAAAGGAGACCCTGTCACACATATCAAAGAATTTTACATGCACTGCCAAGAAGTGGCATACAATGATGTCTTCCTCTTGCACCTTTTTCCCAAAGGCTTGGCCAAACCAGCTCTTGAATGGTTTTATAGAATCCCATATGGCACAATTAGAAACTTTGCTAAATTGTCTGAGGCATTTGTAGCCCAATATGCCCATCTTGTTGAAATAGAGCTATCAGTAGTTGATCTTCTCCACATTAAGCAAAAAGGTGGAGAAAGCCTTCCCAAATATTTGCAAAGATGGTAAACCCTTACCACCTACATATCTTGCACCTTGCCAGAGCACCATTTGGTGAAAATGTTTATTGATAATTCCCATCCTAGCTTGGCTCACCACATGACCATGAACTGTTTGAAGACCTACAAAGATATCAAAGAGAAAGGAATGATCCTTGAGCAAGGACTCATTAAAGATGGTGTGGTCAAAATTTACAAGGAAGCCAACCAAAATCAAACACATTCAAATGACAAGTCTAGGTATTTGAAAAAAAACAAGCACGTTGCAACAGATGGCATCACTAACACCATACATGTGAATATTGTTGGTCCTTACCAAAATTAATCCAACCCACCATATCAACCAAACAATTAGCAAGCTATCAACTACCAACAGTAGAATAACCAAAGCTATCAAAACCACAATCCAAGACCCAACTTCCAAGGATCTAGCAATCAAGCTAATGCCATCAATGTAGTTGTAGGGCAAAAGCCCAGATTCCAACCTGTACCTAGAAACTATACACCCCTTGATGAGCCATTGGATGTCATTTTTAAAAAATTAGTCAAGGAAAACCTCATCAAATTTCCTCATACCCAGAAAATTGACAAAAGCCAATCCAAAGCTACATGGTACAAAGACAATGAGTACTGCAAATTTCATAGGGTAAAAGGTCACACTACCCTCGGATGCATAAAATTGAAAGATTATGTGCAGGACCTCATTGATCAAAAATAAATTATCATTGGTGCCCAAACCTCTCCCAATGTAGGCTTACAAATCTATCAAAATTCTTTTCCTCCTCACAACAACCAAAATCTTGGAAAAGCACCTATCCAAACCAACAATAACAACACCAACAACCGCCAGCCAAACCAACAACATGGGAAGAACAATGACCACACTTAATCCTACAGAGACTATGGTAGCCTCATTGGTTGTATATCTGAAAAAGAGCCTTCTATCAATGTTATCAATATCTAAGGACAAAACAATGAGTGTGCAGTCACTACTCGAAGAGTGTGATTTAACATCGTAGGCCCACCAGTTCCACCAACACCATCAGCTCCATCAAAAAGCCAATACAATATCTTGGAACACCTTCAGAACATGCCAGCTCAAATCTCCATTTTAGACCTTCTCCACACCAGTCTTGTATACAAAATCATCCTTGACAATGCTCTCATAGAATCTTGTGTCCCTTTAGATATCAACGCTACTAATTTTCATAATCTTTTTGGACACCTTTCATCCTCATGTGCCTTATCTTTCAAACCCATTGACATACCCGTGGTCGAGCCAGATCACACCTTTCCACTTCGCATAGCCATCATGGTATCCAATTTTTCTGTGAAAAGAGTAATGATAGATAACGGATCAGCCTTGAATATTTCCACCCTAAAATTCATAAAACAAGCTGGGTATACTAAGGTAGATATCATCAATGACGTTATCACCATCAAAGCTTATGACAACTTGGAAAGAACCACAGAAGGAACTATTTTTCTACCAATCAAGGTTGGGCTAGTCATCCAAGAAACACTTTGCCATGTTATTGATCTAAACATACCATTTAACATCTTCCTCGGTCGCCCATGGATTCATGCCATGAAAGCCGTTCCATCCACTTACCATCAGTTCATCAAATTTTTGCATCAGGGCATTGAGGTAACCATCCATGCCGATCTAGAACCCTTTGCTTACTACAATGCAGTTGAAGCTTCATATGCAAACCATTGCCCTAGAATTGATATCGGCATAGCCATTGCCAATTGATCCCATACTTGTAATGACCCAAAAACCATCCTTGCCTCCACCCTATCTACTGTGAAGATCAATAACAAAGGCTATGGAGAGAATAGTCTGTCAGATGCATTTGCTGTCGGGGCACTCCCACTTGATCCACACACCCATGGACGACTGACATATCACAAAGCTAAGAAAAATCCACCTCCTCGATACAAACAGTTTGGCCCAACAACCTTTGTATCTTCAAAAATCCCTCTTCATGAGGAGCTCACTCCAGATATCAACAATTGCTTACATAAGGATGCACCTCTAAGAAATCAAGCATGCCTTGGTCACTTCAGCTAGAAGTATTCTCAAGAACATAAGCTCATCACTAACAAATGGAACTATCAAGGTGGTGGTCTAGGACTAGAAGAAAGAGGCATGCAGTGCCCCATCAAAGCACACCAGTGGGAAATGAAGTCAGGTCTTGGCTTTGGCATACCCATAACTGGGGGCACCAATGAGAGCAGTCAAGCTTTTTCAAACATTCACTGTGACCTTGTCAAAATTGAAGACACTCCTGAGGAAGTTGAAAAGAGAGCCTACGACGATATCCCAGACCAAATCTCCCTAGGAGACTCTATTCTCCAAGAACTATCCATCCATTTCATTGACCTACTACTCACCCATCCACAACTCCTAGATTGGGACCAACCAAGTGTCATACACATTGATGAGTTCACATCAGAGGAAGCACTTTTGAGATTCATGGGAGCCGAAACTCCTCACAAGAAAATAAAGCCAGATGCTGCCTCTATCTATAAGCTAGATCCCAAGGGGTATTTTGGAGAAAATCCCCAACCTAGTTCTGATACACCCAAAACTGGAACAAAGGTGAATCCGAGACTAGCTAAGGTAGTGAAGAGAGCCCCTCAGCAAGAAAATTTAGAGTCACAAGCAGAACATGAGGATTTAGCATTGCCTCTTCAAGATAATTGACCAAAGGTGTCTTCTATTCTAATTGAGGATACTAGAGAAGTCAACATTGTTTCTTCAAAGATCTCCAAACTTGTTCACATTACTGCATCCATATCACAAGACCAAGCTGATCTCCTCTTTGAGGTCTTAAGAGAGAACATTGGCTGATTTGCATGGTCATATCAGGACATGCTAGGGTTGGATCCAAAGCTTGTAGTTCATCATCTTGCAGTCGATCCAAAGATCAAGCCCATCAGACAAAAGCTTCAAAAAATGTACCCCAAAGTGGCTTTACTGGTCAAAGTTGAATTAGAAAGAATGTTAGCTACTAAGGTTATCTGACCTATCGACTACTCAAAGTGTATCTCCAACATGGTCCCTATCACTAAACCTTTCGGTGACATCAGAATCTGCACTGATTTCAAAGATCTTAACAAAGCTTGTCCAAAAAATGATTTTCCCTTGCCCAACATAGATATGATTGTAGATCTTACAGTTGGACATGAAATTTTGTCCCTCATGGATGGATTTTTTGGGTATAATCAAATCAAGATTGTAGAAGAGGATCAACATAAGATAGCATTCACTACCCCTTGGGGAACCTTTTGTTACAACATGATGCCTTTTGGCCTAAATAATGTAGGGTCTACCTATCAAAGAGCTATGAAAGCCATTTTCTATGATCTTATCCATAACATTTTGGAGGATTATGTGGATGATATCTTGGTTAAATCTCACACCTTCATGGATCATCTTGCTGACCTGGAGAAAGTCTTTGATAGGTTAGCCAAATATCATCTCATGTTGAATCCCAAGAAGTGTGTCTTTGGGGTTAGATTTGGCAAGCTTCTAGGCTTTATAGTTTCCAATCGAAGTATAAAGATTGACCCCAAGAAGGTCAAAGCTATCTTAGACATGCCTCCTCCCTAGACACTACGACAGCTTCGCTCTCTTTAGGGAAAGCTCCAATCTATTTGGCACTTCATCTCCCAGCTTGCAGATAAGTGTACACCATTTACACATTTACTGAAGAAGGATGAAAACTTCAAGTGGGATCCTTTATGTCAATGCGGCTTTGATTAGCTCAAGTAGTACCTTGCCAATCCCCCTATCTTGGTTCCACCAGTTCTTGGTCGTCCCTTGATCTTGTATATATTAGCAATGCCTACTACTCTAGGGGCACTTCTAGCACAGCTCGATGACTATGATAGAGAAAGAGCCATCTACTACATCAGTAGAACCCTAGTTGGTTATGAACTCAATTACACTCCTATGGAAAAAGCTTGTTTGGCAGTTTTTTTCTCAACCCAAAAGTTTCGCCACTACATGCTAAGTCATACCATCTAACTAGTCTCCAAGATAGACCCTCTCAAGAATATGCTCTCTAGAACAACACTTACAGGCCATTTGGCCAAATGGGTTATGCTCCTTAGTGAATTTGACACCTAGTATGTGGACAAAAAGGAAATTAAAGGGAAAGCTATAGAAGATCACCTAGCTGATGCACCTCTAATAGATGCATATCCTTTGATCACATAATTTCCAGATGAACATATCTATCTAATTGAAGAATAGCCCCCATGGAAAGTTTATTTTGATGGCTCGTATACATATCATGGATTAGGGGTAGGAATATTGTTGGTCACACCTCAAGGAGATTACATTCCAAAATCCTTCAAGCTACAATTCCCTAGCACCAACAATATAGCTGAATATGAGGCTCTCATAGTAGGATTAAAGATAGTTGTAGAATGGAATATCACTAAGTTACAAATATTTGGTGATTCTAAGCTCATCATCAAGCAAGCCCTAAATGAATATCAAACCAAAGATGAAAAGCTATTACCCTACAAAGAGCTAGTTGATCAGCTAACCCAACATTTTACAAAGCTTCAATTTACACAAGTGCCTCGAATGGAGAACAAAGTAGCAGATGCTATAGCTACTATCGGCTCACTCTTGGAAATTCCCCAAGTGGTTACACAGTATGAGTTTTTAGTTGAGCAACTCCTCACATCTGCCTATGTGAATGATGACTCAAACTGTGTTTTTATCTTGGTTGGTCCCCAATCCCCTTGGTACCATGAGATTCATGCTTACCTTAAAGATGGTATCATCTCCCCTCACCTCACATGTAGCCAATGCTAGAACCTTATCTGAAAATCATCCCGCTATGTTATCATAGCCAATACCCTATATTTTCAGGGTTATCACGATACTCTCTCTCGATGTTTAGATGAAAATGAGGCCACGATGGCATTAAAAGAAGTACACTCCAGACTTTGTGGTGCCCAAATGAGTGGTATTTTCCTAGCATGAAAAATCCTTAGAGCAGGCTACTATTGGCCTACCATTGAAGAAGACTCTTGTGACTTTGTCAGAAAGTGTCTCCCATGTCAGCAGTATGCAAATCTCGTGCACGCTCCAGCACAAGATCTACAGCCTATTGCACCACCTTAGCCTTTCTCTTGTTGGGGCCTTGATCTAGTTGGAACTATCACACCTCTCTCATCTGATGGACATAAATGGATAATAAAAACTATAGACTATTTCACTAAGTGGGTGGAAGTAGTCCCCCTAGTCTCAACTATAGGAGTTCAGGTCTCCAAGTTCATCTTGTACCACATTGTTTGCCGCTTTGGCATCCCATCCATCATCTTCACCGACCACGGAGGTAACTTTGAAAATCTCAACATGGAAGAATTATGCACTTCCCTTTGCATCCATCACTACTTTTCTAGCCCATATTTCCCACAAGGTAATGGCCAAGCAGAGGGAACTAATAAAACCCTCCTCAAAGTCCTAAAGAAAGCTTTCAATGATTCTGGCTGCAATTGGCACCTACAGATTAATCCTGCCGTATGGACTTATTGAACTTCCTTTTGCACATCCACAGGCACAACTCCATACTCCTTAGTCTATGGTATTGAACCAGTACTACCCATAGAGGTTGAACTTCCCTCCTTGCACATATCTTTGCAAGGGCAAATATCAGATGAAGAATATAGAGTAGCCAAACTCACCCAACTAGATCTCTTAGATGAGAAGTGACAACAAGCCTATGATCATCTCATAGTCTATCAAACTTGTCTCAAAAGGAATTTCAACAAGAAGGTACTTCCATGACACTTTCATCCAGGTGACATGGTCCTCAAAGAAAATATGAAAGTCCAAGCAGATCGAGAAAAGAAAGGCAAGTTTGAACCTACATGGCTTGGTCCTTATATTGTCACTACATCCTTTGGCTCTAGAGCCTATCAACTATCTACACCAAAAGGAGAGCTCTTAAATGATCCTACTAACATCATTCATCTCAAGAAGTTCTATGCTTGAAGATCCTTGGTGTACCCAGCTTTTGAAAAATCCAAAAAGAAAAAAAAGAAAAAGAAAAAAAATAGTAAAGAGAAATAAGCATCCAATGGTGAAAATTTGGCAATTCACGTGCCTTGGATAGGTACCTTGGTGAAAACCTAGTAATTCAGGCACTTTGTATATTAAGACTAATCCATTATCTATCACTATCCTATCCCTCATCCATCCATTCACAATCCAATAAAACACTTGCTTGTTCCCTTGGTGTTCTGACCAAATATCCAAAATCTAATGAAGCTTGTAAATACCTCCTGTATAGCTTGTAAATCTTGTACCTCAGATTGTAAGTCTTGTACCTCAACTTATAAATTTTGTATCATCCCTTGTATCATAGCTTGTATATCCAAATCTTGTCCAAAGCTTGTATCATATTCTAGCTTGTATTTGTAGACACCTAAATTTGATTACACTACTTTGGTAATCTAATTTAGCCATCTCTAAAGGCATCATTAATTAAATTCTTATTTAATTAATCCTTTGTCATCCCCTAGTTGATTAATTTAATTAATCATCTATAGTCCTAATTGATAAATCAAATAATCTATTATTTATCAATTAAATCCTTTTCTCCTACCTAATTCCAAAAATCCCCATTTATTAAATAAATCTATTTGATAAATGAAATCCTCAAATTCAAAAAAAACCCTAACCTATCTCTAATCCTCCATTTAGCCTAATCCACCCCATCCACCCATACTAACCAAGCTTAGCCACTAACTCACCCACCCTCATTAATGCCATCCACTTGCACATCTCTAACATCCCTAATCTAATCCTAAACCCAAGCCTAATCCACCCCCTAATGTTGTCACATTCCTTAAACAAGTTTAAGACTTTCCTAATCCAAACCAAAGTCTCCCCTCAAAAAAACCCAACCACTAAGTCATGAGTGCTCTTACAAAACATAAAGACTCTTACAAGCCCACTCATGACTCTTACACCCATCTTCCACACTCTTCCCTCTTCCACACTCATTCCTCTTACATCCCTCTTACATACTCAACCCCACTCATCATGCCCTTAACCAACCCTTAACCCTACCCTCTCACACTCATCCTCCTTGTGACAAGTGTCACCTTCCCATTGGTGCTAAACAATCACAATCCATGTGCTCCCCTTTGAGTGCATCTTAGCCCTCCTTAAGCCTTCATCCATCCTTGCATCTAAGCCCTCCATCCCTCTACCCCTTAGCCTATAAATTGAATCCCATCCCAAGCCATTTCATCAACAATCTTTGAGCTAAAGTTACCATGCTATTTTGAGAACCAAAGCCATCAACCATACCCTTATATTGCCAAATTGAGAGCTCACAAAGCTACCAATTTGCCATTACCCATCTCCATTGAAGCAACTTTTGAGCATCTTGAGCATACATCCACAGCAAAAGGACACATCTACAGAATCAAGAAAGCATGGAGTGTTTTCTCTCGTGAGGTTTTCACTTCTTATTTTCTTTCTTAGTCTAAGCATATATGTGAATTTAGTTTTTGGTTTGTGAATGTTTACTTTATTTGTTAATGTTCTTTGCATACTGATTCTGGTTCTACATTTTGGCACACCCGGTGGGACCCCACTATGGGTCATTTAATCATCTATTTTTATCTATATGTCATTTTTCTAACCATCTAATGTTTGCTGTTGTTTGAGTGTGTTGTGAGGGTGTTTTGCTTGTTTTTGTAGGTTAAAGAACGCACTTAGGAAGAAGAAATACCATCTAAAAAAAAATTTAAAAAAAATTTGCATTTTTTAGCTTTTTTTGGCACGGTTTTGGCGTCTACAACCTGTTCTGTCTGCGAAAATTGACTTCTGCAAAAATCTGCGTCTGCGCAAATCAACATCTGCAAAAATCCGCGTTTGCGAAAATCGACGTCTGCGAAAATTTGCGTCTGCAAAAATTGACATCTCTGCTTGTCACCTGGGTTCTGTGCTGCAAATCTATTTTGTCCTCTTCATATTTTGGCGCCTCTGTAGTTCAGCATCTTCGTATTTTGGCAGACTGTGTTCTCTGCTTGCTTATGTTCCATTTTTGCTTTACTATTTCTGCACTTTGTAGCTAAAAAAAAAAAAAAATCAAAATTTGACTTTTAGTGGTTCCATAGGATTTAGACCGTTTTAAGCATTTTTACGCGTAGAAAAAACAACAAAAAAAGTTAAAAAAAAATTTCCCATAGTTAATCTCTCATTTTTGAAGATTTTGGCTAACTAACTAAATTGCTTTTTTTTTTGTCTCATTGCAAGTTGGAGCACATATGGAACCACTAACCATGCTTCTTGCAGGTTTTCATGTTGCTAAAAAAATGAATTTGAATGTTTAACCATTTGTCTTTGAATGCATGTTGCTAAAAAATAAATGAACTTGAATGGTTAAACACATTTTTCATTGAATGAATGTTGCTCAAAAACACACTTTTGAATGTCATGGATTAAAATCAACTTTCTTTGGAATGCATGCTTAAAACAAAAAAATTCAATCTTGAATGCCAAGGATCAATTAACCATTACAAATCTCTTTTTCACATGCAATCTAGGTAAAGTTGGATTTTTGGACATTTAAGAAACTTTGTTAAGTTAAAATACAAATTTACAAAAATCAATTTGAGTAGTTCCTTGGACTCACCTCTTTTCTAATCACCCATCAAATATTAACCATTGGTTGCAATCTCAGCGCCATTTATGGGGATGGGTCTACTTGAAAAAGGTGTTAAATGTTCCACAATCTAACTCACTCACTAGGTCTTTGAACGTTTGCTTTAACTTTATCAAAATTCTTAAATGGTCAAAACTCTAGATTAAATCGATCACACTTCAAGTTTGGGCACTAAAATTGAACAACAACTGACATGGAGAGCCTTCAGGCGCGTGCTTGAAATCGAATCTCACACACTTTTGTTTTGGGCTTAAAACAAACTCACACTCAATCTTGAAAGCCTTAAAGAAAATTAATCGATACTTGACATGGAGGGCCTCCGGGTGCGTGAGTTTGCTTTTGTTGACCCTAACTCTTCTTATTGTGTGCATTCTTCAATCGATTTACTTTTGTTGGCGCTTCAAGTTGGAATTGAACATTGTCTCTTAAACATGAGTGCTTGCAAAGTCTAGATTAGCACACATAAGAGTCAGTTGGTAAAAGAACAAGCGTGTTTTTTAGCCCAAGGTCATCCGAGTCTTCTCTCCCCTTGTCGTCTTTCGAGGCCATCTTGGGTGCATAAGATTAGGATCCAAAACCTTGTTTCTTTTTTAGGAGGCCTGCTTGGGGATTTCATCACCCCTTGGACGACCTCAACTCCAGCGTTTCGGCGGAGTATAAGAATCGGGAGGTGAATCGAAAGACACCTCTCTTGGGATAAAGATTTTGTCATTCGGGCTAAGCCTTAAGGAACTTTATACCCTTGAGAAGTGAAAGAGGAGAAGTGGGTTAATGCTCCTCTCGGCTATGTGACATCCTTTTGGTCTCATCTACGGATTTGGGCCTCACGTACCTTGCTTATATCGAGGACGCCCTAGCTAAACCAATTGTTTGCCTTGCAGAAAACCATCTAGGATGTTAATGTGTTTGGAGTGACTGATCGAAACATTTGTAGAACATACACACTCCTTGGCACAAGTACCACATTCTGAGAACCAAAAACTTCTATCTGGGTGTTCCTATCTATTGCTTGTTTTTATTTTACTTGTTGAATGAATGTTTGCCAAACTTGGTCAATCCTAGCTTAGGGCACACTTAGCGTAGTCACTGCCTATTTTGGAAGTTGAACAAGTTGAAGCAAAACAACTGAGATTTTTCCCAAAGCCAAGCAGATTCAGGAATTTATGTCGGAACAACCCAAACCCAAACAGAAGTTTCACAAGGTCAAACTCAAGCCATCTCTAGCATACCAAGAACTTTCAGCCAAGAGAAAAGTAATAACACCAAGCCCACGAATTTCCAAACTCCACAAAGCAGAGGACAAAGCTATCGACGAAGCACTTCAAGAGGCCTGGTTAGAGCGCACCATCAAATTTAGCCAACATCCAGGAGTTAATCCTGCTTATGCCTTACCAACTAGGCATGATTTCTATGATTAGACACCCTTGTTTCTCCACATCTTCTTGGATAAGCTTCACTCTAGAGTCATCTTTGTAGAAAAGCCAGCCATCTTAGGTTATCCCCTTAAGCATTATTAGCTCATCCATCTCATTTAGAATCATACCATCTAGCCAGTAATTGAAATTCTGCATATCTAAGCTTTCAAAATTGTTGTCACCTTGCTAAAAGTTTGCCATTCCTAAAATCTTCCAAATCCACCAATCTCACCAAGGTTATCCCTTTGACATAGCTTTGTCTAGGGTAATCTAGCTTTGTCACTTGTTATCCCTCATCACCTTGAGCTAAAGGTTGGGATTCACAAGTGGTCAATCTCATGTTCTTCCTAAAGGATCATCAATCTATCTTTAAGTTGACACAATCACCACCAAGCTTCCACATAAGAAAGCAGACCTTTTGTACTTTGACAACATATCTTTGAAGTTAGAATCCCCAACCCAATCCTCCTTAGGTTTTGTCATATAGCTTTGCCTCAACCTAGGAAATCATTTGCATAGAAAAGCCTTCCCCCTTTTGCATCCATCAGCATTATTGCATCTCATCCCTAGGAGCATTTTTTCATGCCACCCGTCACTCGCTTAGCCAAGAAGAAAGAAACAATGGAGCCCTATCATTTAGATCGAACAGCCTCACCCCCCTTGAGCACTCAGCCATCCTTCAGCCCAAAGCCAGCTATGCCATCACCTACTGACATTGAAGCTTTCATGAACCAACCAAGAAATGTAGTATTGGTAAACGCCATTATAGACAAAAACAAAGAGACAATCATGGCTAATTTTCGAAGGGACAATGTAGGAACCTTTGACTTTGGAAAACCCCCTCCATTATTAGATCCATCTCACCCATTGTTTGGGCAGCTACCACCACCCATAGGCTCTTATGATCCAAATTATCCTTAATATATTCCAAAAGAAGAGCCTCCAGCCAATCCATATGACCCAACAGACCCAAACATACCATCATCCACCCAAGTTGAAATCTCCATGCCGCAAGCCAACCCAGCCACCACCACTCCATCCTTGGTTCATACCTCTCCACTCCAAACCCCCTTTACCCAAAACATCTCACCGTTCACCCCCTTCACTATTGCTACTGCTCCCACACCTAGCCTTCCAAATCCACCCATCTCCCAAATCAGTGCTAGCATCTTTGGCCAACCTCAACAATATACAACAGGGATGCCACCCATGGGGCCAAGTAATCAACCTTTTATCACCCCCAGCTTGTTCACCATAGCCCAAAGCACAATCCCATCATTTCCATTAGGTCTCGGGAGCTCAATACCACCAGCCACAAATCCACAAGCTACTACCTTCACTCCACAAAGCTATCAAATCCCACAAGCTACTGCCAATCTTCTACCAAGCTCCCAAGTGACCCTAGCTCCCACCACCACTCTACCAAGCTTCCAAATCCAGCCACAAAGCTATCAAACCCCATCAGTTCCATTCCCAAGCTTTCAATTCCCACCACCTCCACCACCAACTAATCCATTACTTCCACTTACCAACTACTTTTCAATGCCACTTCTAGGAGGTAATCCACCACCCCAGCCAGCCACCAATTATTTGCAGATGCCATCCCAAATGGGGGCACAACCCACATATATTGGTCAAACCCCACAAGCCCTCCGATCCTTTCCCCAAGCCTCACAACCATCTTATACCTTACCTCCACAAAGCAATCCATTTAACCCACAGCCAGCTTATGTTCCTCAATCCCAACCTCAAATCCCATATCAACAGCAAGCCTCGCAGCACATGTAGCAATATGCGCCACCTCCCCCTCAACAACCCGTCATCCACCATGCAGCTGCCCAAAAAATGTACAATCCCTATCAGCAAATCCCTCATAACCATCCATATTCAATGGCCCCATCCAGCACATACCTACCTCAAGGCACTCCTACATTGGGGGCACCCCAACCATCACCTATCAATTCAGAGTGGGAGCAAATGAAGACAGCCCTGAAAGCCATCCAAGAAGGGAATGATCCAAAGACATTCAAGTTTGAGAATGTGTGTCCTTACCCATTTGACAGAGCCATTACCACAACACCATTTCCCAAACACTTTGAGGTACCTAAATTTGACAAATTCAGAGGAAAAGGAGACCCTGTCACACATATCAAAGAATTTTACATGCATTGCCAGGACGTGGCATACAATGATGTCTTCCTCTTGCACCTTTTTCCCAAAAGCTTGGCTGGACCAGCTCTTGAATGGTTTTATAGAATCCCCTATGGCACAATTAAGAACTTTGCTGAATTATCTGAGGCATTTGTAGCCCAATATGCCCATCTTGTTGAAACAGAGCTATCAATAGTTGATCTTGTCCACACCAAGCAAAAAGGTGGAGAAAGCCTTGCCGAATACCTCCAAAGATGGAAAACCCTTACCACCCGCATATCCTGCACCTTGCCAGAATGCCATGTGGTGAAAATGTTTATTGATAATGCACATCCCAGCTTGGCTCACCACATGACCATGAACTGTTTGCAGACCTATAAGGATATCAAAGAGAAAGGAATGATCCTTGAGCAAGGACTCATCAAAGATGGTGTGGTAAAGATTTACAAAGAGGCCAACCAAAATCAATCACATTCCAATGACAAGTCTAGGTATTGGAACAAAAACAAGCATGTTGCAACAGATGGGGTTACTGACACCAGACATGTGAATATCATTGGTCCTTCTCGAAACCAGTCTAACCCACCATATCAAACAAACAACCAACAAGATACCAATTACCAACAGCGAAATAACCAAAGCTATCAAAATCACAATACAAGACCCAACTTTCAAGGGTCTAACAATCAAGCTAATGCCATCAATGTAGCTGCAGGGCAAAAGCCCAGATTCCAACTTGCACCTAGAAACTATACACCCCTTGGTGAGCCATTGGATGTTATTTTTGAGAAATTGGCTAAGGAAAACCTTATCAAATTTCCTCCTACCCAGCAAATTGATCCAAGCCAATCCAAAGCTGCATGGTACAAGGACAATGAGTATTGCAAGTTCCATAGGGTAAATGGTCACACCACCCTCAGATGCATGAAATTGAAAGACTATGTGCAAGACCTCATTGATCAGAAGGAAATCACTGTTGGTGCCCAAAACTCTCCCAATGCAGGCTTACAAATTTATCAAAATGCTTTTCCTCCACACAACAAGCAAAATCTTGGAAAAGCACCTATCCAAAACAACACCAACAACCGCCAGCCAAACCAACAGCATGGGAAGAACAATGACCACACTTCATCCTATATAGACTATGGTAGCCTTATAGGTTGTATATCTGAGAAAGAGCCTTCAGTCAATGTTATCAATATCCGAGGACCAGACAATGAGTGTGCGGTCACCACTCGAAGAGCGCGATTTAACATCGCAGGCCCATCAGTTTCATCAACACCATCAGCTCCATCAAAAAGCCGGTACAATATCTTGGAACACCTTGGGAACATGCCAGCCCAAATATCCATTTTAGACCTTCTCCGCACTAGTCCTGTGTACAAAGACATCCTTGACAGTGCTCTCATAGAATCCTGTGTCCCTTCTGATATCAATGCTACTAATTTTCGTAATCTTGTTGGACACCTTTCATCCTCATGTGCCCTATCTTTCAAACCCACCGACATACCCGCGGTTGAGCCAGATCACACCCTTCCACTTCGCATAGCCATCATGGTATCCAATTTTGCCGTGAAAAGAGTAATGATAGATAATGGATCAGCCTTGAACATTTGCACCCTAAAATTCATAAAACAAGCTGGGTATACTGAGGCAGATATGATCAGTGAGGTTATCACCATCAAAGCTTATGACAACTTGGAAAGGACCACAGAAGGGACTATTTTTCTACCAATCAAGGTTGGGCCAGTCATTCAAGAGACAGTTTGCCATGTTGTTGATCTAAACCTACCATTTAACATCCTCCTCGGTCGCCCATGGATTCATTCTATGAAGGCCGTTCCATCCACCTACCATCAGTGCGTCAAATTTCCGCATCAAGGCACTGAGGTAACCATCCATGCCGATCCAGAACCCTTTGCTTACTGTAATGCAGTTGAAGCTTCATATACAAACCATTGCCTTGGAATAGACATCAGCACAGCCATCGCCAGCTCATCCCACACTTGTAATGATGCAGAAACCATCCTTGCCTCTACCCTATCTACTGTAAAGTTCAACAACAAAGGATGTGGAGAATATAGTCTATCAGATGCATTTGCTGTCGGAGCAATCCCACTTGATCCACATACCCATGGACGGCCAACATATCACAAAGCTAAGGAGATTCCACCTCCTTGATACAAATAGTTTGGCCCAACCACCTTTGTGTCCTCAAAAAGCCCTCTTCATGAGGAGCTCACTCCAGATATCAACAATTGGCTACATAAGGATGCACCTCCAAGAAATCAAGCACGCCTTGATCACTTCAGCCAAAAGTATCCCCAACAACATAAGCTCATCACTGAAAAATGGAACTATCAAGGAGGTGGACTAGGACCAAAAGAAAGGGGCATGCAATGTCCCATCGAAGCACATGATTGGGAAATAAAGTCAGGTCTTGGCTTTGGCATACCCACAACTGGGGGCACCAACGAGAATGGTCACGCTTTTCTGAACATCCACCGCGACCTTGTTGAAATCAAAGACATTCCTGAGGAAGTTGAAAAGAGAGCCTACGATGATATCCCAGACCAAATCTTCCTAGGAGACTCTGTTCTCCGAGAACTATCCATCCATCTCATTGACCTACCACTTGCTCATCCACAACTCATAGATTGGGACCAACCAAGTGTCATACATATTGATGAGTTCACATCAGAGGAAGCACTTCTAAGATTCATGGGAGCTGAAACTCCTCATAAGAAGACAAAGCCAGATTCTGCCTACATCTACAAGCTAGATCCCAAGGGGTATTTTGGAGAAAATCCCCAACCTAGTTTTGATACACCCAAAACTGGAACTAAGGTAAATCTAGGACTAGCTAAGGCAGCGAAGAGAACCCCTCAGCAAGAAAATCCAGAGCCACAAGCAGAACATGAGGATTTAGTATTGCCTCCTCAAGATAATCGACCAGAGGTGTCTTCTATTCTAATAGAGGATACTAGAGAAGTCAACATTGGTTCTTCAGAGATCCCTAGAATTGTTCACATTGCTGCATCCCTATCACAAGACCAAGCTGACCTCCTCTTTGAGGTTTTACGAGAGAACATTGGCCGATTTGCATGGTCATATTAGGACATGCCAGGACTCGATCCAAAGCTTGTAGTTCATCATCTTGCAGTCGATCCAAAGATCAAGCCCATCAGACAAAAGCTTAGGAAAATGCACCCCAAGGTGGCATTACTAGTCAAAGTTGAACTAGAAAGAATGTTAGCTGCTAAGGTTATCCGACCTATCGACTACTCAGAATGGATCTCCAACATGGTCCCTGTCACTAAGCCTTCCGGTGACATCAAAATCTGTACTGATTTTAGAGATCTTAACAAAGCTTGTCCAAAGGATGATTTTCCCTTGCCCAACATAGATATGATTGTAGATCTTATAGCTGGACATGAAATCCTGTCCCTTATGGATGGATTTTCTGGGTATAATCAGATCAAGATTGCAGAAGAGGACCAGCATAAGACAACATTCACTACCCCTTGGGGAACCTTTTGCTACACCATGATGCCTTTTGGCCTAAAGAATGCTGGGGCTACCTATCAAAGAGCTATGACAGCCATTTTCCATGATCTTATCCATAGCATTTTGGAGGATTATGTGGATGATATCCTAGTCAAATCTCACACCTTCATGGATCATCTTGCTGACCTGGAGAAAGTCTTTGATAGGTTGGCCCAATATCATCTCATGCTAAATCCCAAGAAGTGTGTCTTTGGGGTCACATCTGGCAAGCTTTTAGGCTTCATAGTTTCTAAATGAGGTATAGAGATCGACCCCAAAAAGGTCAAGGCTATCTTAAACATGCCTCCTCCCCAGACACTGCGACAGCTTCGCTCTCTTCAGGGAAAACTTCAATCTGTCTGGTGCTTCATCTCCTAACTTGCAGATAAGTGTACACCATTTTCACACTTGCTAAAGAAGAATGAGAACTTCAAGTGGGATCTTTTATGTCAGTGCAGCTTCGATCAGCTCAAGCAGTATCTCACCAATCCCCCTATCTTGGTTCCACCAGTTCCTAGTCGTCCCTTGATCTTGTATATATTAGCAACACCTACTGCTCTAGGGGCACTTCTAGCACAACATGATGATTATAGCAGAGAGAGAGCCATCTACTATATCAGTAGAACCCTAGTTGGTTATGAAATCAATTACACTCCTATGGAAACAACTTGTTTGGCAGTTGTTTTCTCAACTCAAAAGCTTCGCCACTACATGCTAAGTCATACCATCCAACTAGTCTCCAAGATTGACCCTCTCAAGTATACGCTCTCTAGAACAACACTTACAGGCCGTTTGGCCAAATGGGTTATGCTACTAAGTGAGTTTGACATCCAGTATGTGGACAGAAAGGCAATCAAAGGGCAAGCTATAGCAGATCACCTAGCTGATGCACCTCTAGTAGATGCATATCCTTTGCTCACAGAATTTCCAGATGAGCATATTTGCCTAATTGAAGAACAGCCCCCATGGAAGCTTTATTTTGATGGCTCATACACCTCTCATGGATCAGGGGCAGGAATATTATTAGTTACACCCCAAGGAGATTACATTCCAAAAGCCTTCAAGCTACAATTCCCTAGCACCAACAATATAGCAGAATATGAAGCTCTTGTAGTAGGATTAAAGATAGCTGCAGAATGGAATATCACCGAGTTACAAGTCTTTGGTGATTCCCAACTCATCATCAAACAAGTCTTAAATGAATATCAAACCAAAGATGAAAAGCTATTACCCTACAAAGAGCTAGTTGATTAGCTGACCCAGCATTTTACAAAGCTTCAGTTTACACAAGTGCCTCGAATGCAGAACAAGGCAGCAGATGCCATGGCCACTATCAGCTTGCTCTTGGAAATTCCCCAAGAAGCTACATAGTATGAGTTTTTAGTTGAGCAGCTCCTCACACCTGCCTATGCGAATGAGGATTCAAACCGTGTTTGTATCTTGGTTGGTCCCCAATCCCCTTGGTACCATGAAATTCATGCTTACCTTAACGATGGTATCATATCCCCTCACCTCACACGTACCCAACGCCAGAACCTCATCCGAAAATCATCTCGCTATGTTATCATAGCCAATACCCTATATCGTCGAGGTTATCACAATACTCTCTCTCGATGTTTAGATGAAAATGAGGTCGTGATGGCATTAAAAGAAGTACATTCCGGACTTTGCAGTGCCCACATGAGTGGTATTGTCCTAGCATGAAAAATCCTTAGAGCAGGCTACTATTGGCCTACCATTGAAGAAGACTCTTGTGACTTTGTCAGAAAGTGTCTTCCATGTCAGCAGCATGCAAATCTTGTGCACGCTCCAGCACAGGATCTACAACCTATTGCACCACCTTGGCCTTTCGCTTGTTGGGGCCTTGATCTAGTTGGAACTATCACCCCTCTCTCATCTGATGGACATAAATGGATAATAACAGCTACAGACTATTTCACTAAGTGGGTGGAAGCAGTCCCCCTAGTCTCAGCTACAGGAGTTCAAGTCTCCAAGTTCATCTTGTACCACATTGTTTGCCACTTCGGCATCCCATCCACCATCTTCACTGACCATGGAGGTAATTTTGAAAATCTCAACATGGAAGAATTATGCACTTCCCTCTGCATCCATCACCACTTTTCTAGCCCATATTTCCCACAAGGTAACGGCCAGGCAGAGGCAACTAATAAAACCCTCCTCAAAATCCTAAAGAAAGTTGTCAATGATTCCGGCTGTGATTGGCACCTTCAAATAAATCCGGTTCTATGGGCCTATCGAACTTCCTTTCGTACATCCACAGGCACAACTCCATACTCCCTAGTCTATGGTGCCGAAGCAATATTACCTATAGAAGTTGAACTTCCCTCACTACGCATATCTTTGCAAGGGCAAATCTCAGATGAAGAATACAGAGTAGCTCGACTCACCCAACTAGATCTCTTAGACAAGAAGAGACAACAAGCCTATGACCATCTCACAGTCTATCAAACTTGTCTCAAAAGGAATTTCAACAAGAAGGTGCTCCCACGACACTTTCAGCCAGGTGACATGGTCCTCAAAGAAAATATGAAAGTCCAAGCAGATCGAGAAAAGAAAGGCAAGTTTGAACCTACATGGCTTGGTCCCTATGTGGTTACTGCCTCCTTTGGCTCTGGAGCCTATCAATTATCTACACCAGAAGGAGAACTCTTGAATTATCCCACTAACATCATTCACCTCAAGAAGTTCTATGCTTGAAGATCCTTGGTATACCCAGCTTTTGAAAAAATACAAAAAAAAAATAGTAAAGAGAAATAAGCGTCCAATGGTGAAAACTTGGCAATTCAAGCGCCTTGGATAGGTACCTTGGTAAAAACCTGGTAATTCAGGCACCTTGTGTGCTAAAGACTAATCCATTATCTATCACTATCCTATCCCTCATCCATCCACCCACCATCCCATAAAACACCTACTTGTTCCCTTGGTGTTCCAATCAAATATCCAAAATCTGATGGAGCTTGTCAATACCTCCTGTACAGCTTGTAAATCTTGTACCAAAGCTCGTATTATACCTTGTAAATCTTGTACCATACCTTGTATATATCCAAATCTTGTCCAAAGCTTGTACCATATTCCAGCTTGTAAATAATCTTGTACCCTAGCCCGTATCCTATCACATGCACACACAGAATCCCATTTTCCTTAAGCTTTTCACAAACCATCTACCTGTCCACCTATCAACTATTATAGACATCCCATCCTTCACAAAAATTTCCATCTCACAAAAAACCAAAACATGAACAAACTTGTACATTTGTAACATATCTTGGTCTGTCAGCTTACACATCCTCTTTAGCTTAGTATCATTTTATCTATCTGGCTTTCATGTTAGTTCATCCTTGGTCAACATCTTGCACACATTGCACACCTTGGTTAGATATTCCAATGCATCCTTTAGCTAGATCTCCTATCACCAAAGTGTTATCCTTCTTAGTTCAGCTTGCCAGACACATCACTCATCCAGATCCATCAGCTTAGGTGCTCTCTGATAGATTTTTGCAGGATATAGCTTTCCTCATGTCTGATCTTGGTCCGTTAGTACCTCTTCTTACCCATCTCGTTGGCAAATAGTTCTCTTTTGGATTTTCACTTTCTTTTGATTTGGGATCTTCCCTTTTGGGTCTTGAAATATCTTTTCCAAGCAATCTCCTTGTTCCCTCCTCAAGGTTGCCATGATCTTCCATATCATGGTATGCTGCGAATGGGGCAATTAGAGCATAAGGTCTTGATCAGGTCTTTTGCTTGTTTTCTTTTTTTGCTTGTGGGTTACCTAGTGTCATTTCCACGCTGCCTCCTCTAGGATTCATGTGTGATACTGGGGCAATCCTTGTGTGTTTGTTTTGAGTCAGTTCGTCAGTCCTTTGGATGGTTGGTGAAAAGGCCTTGATGTTCTTGGTAACCTTGGAAATTAACCAACAGTCCTATAGCAAATCTAGTGCTCAACTACATGGTGGTACTTCTCTTTGAAGTATCCCCCCACTCAAAAAGCTTCAATGGATTCCTTTTATAGCACTCCGCTCCTCCATCTCCCCCCCCCCAATCTTGGAAAGTCTTAAGCTTGCTTTACTATTGTGCCTCTTATTTCCCTTTATCATTCTCCCGTAGTGAGAGTTTGAGCTAATTCAGCCCCTTCTCTTCGCCAACCAGTGTCTCAGCTCATCTCAATTTCTTGTACTTTTCAAGAAGTCGTCAAGCCTCATTTCTCTCCCTGCCGCCTTCTTGAGGGGGCATCATCTAAGTCTAGTCTCTCCTCTTCTTATCCAAGACTGGGGCAACATTGTTGCTAAAACATCTTCCTCATGTTGTCTTCATTCAAACTTCTTTGAAATAGTGTTGTCTCAACACTATGTCAAAGAGGGGAAAAATGTAGACACCTAAATTTGATTACACTACTTTGGTAATCTAATTTAGCCATCTCTAAAGGCATCATTAATTAAATTCTTATTTAATTAATCCTTTGTCATCCCCTAGTTGATTAATTTAATTAATCATCTATAGTCCTAATTGATAAATCAAATAATCTATTATTTATCAATTAAATCCTTTTCTCCTACCTAATTCCAAAAATCCCCATTTATTAAATAAATCTATTTGATAAATGAAATCCTCAAATTCAAAAAAAACCCTAACCTATCTCTAATCCTCCATTTAGCCTAATCCACCCCATCCACCCATACTAACCAAGCTTAGCCACTAACTCACCCACCCTCATTAATGCCATCCACTTGCACATCTCTAACATCCCTAATCTAATCCTAAACCCAAGCCTAATCCACCCCCTAATGTTGTCACATTCCTTAAACAAGTTTAAGACTTTCCTAATCCAAACCAAAGTCTCCCCTCAAAAAAAACCAACCACTAAGTCATGAGTGCTCTTACAAAACATAAAGACTCTTACAAGACCACTCATGACTCTTACACCCATCTTCCACACTCTTCCCTCTTCCACACTCATTCCTCTTACATCCCTCTTACATACTCAACCCCACTCATCATGCCCTTAACCAACCCTTAACCCTACCCTCTCACACTCATCCTCCTTGTGACAAGTGTCACCTTCCCATTGGTGCTAAACAAGCACAATCCATGTGCTCCCCTTTGAGTGCATCTTAGCCCTCCTTAAGCCTTCATCCATCCTTGCATCTAAGCCCTCCATCCCTCTACCCCTTAGCCTATAAATTGAATCCCATCCAAAGCCATTTCATCAACAATCTTTGAGCTAAAGTTACCATGCTATTTTGAGAACCAAAGCCATCAACCATACCCTTATAATGCCAAATTGAGAGCTCACAAAGCTACCAATTTTCCATTACCCATCTCCATTGAAGCAACTTTTGAGCATCTTGAGCATACATCCACAGCAAAAGGACACATCTACAGAATCAAGAAAGCATGGAGGTGTTTTCTCTCGTGAGGTTTGCACTTCTTATTTTCTTTCTTAGTCTAAGCATATATGTGAATTTAGTTTTTGGTTTGTGAATGTTTACTTTATTTGTTAATGTTCTTTGCATACTGATTCTGGTTCTACAGTATTATATACCAAAGCTTGTATCATAGTTGGTATCCTATCACATGCACACAAAGAACCCCATTTTCACTTAAGCTTTTTTTCAAACCATCTACCTATCCACCTATCAACTATTGTAGACATCCCACCCTTCACAAAAATTTTCATCTCACAAAACCCAAACATGAAAAACCCTATACATTTGTAACATATCTTGGTCTATCAGCTTGTACATCCTCTTTATCTTAGTACCATTGTATCTATCTAGTTTTTGAGACAGTTCCTCCTTGATCAGCATCTTGCACACATCACACAAATCTTGGTTATCTATTCCAATGCATCCTTTAGCTAGATCTCCTATCACCAAAGTGTTATCCTTCATAGTTCAGCTTGCCGGATGCATCACTCATCCAGATCCATTAGTTTAGGTACTCTTTGATAGATCCTTGTAGGATATAGCTTTCCTCATGTCTGATCTTGGTCTGTTAGCACCTCATCCTACCCATCTCATTGGCAAACAGTTCTCTTTTCGATTTTTGCTTTCTTTTGATTTGAAATCTTCCCTTTTGGGTCTTGAAATATCATTTCCAAGCAATCCTTTTGTTCCCTCCTCAAGGTTGCCACGATCTTCCATATCATGGTATATTGCAAATGGGGCAATCTAAGCATAAGGTCTTGATCAGGTCTTTCATTTGTTTTTCTTTTCTACTTGTGGGTTACCTAGTGTTGGTTCCACACTGCTTCCTCTGGGATTCATGTGTGATGTTGGGGCAATCCTTGCGTGTTTATTTTGAGTTAGTTTGTTAGTTCTCTGGACAGTTGGTGAAAATGCCTTGATGTTCTTGGTAACCTTGGAAATTAACAAATAGTCCTATAGCAAATCTAGTGCTCAACTACATGGTGGTACTTCTCTTTGAAGTATCCTCCACTCAGTAAGCTTCAATGGATTTCCTTCATCTCCATTGTCCCCCATACATATCCAACATCTGTCTCTCCTTACCTAACTTGTGCATCAATATCTCTTAGAATCAATCAGCACTCTTAGCTTTAGGGATCCACAATCCTAGTCTTAGGGATCAACCAATCAAATCAATCCACCAAGCCTCATCTTTTGAGATCCACAATCCTAGTCCTAGAGATCTCTGAAACCCATCTTCTGCCAATCTGACTATTTGAAATCCTATTGCATCAGCTTTATCATCCCATCATCCATCTCCCTATCCTGGATTCCTTTTTATAGTGCTCTGCTTCATCCTCTGCAATCCTTGAGATCTTAAGCTTGCTTCCTCTTGTGCCTCTGATTCTCCCTTTATCATTCTCCCATAGTGAGAGTTTGAGCTAACTAAACCTCTTCTCTTAAGCCAATCTAAGTCTCCTTGCTCATCTTGGATTCTTGTACTTTTCAAGAAGCTGTCGAGCCTCACTTTCTCTCCCTACCACCTTCTTGAGGGGGCATCTCGCAGTCCATTCTCTCCTCTTCTCCTCTAGCCTTGGGCATCTTATTTTCTTATTTTTGATGCCATGCCACTTGCAGAATCACATCAAAGAGGAGAAAAATGTAGACACCTAAAATCCTTTAGAAAATAAAGTATTTTTATTTTTTGAAAAATCCTTGATGACATCATTTATTAATTAATTATTTAATTAATTAATTAATTAATTTTTATGCCTTTAAATCCCTTTATCTTAATTAAAAATATTTAATTAAGGAATCCCTCCCAAAAAGTTTAAATCTTATTTAAATATTATTTCCTTATTTATTAAATTATTTAATTAATAAATTGACCAAAAAACCCAAAATAAATTAAAATTTTATTTTTTGCCCAAAACTTGGCCCATTTCCTTAAGACCACTAACCTCTTCCAAAATCTTCTAATCCTTCTTTAATTTTGATTAAAGGCTAATCCCATCATTTCCTACCCCTAATCCCAACTCAAAATATTTAATTAAGATTAAATATTAATCCTCATGTTTATTAAAAAAGTGTTAATAAATATCTCCTCCTTCACCCACCCTCATTAAATGCCATCCACTTGCCTATCCCTAAGCTAATCCTAAACCATCCTAATCCATCCTCTAATCATTTGCACAATCCTAAGCAAGCTTAAAACCTTCCTAATCAAGTCCAAGTAAAAATTTCTCTCATCTCCCTCAAAATATCCAAACCATAAAACTTTATGAAGCCCACTAGGCCATAAATGACTCTTCCAAGCCCTTTCATTGCTCTTACAAGCCATTATGAGGGTCTTTATGAAGGTTTTATCACTTGAGCCTCCTTTTTTGACTCATCCTTCGCCTTTCCTCCATCCTCTCACCTCGTGACATTTGTCACTCCCTGATTGGCTGTAAGGAAGCACAATCCATGTGCTCTCCTCTCATGCAATCTGAGCCCTCCATGAGCTTTTCCCCATCCTTACATCTTAGCCCTCCATCCCTCAAGCTTTTTGCCTATTTAAGGAATCCTCTCCCAAGCCATTTTAACATAATCCATGAAGTAAAGTCATAATGCCAGTTTAAGAAGCCATTTTACATCAAAACCATACACTCACACCCAAATTCCAACTCCATTTGAAGCCCTTTTTGAAGCATTATCTTGAGCATACATCCTATCTATTTATACAAAGCCACTCAACAAGAGAGCTTCTCATTGAGAGAGCCAATTAATGAATCATATTCTCAATTGAGAGTTCATTTTAGTCTATCTTGAAGTCTATGAATTTTGTTTAGCTTGTAGAAGCTTTGTTTAAATTTAGTTTCTATTAGCATACTAACATTGCTCATATACAACAGGGAACACTAAACAGGAAACCAAGGAGTCTGGAAGCATGAGCGGGTTGAGGGGTTGAGGGATTGAAGCCTTTAATAAAAAATGTCTTCAATTTCATCCACGAAGAATCTATTGGAGAAGATGATGTCACTAAACTCATCCAGCCTTGTGAAGTCCATCTCGCTGATGTCATCATCCAACAACAAACTTTTTCATAGAAAATCCCTTTCAAGTTGCACCCACTTCTGATGGTGAGTCAGTTGCCATTCATTCATGTCGAGCAAGAAAGGATGCTTATGTATAATGCACCCTATGCCTTCCTCCCAGCACTTGTCTACTACATCTGCAAAAGGGATGCCAATACCTAGCCCTGGTACCTGCTCAACCAATATAATAATTTTGACATCATCTTCTAAAAATATTTCCTTAAAAATGTTATGTAGAAGCATCCGCATGTCTATTTTCCTACCTCCAAGGTTGAGAAGAGATGCAAGAAAGTGGGAGGTAACATACATGGGCACACGATACCTCTTATCATTTCTAAAGAATTCATGGTCAAGTACCATTCATATAGCATGACAGATAAAAGGACTTCACCCATCTACCTTGCAAACCATGGTAAAGACATCATTAGGAATTTTTCCTAGAAAGGGCTTTTGTAGAGCCATATTAGTGCATTTTAGGTGAATTGGCATATCCATGACTACGATTCAAGAAACTAAAAACTCTACAAAGTGCAACTATAAACCAAATTCAGATTGAAGAAATTAAAATATGAGAAATGATATTGAAAGAGGAATTGAAGAGCCTATTTAATGGCAGACTATAGTTGCATCTAATTCTTTGGCATTCGTGATCTTCCATATCTTATTTTTTTGTATTCCTATTAATTTTCAAGTGTGTGAAATGCCGAAGTGTGCTAACATTAATGTCAGACAGTCAATAGTGCCTAAAATGATTAATGATTTCCATGCAAACACTTTTACGTATCTCCATTTCGAAGAATTACATGCGACTCCAAGTCTTTTCAAGCGAGTGGCCCTGAGATGTATTTACTATTGTTGATCTCTAACTAATCAATGGTCAATAAAACTATTGTATTTACTATTAACATAAAAAAAGTGGCGATAATCAACTTGGTAATTGTGACACTGACGTAACGATGTTATGACATTATTAATAACACACCTAAGACAATACACTAGTTGAAACTTGAAAGTGACTACTCAACAGTTAGTATAGTCACTAGCCAATATATGTGCAAATTTCACTTTCAGATTAAACAATTTTTCAGTTTACCATTGAAGATTAGCCAATACCATTATTATTCATTTTCCTACAAAACAACTAATTCACCTCTGGCATTATTAATTCATTTTTGGCAAGGGAAAAAATAGCCATCATTTATATATCCATTAGTGATAAAAAAATATTAATTTGCCACATTTAAAATGATTTTTGCTAGGGCAAGAAAAAAATTACCAACATATAATATTTTATTTCCCTATATGGAACAAAAGAATTGCCCTTGATATTAAAATTTTCCTACCCCCAAGATGTTGGATTCATCAGCATTTTAGGCTTTTTTTTTGGGAGGGGTTTTTTAAAGTTATCCCTAGTACCTTGGACATCTTATCTTCTTATTTCTTGGACGCATCTCCTTGGTCAATGTCAAATGAATAGGGATAGGTGTGTTGATAGCTTTAGCATTCTCCATAGAGAAACGTTGCAACACATTTGTAATATAATCAGCCTAAGATAAAGTCACTTTCCTATTCTTTCTATCTCTTCAAATATTCAAACGAAGAATTTTTTTTATTTCCCCCAAATCCTTAATAGAAAATGCATGTGTTAACTAGCATTTTAGTCTCTTAATGTGATCCATGTTAGACCTAGATACAAGCATATCATCAATATATAAATATAAAATAATATAGCTATCATCATCCAACCTCTTAAAGTAAACACAATGATCTAAATGGCATCTATTATATCCATGCTCATGTATAAAATTGTCAAATTTTAGATACCATTGACGAGGTTCTTGCTTCAAGCCATATAAGCTTTTTCTTAATCTGCACACTAATTTCTCCTTACTTTTGACCTCAAATCCCTATGTCTAGGCCATATGTATCTCTTCATCCAAATCACCATGAAGAAAGATTGTTTTAACATCAAGCTACTCCAAATGCAAACCTTCAGTAGCCACAATATTTAAAATAGTATAAATAGAAGTAATTTTAATGACAAGAGAGAATATCTCATCAAAAGCAATGTCATTTTTTTAATACAAATCCTTTTACCACTAACCTACCTTTAAATATTTTATTACCTCCATCCTCTTCTTTCAACTTTTAAACTAACTTATTTTATAAAGCTCATTTACCTATATAAAACTTTCATAAATCATCAAATGGTCTATTTCACCTTTCATTGCAAACTCACCTATACAGCTTCATCATAACATTCAGCTTTACCAACATCAGTAACTAAAATAGAATATAAAGAAGGAGAAAATCCTTCTAGAGGTCTACTTAGAATTGTTTACCATCTAACATCCACTTGTGTGTGTGATATTTGTTGTTGTGGCTATTACACATAATAAGGAATTACTAGAACATCATCTAGCACTGCATAATCATCTTCTTTCTTCTCATGTTGCTACAATAGATCTTTGTACAAATTTCTCATCAAATATGGCATCCTTGCTTCTTAAAATTTTAATATTTTCAAAATTCCAAAGCTTATAACCAAATTCAACAATGCCATATCCAACAAATACACATTTCTTTAACTTAGCTTCCAACTTAATTCAATTTTTAGAATCTATATAAGCGAATGCTTTACAACCAAAGTTTTTGAGAAAAGAATAACTCACCTTCTTACCAGTCCATGCTTCCTTTGGAATGAAAAAATGCAAGGGAGTAGAGTAACCTCTATTAATCAAATATACAATAGTATTAACAACATCCACCCACATGTTTAAGGGCAACCCAACATGTAACCTCATGCTTCTTGCACCCTCCATTATAGTCATGTTCATGTGTTTAGCCACTCCATTTTCTTGTGGAGTCCTTGGAATAATTTTCTATCTATGAATACCATTAGTGGAGTAATAACCTTCAAATTCATGAGTGTAATACTCACCACCATTATCAGATCTGAGATATTTTACTTTCTTACTAGTCTCATTTTCAACCAAGCATTTCCATTTCTTAGAAGTTTGAAATATATCAGATTTTTGTCTAAGAAAATAAACTCATACTTTTCTAGTTGCATCATCAATAAATGTATCATAATAATGAGAGCCACCAAGGGAAGATACTTAATCTGGTCCCTATACATCTATATGCACAAGTTCTAATCTCTCATTTTTCTTTTCCTTCCCAATCTTCAAAAACTCACTCTCTTTTTTTTTTCATACACACAACATTCATAGAAATTCATAGTAACACATTTTAGAGCTAGTAAAATAATGCACAAGCATCCTAGGTGTAAAGGCAATCGTGCATCACACAAAAATATTTTATTTTTTAGTCTATTCTATTTTAATAAGGACTAGTAGATAGGGTGGTTGCTATTTATGGAAACTTGCTGTTTTTAGTAAATTTGTTATATGAGCTCAAAATGTTCTCATTTTCTATAGGAAGGTTCATTTTAGATTTTTAAGCCCACCATAAAGATCTCATTGCTCAAGAATTAGTATCAAAGAAGTTATTGCAATTTTTTGGTAAAAAAATCTTGAGGCTCACTATTGGAGGCCTTAGAGTGCCTAGATGAGGTCCAAAAAATTGATGCAAGGGTGCTAGAATAGTTTCGAGCCTGTAGATCATGAGCTAGCATTTTCAAAAGGTGGTTATAATAGCCAATCAGAGAAACAGTTTGTGAGTTATGGCCTTCAGAAGTTGGGCTGCCAAAATTTCTAAAAAAATTTATCAAAGATGTATTTGGCTGACTCTATGTGTATTGTTAGGGTCTATCAGCCCTAGGTATTAAGTTTGAGCATTTAGAACCTTCCTGAGTGGCATAAAACTACCTATTTAAGAAAGGCCCAAACATTGTCTATGATAGCTCTAGGTGATAGTTAGCAGCTTGTCTTGTAGATTGTTGTAATCAAGTTGCCCATGTTGAATAGCATATTGTACTTATGAATTCTATAATTTTGCATTTGCAGTGTAAATAAGAAATCCATATTTTGTTCTCACATTTTTTTTATTTCTATGTTTCCATTATGAGTTCTGTTATTAAGGGGAGCTCCCTGCATCAAGTGGTATCAAAGCTAGAGTTCTTGAGTGTGTGGATAGATCATCGACTATGAGGTAGCTCACACTAGGACCATGGTTTGGGCTGAGCATGCAGACAGATTACCAATTGTGAGGCAATTTGCACTAGGGTTTTAGTGGAAGCACAAAAATGCCTCCACAAAGAGAGCATGGAAAAAGAGCTATAGGTGTTACACCTAAGGGTTTTTGAGCCCTCCAAAGACAAATGTAAGCATTGGAAGAACAAATATATAGAAGAATGAATCTTCCTATAAGAGATGAAAGTGAGGATAAGGATGAAGTAGAAGAAAATTCCAAAGCAAAGCTAGTTTAAATCTAGAGGAAAAGAGGCATTTTAGGGCCATCTCCAAGATTGGAAAAAGAAATAAGTTTGAGATTCCCAAAATTTCAAGAAATCTTAACCTAGAGGAGCTGATTGATTGGATCAATGAACTAGAGGAGTACTTTGAGTATGAAGATATTGATGATCCTAATAGGGTCAAGTTTGTAAAGTCAAAACTAAAGGGATATGTGAAGATCTGGTGGCAAGAGGTTCAGTTGGATCAAAATAGAAATGGAAAGGACAAAATCACCATATGGGATTGAATGAAAGATAAATTGAGGTAAAAATTCATTCCTATGGATTATGAGTTTGATCTTTTGAAGAAAATGCAAGGTTTGAAGCAAGCAGGTAAATCTATTCAAGAGTGTATCAAAGAGCTCTAATGAGTTCTCATTACAACTAGAAGTTGATAAGGAAAAAGTCACTTGTTATCTTAATGGGTTAAGGCCAAGCATTTAGGATGAGCTAAGTCTAGTTCAAATGAGAAGTATTGAGGAGGCATACCAATTTTTCCTAAGAGTCGAGGAGAAACTAATCAAGAAGTTTAATAATAAGAACAATCGAAGAGTTCATGGTGGAAGATCTGGAGGACAATCTTATGGTGGTCATAATGATGATCAAAGAAATAAGGATGAGGCTAAAAGTAGTAGTTATAACTAGAGGGGAAAAAATTTCAATTTTTTCCATGATCACAATAATAGAGATCAGAGAGGAAGAGGCAAAGGACAAGGATCTAGAAGAGGAGGCATCTATGAAAAATGTTTTTACTGCAGAGAAGAAGGGCATAGAGCATTTGAACGTACCCAACACCAAGGAAGGACAAATCAAAGAATAGAAGGTTAGGAAAGAGTTACACATGTTAATGAAGATGCTAGATCCTCACATTCTGAAGATGCTAAAAGAGAAGAAGTCCTAGTTAACTAAAGAGTCTTGCTGAGTGGTGAGAATGAAATTGAACAAAGAAGGAGCTTGTTTCACACAAGGTGCAAATGTGAAGTTAAGTGTTGTGATGTGATCATTGATGGTGGAAGTACTAAAAATCTAGTGTCAAAAATGGTGGTTACCAAGCTGAAGCTAAAGAGGCAAAAACATCCAAATCCATACCATATTTCTTGGGTGCAAGATGACCATAAGGTCATGGTTAATGAGCAGTGCTAAGTGAAGTTCAAGATTGGAAGCTACCAAGATAAGGTACTATGTGATATCATATGTATGGACATATGTCATATGTTGTTGGGTAGGTAGTGGCAGTTTGATAGGCATGTTGTACATGATGGGCGAGAAAATACCTATACTTTAACTAAGGATGGAGTGAAACATAAGTCGAAGTCATTGAAGGATAAAGAAGAAAAGGTATGTAGTGCTGCCAAAATATGTTTTGTTGATGGAAAAGAGTTTCCTAAAGGTACGAAGTAGGAGCATATGTGTTTTAGTATCATTCCTAAAGATAGTAAAGAAGAAGTAGAGGAGGTACCTATAGAAGTTGTAGATATGTTGAGAGAGTTTTTTGATATAGTATCAGATAATGTACCTAAAGGATTGCCCCTATTGAGGAAGATAAGTCACCAAATGGATTTGGTTCTAGGAACTAGTTTCCCAAACAAGGTAGCACATAGAATGATACCAGCAGAAAGTGAAGAGTTGAAGAGGCAAGTTCATGAGTTATTGCAGAAAGGGTTGATTCAAGAAAGTCTAAGTCCATTTGTTGTACTAGTAGTATAAGTACCAAAGAAGAATGGAGGATGTGCACAAATTCTCATGCTATAACCATGATCACAATAAAGTATAAATTTCCATTACCAAGGATAGCAAATATTATGGACTGTTTGAGTAGAGCTAAGTATTTCACAAAGATAGATCTAAAGAGTGGGTATGATTAGATTCGTATCAAAAAAGCTGATGAATGGAAGAATACATTCAAGACAAAGGAAGGACTATATGAGTGGTTAGTCATGCCTTTTGGGCTAACCAATGCACAAAGCACTTTCATGAGGCTCATGAATGAGGTACTAAAGGAGTTTCTGGGTAAGTTTTTCATTGTTTACCTAGATAAAATATTGATCTTTAGTAACACATTAGAGGAGCATTTGATTCATATTCACAAGGTGTTCGATAAGTTGAGGGAAGAAAAGTTGTTGATAAACCTGAAGAAGTGCAGTTTTGTAAAGAAAGAGTTGGTGCACTTGGGATTTGTAGTCTCAAGAGAAGGTCTAAAGATGGACCTAGAGAAAGTGAAGACTATCCTTGAATAGCCTACTCCAAGGAGTGTGATAGAGGCAAGATCTTTCATGGATTGGCTACATTTTACAAAAAATTCATTAGAATTTTTAGTAGTATTTGTGGATCCCTAACTGAAACAATGAGAGGGGATAGGAAAGAGTTTTAATCTGTTGAAATAGAAAGTTACTGAGCAACCTATTTTAGCACTTCCTAATTTCAACAATGTGTTTCAAGTATACTATGATGCTAGTGGTACTACAATAGGAGTTATTTTGAGCCAGGAAGGTAGACCTATTGCTTATTTTAGTGAGAAGTTGAATGATGCAAAAAGAAAATATTATATTTATGATCAAGAATTTTATACTATAGTTCAAGAATTAAAGAAGTGGAGACACTATCTTCTTCCTAAGGAGTTCATTTTATATACTGATCATCAAGCTTTGCAATATTTGAATAGTCAAGGAAAATTGAACCAAATGGATTTAAAGTGGGTTGAGATTTTGTAGAGTTATACATTTGTTTTGAAACACTAGAGTGGGAAGTCTAACAAAGTTGTAGATGCTCTTAGTAGAAGAAAACTTTTACTGATAGAAATGAAGATAGATTTGGTTGGTTCAAGGAACTCAGTACATTGTAGCAAGATGATCTTGATTTTGGTGAAGCATGGAAGGCATATATAAAATCTGTTACACTTGACAAGACAAAGTGGTTGGATTTCATGATCTAGGATAATATGTTGTTCAAAGGAAGCTAGTTGTGCATTCCCAAAAGTTCAATGAGAGAGAATCTCATCAAGGAGAAGCATAGTGAGGATTGGCTAGATATTTTGGAAGAGATAAAACCATAGCTTTGGTTGCTAAAAATTACTACTGGCCATAGTTGTAGCAAGATGTGATGAAATTTGTACAAAGTTGTAGAGTATGTTAGATGGTGAAAGGAGTGAAGTAGAATATAGGGTTGTATTAGACATCGGGCAGGATTACATTTAACTCATCTGCTTTGAAATTTATTTTTTATCTCTTCTAATATGTCATTGATTGCTACTGGCTTATTTCACTGTATGATTTGGCTTCCGCTTTGCATTAGAAGAGTTCTAATTTTGTTATTACAAGTTTGTGGTTGACCGGTGTTTTCATTTATCATGCTTTTCTCTTTAGATTGCTAAGTGTACAGCAAAATTTTGTTCGATTGTTTTACTTTTGCTTTTTATTTAAGCTTTCGGTGGAACCAAATTTGTAATTTTGGTCTTGGGTTGTAGTTATTGTGTTATCTTTCTCTTTGATTATAGGTTCTTCCCTTTATTCACAAGCCCTATTCTCTATAGTTTTCATTCAAAAATTCTCTCTACCTATAACATGATTTAACTTGAATGCTTTCCCAAAGGTTTCAAGCATACTACATTATTGCCCAAGTTCTTCAAAATTAGAGCTTCTTAATCTAGCTTCTAAGATTTACAAATTGGTAGAGGAAGTCGATTTTCCTCTGAACGATAGCTCTACAAATGTCAATACATATATAGCAAATAGTAATGTGACTCCAAAAATGCATAGGCTCCTTCCAATGAAAAAGGGACTGGCAAAATAAATTAGACAAATAAAGTTATTGCGAACATTATTAATGTTTCATAATCATTACAAAAGTTAATCATTGCATAACGTTATCTGATTATTATAATTCCGATGATAGTTATTAACTTTAAGTGATAGTTATTAACATTATTGTCATTGCATATCGTTCAAAATATACCTATTATAATATCATTATGTTAATATTATCTAGTTTAATATTATAATAGATATATTTTTTTGATTCTTAAGTTTGTAATAATTTGTCTATTAGCTTTAAAGGCCAATTGTTTGAGTTCAAGATAACCATGTCTATGTGTTTATTCATCTTCTTTTCCTTTTTTATCTAATGATGGACAATAGTAGTTTTAATTGGTAACATCCTTTTTTTTTCCCTTTATTTAGATGTTGCAGTGTCTGTTGTAATGTCTCTATTCTTTTCACTATTTTGCGGACCTCTACACCATTTGAGCTTCTTAAGTCAATTATAAAGGCATTCAAATATGCACTCAAATGTTAGCTCAATTTATTTACTTTAGGAATGTTGAAGTAGTTCTGTGCACAACAAAACTTGTTTAATAGATCAAGTTCTGTATTATGTTACTATTTTTTTGCGAAGATTGTCCCCTGGGAAAATTGCAATGGTGAGTACAAATGCACTCTAGTCTTCATCCATAAATAAGAAATGCATCTATCCCTCTGTGAATTCTTGTTCGAAGCTATTTTCTTCCAACTATCATGTACTTTAAATTGATTCACACTTTAAACTAACTTCACTATTGCTAATTGATTGCTAGATCCTTCCTTTCTTTATATCTCTCTAACCATTTTCTTCATTTATTCAATTTCTTTTCTGGATACTTGCTTTTGTTCTTTTATATATTTTCCTTGGTGGGCCCATCATTTCTATATCCACACTTATGTTCACCTTGCATGGAGATTTTAACTGATAACTTATGCTTATTGCTCTTCCAAATACTTATTATTTATCTCAAATTATTCAGTTTTATGAGTTATCTTACACTATTGCCTTCATTATTTAATGATTTGATTTAATTTTACTATTCTCTAATGATCTATCTATGCACATAGTTGCAGTCTTATGATTTTATAGCATCTCTTTATGCTCATAGTAGCATTTCATGGTTTAATACCATTCTTTTATTATATATATTTTTGTAAGTTGCATTAGGAGCCAATTTATCAAGGTTAACTATGGTGGACCCGATAGTTTTAAACTAACTCGTAGTTACCTTATCTGGACCGTGGAGTATCCCTCCAACCTATAATTGGTTTGCACTTACTTCAATGGAGTTTCCCTCCATTTTTTCCACTTTGTTCCTCAATGCAAGGATGCTATTTTATGGGGATTTCCCATTTCAATCTCTTTGTCTCCTTGGTGTATGCTCCTAGTTTTGATTTATTCATGGTATGAATCCCTACGCCTTGCTCATTTTTTAGTGTATAGGTGACGAGGCTACCATATCTTGGAGCACTCCAATATTGGAGACTCTATTTGAGAAAGTTGTTTTGACCCTTGTTGATCTTTTTCCTCGTGGCAATGATGTTGCTTGTCCATGATGGATTTCTTATTTGAAGGCAATATGTTGTTACTCCTCATAAACCATTCCTTCGGTCCACATCGGCAATCATTCTTGGAAAAACTACAACTTGAATTATTTGGTGCTTGAGGCACATGTTCTACTTATTTATTATTGTCTCTCTTATATTTCTTTGATAAATATACAATGTGATAATGTTCTGCATACTTTATTGCCTAGATCATGGGTCATGTAGGTGATGGAATCATGACCCATTCACTTGTAATGGGATGACTCATTAGTGGATTGTCTATGTCCATGTGATTGACATGATATTGATGTGGGTTTCATTAGTTGGCCTTGTCTATGGTCATTTGTGCATTCGTATGTTCTGTAATGAGAGATTTATTGCATCTATTATGAACATTTTGAGCTTATGACTTATTTTAGATATCATGTTAACTCCACTGCATGTTGGTGAACACATTTATTTATCCTCATCTCTCTTAGTTCCTCCTTGATTAAATTATTATAACTTCATTTTTTTACTAACTTGACCATTCAATGTAATTCTACTTGTGGATAGTTGTCCTTTTTTTTGTTCTTTGCCTTTTTTTTTCCAGGTGATCCATCAAGGAACCTTCTCAATTTTTCACATATGAAAATGTGTCTATGCTTCCACTTGATCACATTCAAAAGACTCATGTACTTCTCTTGGATCTACAAATGTACCATATGGCTTGAAGACAATCAAATTACTTCATATTGAAGATTAAGTTGTAGATTGTTGTAAATTATGGGTTTAATAGCCCTTGATATAATTACCCCAAGTAAAGATTAAAGGGGGGTGTTAGAAGTTGTAATATTTCCTTAGTGTGTTTATAAAGCAAGGTTAGACCTCCTTTCTTTATTGTTATAATATATTAGGATATAATCCAAGGTATCCTAATATATTTTTTTTTGTCCTTTTTCCACTACATCTTATTTTTTCCTCTAGTGGAATATGTGAGGACAAATATTTATTGTAATTTTTAATTTATATTATTCCTCCTTAAGAGGAATCTCACACTTGGCCTCACACACTTATGAATGGTGGCATTCATAGACATGGGAGTTATATTCTAACTCCTCTCTCTCATCTCTATTTAAGAGATGACCCTCTTCTCTCATTTCTTATGAGGTTTCTTCCTCTTCTCAATTATTGTATGAGTGATTGCTCTCTCTCTCTCTCTCTCTCTCTCTCTCAGGCTTTTCATGCCTCATTCATAATGTTACAAGGGGTTTTCTTTGCTTTCCCTTTTCCAAATATATTGTCTCATGGTGTTGGATCTTGAAGCTTTCTCTCTCCTATCTTATGGTAATATCTTTTCATGCATTAACTCTCTTAGATTCTTTCTTGGTATTGCTTATTTACATATTTCTTTTTCCATTTCTAACACAAGTCTTGGTCCTCTTTTCTTTATCTGGGGTTATCCTCTTCTTTCTCCTCCTAGGGCTCAGGCTTGGGAAGAATGGGAGTGATGTAACACCCCAACCTTGCTTCCAAACCCCAAGCTCTCTCTCAGGGCTACCTTAGGTCATTCACTAGACCCACTAGGGCTTCTTCACACCCTATAATTACTAGGACCTTGCTCAAGAGATCCTAATCCTTCAGTTGGGGGTACACCAACAAAGTAACATCAAATTTCTTACTAGTCGGCTCCAGTCCGCTATTAACCCTCAAGTCCATCTATAGCTCCAAGGGTACCAGTTCTTCATCTAGGGCTTTTTTTAGACTCCTTCTAACATCCATGACCCTAAACAATGCTGATTTCATAGGTGCATTCAATCTACTAGGGAAGATACACCAAATTGCTCCAAAAAGGCTACTAGGAATTAGCCCTCCTAAATAGCTGGAAACAAGATTTCTTGAAAAACTTCTTAACAACCCTACAAAAAAATTATATTTTTGGATACCCTTTTTAGAGTATTTCAAGATTCTATAATTTTCTAGCCTCCAAAATTTCCGTACAATGAAAGTACAGTTTTAGGCCAAAAATGAGGATTTCAAGTGCTTTATTGCTGTTGTGATGGAAAACCACCTTAGACACCTTTACAAGACCTCTCCTTTGGACTGGAGCAAGTTTATACCTTCTCATTACTCGCTGTGCAGCTGGATTAAGGTATTTGTACACTCAATCCTCTCCATAACTCATTTTCCAACTGTGATTCCTAGCCAAGTTGCATTTGGCTTGCCTAGGGCATCACCTTAAAAATGCTTGCTTATGCTTTCAAGGGCCCTCCTTCTTGATACATAATGTACATGGATCCTAGTTCCAAATCCCAAAATACCAGAGGTTTTCAATGGTGGGAAGTGGCCCTAAGATCCCATTTTCTAACTGCAACCCTGTTCAGATCAGCAACTTGCCAAGAACAAAAAGATTTTTCTACACTAATGCAAATGAATTAAAATGATCAAACCAACACTAAAAAAAGATTAAAAACAATATTTCAGAACTTTTCCAATACAAAAATCAGGCCATTCAATCCTCCTCTATTAAAAATGCCTTCAAATGCATAAAATCGGCAACAAAATACTTGCTCAATTCGTACAAAATGCAAAACCAACTTGTCCAACCCCCTAAAAATGGCTGTCCTCACATTTTTAAAGGCTCCTCCATTATTTCCATAACTATTCTAAATAATTAGGACGTTCTAAACACACAAATGCCAAAAAGTTTCTTTTTGCAAGAAAATGTTGTCATGACAACATGACAACATTTCAGCAACTTTTGTTCTACATGGAGTTAGACCTCCAAATTTGGCACAAAAACAAAGTAGACATATAATATGCATAAAATGACTTCAAATAAACAATTCAAAGCCATTGGAACCTTTCTAGACCATTTTAGCCTTTTCCGGACCTAAGTCACCTAGTTGACAATAGTCGGCAACTTCTAGCAACTTGGTCACTTTGGGTCTTGCCAAGTCTCCTAAACACACCTAAGGACCACATAGGACCTATTATTAGAATAGTGATGTGGCTAGCATCACTACAATCCAAAAATAAAGAAATACCTAGGTTTCACACTTAGCCTACCTAGGTGCTCCTGCACCATACTCCCCCCTCCAACAAAGAACTCAAGGTGGATCAGTTTGCAACAAATCTAGAGGTATGCCAACCTTCTTGAACTCTGTCTTAGCAACCCATGTAGCCTCTAAAATTGGTTTCTCCTTCCATTTTATGAGGTGTTCCATGTAAACCTTGTGCCTTGTAGTCTTCTTTACCCTTGAATCTAACACCTTTTCTACCTCCAACTTGTTGTTTGTAGGTGTTGAAGCAAGTTCAAGATCTTCATGAACATCGGGACTGAGCTGAGATGGGTCACCTTTGTATGCCACCAAGTCTTGCACATTAAAAATAGGGGATATGCCCAAATTGGAAGGTAAATCTACCTTATAGGCATTTTCTCCATATTTAGCCAATATTTTGCAAGGCCCTACCCTCTTCATCTGTAACTTAGTAGGAATGCCTTTTTGAAGCCTTGCTTTGTTCAAATGGACCATCACATAGTCCCCAACAGCAAACTGAACATCCTTCTTCTTTTCATCCACCTTGGCTTTGAGTTTTAGAGTGTTGTCTTGAATAGTCTTCTTGACTTGCTCCTGAATCTCCTTCATGGTTTGTACAAAGTCTTCAGCTTGACCACTAATCTGATCCATGTTTCCAAGACACCTTAGTTCACACACACCTCTTGGGTGCATGCCATAAACAATTTCAAAAGGACTCTTTCCGGTAGTCCTATTCTTGCTATCATTGTAGGCATATTTTGCTTGTGAGATGATAACATCCCAAGTCTGACCATACTCCTTAGTTAGGCACCTAAGAAGGTTACCTAAAGTTCTATTAACCACCTTAGTTTGACCATCAGTTTGAGGATGGTAAGCTGAACCAAAAGACATGTTAGTGCCAAGCTTCTTCCATAAAGTCTTCCAAAAGTGACTCATGAATTTCACATCTCAATCCGACACAATGCTTAATGGAAGTCCATGAATCCTTACAACCTCTTTGAAAAACAAATGAGCTATATGACTTGCATCATTAGTTGTCTTACATGGAATGAAATGTCCCATTCTACTGAATCTATCAACAACAACATAAATGCTATCATGCCCTTGCTTAGTTTTAGGCAAACCAACAATGAAATCCATACTTACACAATCCCATGGTCTGCTAGGAATTGGTAAGGGCTGGTAAAGACCTGCATTGCTCATTCCTCCTTTTGCCTTCATACACACCATACATTGCTCCACATACTTGGTTACATCTTTGACCAATTTAGGCCAATAATAGAACCTTTGCACTAGTTCTATTGTCTTGCTGATACCAAAATGACCACTCAAGCTGCCATTATGCTTCTCTTGTATTAGGTTCTCTCTCATGGAACCTCTTGGTACACACAACTAGTTACCCTTAAATAGAAACCCATTTTGCAAAGTGTATTCTAAAAATTTGCTATGAAAGTGGTTTCCAAAATCCATGCATACCTTATAGGCTTCAGCAAAGTCCTCATCATTCTTGTAAAGATTCTGAAAACTCTCCACTCCAATGCTATGTAGCTGAATCTCTTGGACTATTAAAACCCTTCTACTTAATGCATCAGCAACCTTGTTCATTTGTCCTTTCTTATGCTTGATTTTAAAGGTGAAGGCCTGCAAATATTCCATCCACTTCAAGTGCCTGTTGCTCAACTTCTCCTGTGTGTTGATGTAGCTAAGAGCTTGATTATCTGTAAACACAACAAATTCTTTTGGCAACAAATAGTGTCTCCACTTCCTAAGACACTAGACTAAGGCATACAATTCTAGATCATAGGATGAGTATTTCTTCTTGGCCTCATTTAGCTTTTCACTATAGAAGGCTACTGGTCTACCTTCTTGACTCAACACCCCACCCACTGCTAGGCCACTTGCATCACATTCTAAGGTGAACAACTTTTCAAAGCTAGGCAATTTTAGGATGGGTTGAGTAGCTACTTGTTTTTTTAACATATCAAATGACTTTTTAGCCTCTAAAGTCCACCTAAACTTGGACTTGACTCCCCCCTTTATGGTATCAAGAAATGGTGCACAAATACCACTAAAGTTCCTAATGAACTTCCTATAAAATTGAGACAAACCGTGGAAACTTCTTACCTCACTAGATGTGGTAGGTGTAGGCCAACTTAGGATAGCAACAACTTTCTCCTTGTCCATCTTCAAAGTTCCTTTAGACACCACAAAGCCTAGATACACCAACTCTTGCTTGAAGAAGTCACACTTCTCAAGGTTGATAGATAGCTTCTCCTCATGAAGCCTCTTCAAAACCGCTTCTATATGCTTGACATGTTCCTCTTTGGTCTTGCTGTAGATGAGGATATCATCCAAATACACCACCACAAATCTGCCTGTGAAGTCTTTGAGCACTTCATTCATGAGCCTCATGAAGGTGCTAGGGGCATTGGAAAGACCAAATGGCATCACAAGCCATTCATAAAGACCATCAGTAGTCTTAAATGCTGTCTTCCATTCATCTCCCTCCTTTATTCTAATTTGGTGATACCCACTTTTCAAGTCCAGCTTAGTGAAATACATAGCACCTCCTAGACAATCCATAAGGTCTTCAATTCTTGGAATAGGAAACCTATACCTGATTGTAATGCGGTTAATGGCCCTTGAGTCAGTACACAACCTCCATTTTCCTCCCTTCTTGGATGCCAAAACCACCGGGACTGCATAAGGGCTTATGCTCTTTTGGATCAAACCTTGGTCCATCAATTCTTGGACTTGTCTTGCCACTTCAAGGTTCTGATCTAGGGTTAACTTGTAGGCTGCCTTATTAGGTAGTGAGGCACCTGGAACAAAGTCAATTTGATGGCTGATAACTCTTCTTGGTGGTAGGGTAGCTGGTGTACCATCACTAACAATCTCCTTATACTTTACAAGAAACTCTTGTACCTCTGCTGGTAAAGGTTCTTGGACTGGCTTTTCTTCACTTGCAGCCTTTAGTATGACTGCAAATCCTTGGCTCTCCTCATGCTTGAGGTCTCTAATAAACTCTTTCTCTCCACATAGCAGCACATTAGGCACCTTGGACTGTGGTTCATCCCCTTCTAACAATGACTGAATTTTGAAGGTCTTGCTTCCTTTCTTAAATGTTATGGTATTTTCCTTGCCATCATAGACCACTTCCCTATCAAATTTCCAAGGTCTCCCTAGCAAAATATGACAAGCATCCATGGGAAAAATATCACATAATAAGCGGTCTTTATATCCTGCAATTGAGAAGTCCACCCATGCTTGTTCATTCACTAGGATGCTTTGCCCTTTGTTAAGCCATGTGACTTTGTAAGGGTTGTCATGAGGTATCTTCTTCAGTTTGAGCTTTGTAACAGCCTCCTCTGATATTACATTATCAGTTGATCCAGAATCAACCACCACCTTGCATACTTTTCCTAGGATCTTGCACTTGATCCTAAACAATGCCCTTCTATGTCTAGGCTCATTAGAAGCTAGTTGCTTGATCAGCACCCTCCTAAACATGAGGTTCTCACCTTTTTCAGACTCAATATGGTCTATGTCAACATCCTTGCAACTTCTATTATCTTCTTGTGCATATGCTAGCCTTTTATCTTGGCTTGAGGAAGAGGGTTTGTTCGGGTACCTATAGGCAGGATGGCCTAGTTGACCACAATTGTAACACTTCATTGTTGCAAAGTAAGAGCTGCTCCTACCTCCTCTACCCCTACTTGATCCTCCTTGATTGCCTCTCCCTCTATTATAACCACCTCTTGAAGAGTGGTCAATAGTTTGCTCCATGGGTTTGCTTTCACTTTGGCTCTTTTGATCACTACCTTTGCCTTGGTAGCCTCCTCTTTGATTTTTCTGATTTCTGCCTTTGCCTCTATCTTTGAAGTTAGAATCTCCTTTCCTCTTGTTCTTTTCTTCTACCTTCAAAGCTAGCTGATGACATCTTTTGATAGTGGTAGGGGCCCATAAGCTAAGCTCCTCTTGAATGTTCCACTTCAAGCCACCAAGATACCTTGCCACCTTGAGTGACTCCTCTTCTTGCTTCTTGGATCTCAAACACAACCTCTGAAATTCTTCAGTGTAGGAGGTCACATCAAGATCTTTTTGCTTCAGTCCTTGCCTCTTTTTATGGAGTTGGATCTCAAAGTCTTCAGGTAGGAAGTTCTCCTTGATTTTGTTTGCCATAGCACTCCAATTTGCAATTGGATTCTTGCCCATGCTGACTCTTTCATCTTGTACATACTTCCACCATGTTAAGGCTGAGCCTCTAAGCCTTGACTTAGCAACCTTAACCTTCTGTGCCTCTGAGATACCCTCACACTCAAAGTGGTTCTCCATACCCTCTAACCAATCTATAACTGCATCAATATCCATCTTACCACTGAAAAGTGGCACTCCTTCCAAAGCTTTACCTCCCAAGGCTTTGATTGCCTTCAAGAAGGGCTCTTCTTGCAAGATAGGGTTAGGTTCAGGTACAATATCTTCCTCTGCTACCTTTTTACCATTCCCATCTTCTTCTTCATCTCTTTTCTTGGCTGCCTCTACAACTGCATCTAGTTTTTGCTTCACCTCTTCTAGTGCTTCTTCAAGAAGCTGATTTCTTTGCCTTTGCTCATCAACTTCTTTAGCTAACTCCACATTTGTCACCATCATGGATTCTCCTACTGATTCTTCAGCAGCTTCAAACATTAACTACCTTTCCCAAATCTTTAACTGGCTCTGATACCACTCTGATGTAACACCCCAACCTTGCTTCCAAACCCCAAGCTCTCTCTCAGGGCTACCTTAGGTCATTCACTAGACCCACTAGGGCTTCTTCACACCCTATAATTACTAGGACCTTGCTCAAGAGATCCTAATCCTTCAGTTGGGGGTACACCAACAAAGTAACATCAAATTTCTTACTAGCCAGCTCCAGTCCGCTATTAACCCTCAAGTCCATCTATAGCTCCAAGGGTACCAGTTCTTCATCTAGGGTTTTTTTTAGACTCCTTCTAACATCCATGACCCTAAAAAATGCTGATTTCATAGGCACATTCAATCTACTAGGGAAGATACACCAAATTGCTCCAAAAAGGCTACTAGGAATTAGCCCTCCTAAATAGCTGGAAACAAGATTTCTTGAAAAACTTCTTAACAACCCTACAAAAAAATTATATTTTTGGATACCCTTTTTAGAGTACTTCAAGATTCTGTAATTTTCTAGCCTCCAAAATTTCCGTACAATGAAAGTACAGTTTTAGGCCAAAAATGAGGATTTCAAGTGCTTTATCGCTGTTGTGATGGAAAACCACCTTAGACACCTTTCCAAGACCTCTCCTTTGGACTGGAGCAAGGTTAGACCTTCTCATTACTCGCTGTGCAGCCAGATTAAGGTATTTGTACACTCAATCCTCTCCATAACTCATTTTCCAACTGTGATTCCTAGCCAAGTTGCATTTGGCTTGCCTAGGGCATCACCTTAAAAATGATTTCTGATGCTTTCAAGGGCCCTCCTTCTTGATACATAATGTACATGGATCCTAGTTCCAAATCCCAAAATACCAGAGGTTTCCAATGGTGGGAAGTGGCCCTAAGATCCCATTTTCTAACTGCAGCCCTGTTCAGATCAACAACTTGCCAAGAACAAAAAGATCTTTCTACACTAATGCAAACGAATTAAAATGATAAACCAACACTACAAAAAGATTAAAAAAAATATTTTAGAACTTTTCCAACACAAAAATCAGGCCATTCAATCCTCCTCTATTAAAAATGCCTTCAAATGCATAAAATCGGCAACAAAATACTTGCTCAATTCGTACAAAATGCAAAACCAACTTGTCCAACCCCCTAAAAATGGCTGTCCTCACATTTTTAAAGGCTCCTCCATTATTTCCATAACTATTCTAAATAATTAGGACGTTCTAAACACACAAATGCCAAAAAGTTTCTTTTTGCAAGAAAATGTTGTCATGACAACATGACAACATTTCAGCAACTTTTGTTCTACATGGAGTTAGACCTCCAAATTTGGCACAAAAACAAAGTAGACATATAATATGCATAAAATGACTTCAAATAAACAATTAAAAGCCATTGGAACCTTTCTAGACCATTTTAGCCTTTTTCGGACCTAAGTCACCTAGTTGACAATAGTCGGCAACTTCTAGCAACTTGGTCACTTTGGGTCTTGCCAAGTCTCCTAAACACACCTAAGGACCACATAGGACCTATTATTAGAATAGTGATGTGGCTAGCATCACTACAAGCCAAAAATAAAGAAATACCTAAGTTTCACACTTAGCCTACCTAGGTGCTCCTGCACCAGGGAGGAGACCTCTAGGGCTCTTTTTGCTGGGAAAGCGGGGGTTGTGGGAAAAAAAGATGGCTTTGGTGGAATAATCCCCATCCTCAGATTTAACTACTTGAACATCCTTAGAGTTTGAACTGACAGTGTCCTTTGAAGCATTACCCAATTCACTGAGGTATTTTCCCTTGGTTTGAACTTTCAGAAACTCATAAACCAAGAGGAGAAAGCCTTCATGGAGGGCAGGATTAGTGATGGGTGTTGGAAATGATTGAAAAGATCATGAATGAAAAATTATGGAATTGGTAAAGAATGTTATCAATCATTGTTTAGTCATTGATGTCAAACTTGCTACTTGCAGGGATGACAATTGCTTAAGTGATCCATATACTATCAAATGGTTGATTGATAAGGAGGAGGCAATCAATAAGATGTAACTAGAGCACCTAGAGAAAGGTTGAAGTTATGATATTTTAATGAAGTATAAGGATCAACTAAGTCATTGATAAAATAGTGTATTGATGACATACTCTAAGAGGATGGACACACTGAGACACATCAAAGATATAAGGATTAACTAAGTCATTTGTAAAGCCTAACAAAGTTCATTTGAGAAAGCCGAGCAAGCTAGTTAGAGCCAAGAAAATTCTTAGTTAAAGCTGAGCAAGTTCAACTACAGTGTATGCCAAGCAATCCTTCAGGTGCCAAGTGATTTTTTAGGTGTTGAGTAACACATGATTTTTTAGGTGCTGAGTAATTATTCAAGTGCCAAGTAACTCAGGAAAAGACTTTAGGTGTCAAGCATCAGTAAATCAATGATGCCAAGTTGTTGCATTATTTGTTAAGTCAAAAGATTCACTAGATCAATAATGATAAGTTTGTTACATTGAATTTTGTGAATTAGTTGAATGATAAGAATGATGAGTAGATGTCACAAAATTTTATGTAAACCATGCAAACCAATTCAAGGTGAATGCTAGTGGACTTATCATGAAGTTTCTAGAAGAAGAAATTTGGAGGGAAAACAATATCATTTTCTCAGATCAAATCAAGATTTGAGTAGGAAATCAAGAACAAAACTTCTTTATAAGGAGTTATTGGTTAGGGATCAAGTGTGCATGTAAGAGGAAGTTGATCATAAGAGTGGTTATGCAAAGAAGCCAAGAGAAGGCTATTGTAAAGTGTCGAAAAGAAGCCACAGTGAGGAGTAAGCAAAGAGCATCAAGACTCTGAGTTGATCAAGTGACCATAGAGTGCATTGGTATAATGAGTGGAAGAACTCAAGGAGACAAATCTTGAAGGGTGAACAAGCTTTCAGCACTGCAAGGGAGAAAAGCCAAGCAAAGAAAAGAACTGAAGAGTGATTTGAAATCTGAAAGGTTAAAGTTGCAATCTTTATCAGGTCAAAACCTTTCTAATACTCTCTTACCATTGTATTAGACATTGAAATGCTACATTGCTAGGTTAGCTTAATAGCTAGGTGGATAAGCCTTAGGAAAAGGATAGAAGATCCCCAGGAGAAGGATAAGAGATCCTCAAGAGAAGGATAAGAGATCCTTAGAGTGGGATAGAAGATTCTTTTGAGAAGGATAGGAGATCCTCTAATAGGACACACTCCTAATAGGGTGGAGAAATTCTTTAATAGGGTCACATTTAATAGTGTGTAAAGCCTTTAACAGGGTAGGCCTTTAATAGGGAAAACCATTAGAAGTGGTTGAAATCAATTGTTCAGTTATTTTGTGGGTGTCATCCCCACTGTAGTTTTACCTTCTTATTCTTGGAGGGTTTTTGGGTCATCAAAATCCTTTGTGTTATAGTGTGATGTATGTTTACTTTTCATGATTGTTCAATGTTTAATTGCATGCATGATAAGAAAGTAAAAGGGATAGTACTTTTGATTCATCTCTATTTTATTAGAAAGTTTGGATTGGACATTATTGGACCTTGAATAACTAATTCACCCCCCTCTTAGTTATTCTAAAAGAATTCTAACAATTGGTATTAGAGCACACTGCTAATTTGTTTCAAGGTACTAGTAGCAAGAAGATCAAGATGTCCAAGAGAAAAGTTTCCAAGCTAAACAAAGACAACTTTGTTGCATGGAAAATTTTGATGAAGCTACACCTTAGATCAATAGGTGACTATGCATAGACCTCAATCACAGTTGATCATGTAGACCCTGCAAGACCCCTCACTATAGATGACATGAGCAACAAGAAGCGGCACAATCAAGCGATGTTAGATATTCCTTTAGCACTAAGCTATGCTGAGTATGATGACATAAAAGAATGTGGTATTGCACATCAGATGTGGGAAAAATTATCAAGAATCTATGGAGGAGATGATAATGTCAAGAGAGCCAAAAGAGAGAACCTAAGAGGAAAGTTTGATGACATGAAAATAGAAGAAGGAGAGAATGCTTCTCAATATGGTGCAAGGATGAAGAAAGTTGTAAGTGCCATAAGAATCCTAGGAGGATAGTTGACAGAAGAAATAGTATGTAGAAAATAGCTGAGAACTTTTCTTTCTATCTATGCTATAAGAGTATCAGCCATCCAAGAGCTAAGGTGTGTACTAGGCAACGCATTGTCATTTGAAGGAATAATTGGAAGACTCATTGCCTTTGAGCTATCCAACTTTGACAACTACAAGCCAGAAAACATTGAATCTGCATTCAGAGCCAAGATGACAATAAAAGACAATAAGGAGGTGCAAACAAAGAAAAAGATGGAAAAGGAAAATATGTATCTAGTGATAGCAGCACTGTTGAAGATGATGTAGACCAATTGGAGACATTACTAGCAAGAATATTTTACAGAGGAAGAGGCAAATTCAAAGGTAAGCTACCAATCATTTGTTTCAATTATAATGAAGTTGGTCACATTGTAGCCAAATGTACACAAAAGAAAAATTACAAGGATGGAGGCAACTTCAAGAACAAAAAGGAGGACAACAAGGACTACAAAGGTAAAGGCAAAATATGTGACATTGTTGAAGAAGACTCTGAATAGAATGATGATAAAGTAGTCTATGTGGCTATGAAAGATGAATTAGATGAAGATGAAGCAACTACCTTGGTAACCTGCATGAACAAGAATAACAAATGGATCATAGACAGGGGATGCTCTCATCAAATGACTGGAGATAAAAGTAAGTTCATTTCTTTTACTCAATATGAAGGAAATAGTGTTAGATTTGGTAAAAATGCACCATGTTAGATCAAAGGGAAAGACAATATCAAGCTTACTAAAAAGATATCATGTGATAATGCATACTATGTTGAAGGCCTAAATTATAACTTGTTAAGTGTCTCATAGTTAGGCAATATAGGATGCAAGGTTGAATTTGAAAAAGGAGTTGCTAAGATTTATGATTCTCAAGAAAGTCTAATAAGAAAAGGTGATCAGACTAGGAGTAATTTGTTTTACCTAGACATGGAAGATGCTTCTTGTCTCATTGTTCAAACTAATGATGTATGGTTATGGCACAAGAGGCTATGTCATGTAAATTTTGACAATCTGATAAGCATTAGCAAAATGAAGAAAGTTAGAGGTCTACCAAAGTTGAAGAAGCCTGATAACACCATGTGCAAACAATGCCAACTAGGGAAGATGACCATGTCAAACTTCAAAAGCAAGGCTTATACTTCTAATGAAGTATTAGAGCTAGTTCATACTAATTTGTATGTTCATATTGAAGTACAAAGCTGCACAAGTGATAGATACATAATGCTATTTATAGATGACTATTCAAGGATGATGACAATCATGTTCCTAAAACAAAAATCAAATGCATTCTAAATGTTCAAATGGTACTTGGCCAAAGTTGAGAAAGAGACTGGGAAGAGTCTAAAACATCTCAGATCTAAAAGAGGAGGTGAATTCACATCAAGAGAATTTGAAGAATTCTGCAATGAAAGAGGAATCAAAAGGCATACATCAGCATCTAGTACTCCACCTCAGAATGGTATAGCAGAAAGAAGGAATAGATCAGTTATTGATTGTGCCAGGACCTTAATGATGGAGAAAAATTTTGCACTCAAGTACTGGAGAGAAGTTGTAAGTACTACAATCTACACACTCAACAGAGTTCAAGTCAAGAAAGGTACAAATGCAACACGTTTTGAATTCTGGTATGGGCATTCTCCTAATGTAAAACATTTCAAAATATTTGGATGCAAATGCTATATATATATAAAGAGTCTAGAAATGGAGAGTCTGATGTAAAGAGTGAGGAAGACACATTTCCTGGTTACTCTACTAGAAACAAATCTCATAAGTGCTTGAATGTTAACACTAACAAAGTAGTAGAAAGCACAAATGTGAAATTTGATGAGCTTGTAGAAGTTCAAAGTGTTGAGAACACCAAGAAAGTAGAAGAATACAATACCTTTGTATACTTTTATGAAGGTATATCTAATAATGATCAAGTTGCAACTTAGAATGATAATTAGCAACAAAATCCAGTATCTATTGAGTCACAGACAGTGAATGTTGAGCAGCAAATACATTCAGAAGCTGAGTTGCAGAATACAGAGAATGTTCATTGAAATTTTGAGAACTGTCAACAGGAAGAAAATGAATAAATTTCTAATGAAAATACACATGTAGGTTTAGATTCTAAAAGAGACAACATGCAAACAAGGAAAGAACTAGTATTGGAAAAGTATGTAAGAAGACATCATCTTGCAGATCAAATTATTGGAAACAAAGAGGTGAGACCAATGACAAGGAATAGACTCAGAAGTGAAACATGCCTACTCAGAAAAATAGAACCAAAAAATAGTAAGTGAAGCCATAAAAGATGATAACTGGTACAATTCTATGAAAGAAGAAATAGAACAAATTGAGAAGAACAAGAAATGGACCTTAGTCTCAAGACCAGCTGACAAGAATGTAATTGGAACCAAGTGGGTGTTTAGAAACAAGTTAGATGAGAATGGTGAAAGCATAAGGAAAAAAGTAAGACTATTCTGTAAAGGGTATGCACAAGAAGAAGAACTAGACTATGGAGAAACTTTTGCTCCAGTTGCCATAATGGAAGGAGTAAGGACCTTACTGGCATATGTAGCCTTCAAAGGATTTAAATTTTATCAAATGGATGTTAAGTCTGCATTTTTGAATGGTATACTTGAAGAGGAAGTCTACATAGAGCAACTAGAAGGATTTGTTGATGAAAATAACAAAAACAAGGTATGCAAATTACACAAGGCTCTATATGGATTAAAGCAAGCCCCTAGAGCTTGGTATGAGAGACTTCACAAGTATCTAGTATAAATAGGATTTGAAAGAACTAATGATAACATCAAAATGTAAATCAAATCAAAAGAAGGTAAGGATATACTTATATTTGAAATCTTTGTGGATGACATAGTTTTTGGAGGAAAGGAAGCACTTTGCAAAAGTTTTGTGACAAAATGAAACATGAGTTTGAGATGTCTATGTTTGGAGAAATCAAGTTCTTTGTTGGATTGCAAGTACATCAACTAAAACATGGTATATTCATGACACAATCAAAGTACATCAAAGAGATACTTAGGACATTTGGATTGGAAGACTCCAAACCTGACAGCACACCAATGGCAATAGGACATAAGCTATCCAAAAATGATGAATCAGCTGAAGTCAATAAAACAATGTACAGATCCATGATTGGAAAATTGCAATATGTTGTACATAGCAGACCAGACATAGCATTAGTAGTTGGAATAGTGGCTAGATTCTCTACTAATCCTAAAGAAAATCATCTCATGGCAGTAAAAAGGATAATGAAGTATCTCAAAGGAATTGATGATTTTGGCCTATATTACAAAAAGAATGAGAAGTTTGAGCTCAATGCATACACAGATGTAGATTGGGGAGGCAAAATTGATGACAAGAAAAGCACAAGTGGTGGAGCATTATTCTTAAGTAAAAGGCTAGTTACTTGGACTAGCAAGAAATAAACATGCACATCTCTATCCATTCCAGAAGAAGAATATGTGGTAGCAATAGTTAATTGCACAAACATTGTATGGCTTAAACATCTATTGAAAGGAATGAAAGAAGAGGTAACCAAACCTGTGATATTGTATTGTGATAATACAAGTTCTATAAACATATCCAAGAATTTAGTAATGCATACAAAAACCAAGCATATTGCAATCAAGTATCACTATGTCAGAGAATTGGTGGAAGACAAACAAGTGAAGATGGAGTACATTCACACAAAGGAAAAAGTTGTAGATATCTTCACCAAAGCATTGCCCAAGGATTCTTATGAATATCTTAGAGGAAATATGGGAGTAATGCCCCTAACTCAAGTAGTCTAAAGCAACAAAGAAGTTTTCCTAAATCAACAGGAGTAGATCCTTGTAATATCAGAAGAATGATGCAAAGGATGACAACAGGAACAGAAATTCTAGATCAGTCACAAGCATGGTGACAAAGGGAGAAAACATGAGATGCAAAGCTTATATTTAGCATGTTGAAGATGTTACATCTTTGGCATTTATGTCAAAGAGGGAGATTTATGAGAAACTAATCAATGAAAGGTAAAAATATGGAGAAGTATGAGAATGTATGAAAGGAAAGATGAAAGAGGGAGATTCAAAAGAGATAAGAAATTGATCAGCAAGCAACTATGAAGGAAGGATCAGGAATACAGAGTAAGAACACAACAGTCAAGAGGGAGAAGTAGAACAAAGGATTCAGTTTGTATCAGCAAAAGAGGAAGACATGATACAAAGAGGAAGATATGTAATGACAAGTTTTTTGTCTGGTATATAATTTTGGTGGTAACTAAGTTGATCAACTCAATCAATTGATCAGTTTGGTTTGCCATCAATGCCAAAGAGGGAGATTGTTGGAAATGATTGAAAAGATCATGAATGAAAAATAATGGAACTAGGAAATAATTTTTTCAATCATTGTTTTTTCATTGATATCAAACTTTCTACTTGTAGAGATGACAATGTCTTAAGTAATCCAAATACTATCAAATGGTTGATTGACAAGGAGGAGGGAATCAATAAGAGGTAAGTAAAGCACCTAGAGAAAGGTTGAAGTTATGATGGTGTAATGAAGTATAAGGATCAGCTAAGCCATTGATGAAATAGAGTATTGATGATATACTCTAAGAGGATGGACACACTGAGACACATAAAAGATGTAAGGATTAACTGAGTCATTTGGAAAGCCTAACTAAGTTCATTTGAGAAAGTTGAGCAAGCTAGTTAGAGCCAAGCAAATTCTTAGTTGAAGTCGAGCAAGTTCAACTACAGTGTGTGCCGAGCAATCCTTTAGGTGCTGAGTGATTATTCAAGTGTCGAGTAACATAGGATTGTTCAGGTGTTGAGTAATTGTTCAAGTGTTGAGTAACTCAAGAAAAGACTTCGGGTGCCAAGCATCAATAAATCATTGATGTCAAGTTGCTACATTATTTGTTAAGTCAAAAGATTTGCTAGATCAGTAATGATAAGTTTATTACATTGAATTTTTTGAATTAGTTAGATGATAAGGATGATCAGTAGATGTCACAAAATTTTATGTAGACCATGCAAACCAATTCAAGGCAAATGCTGGTGGACTTATCATGAAGTTTCTAGAAGAAGCAATTTGGAGGGAAAACAATATTGTGTTCTATGATCAAATCAAGATTTGAGCAGGAAATGAAGAACAAAACTTCTTTATAAGGAGTTACAAGTCATAGATCAAGTGTGCATGTAAGAGGGAGTTGATCATAAGAGTGGTCATGCGAAGAAGCCAAGAGAAGGCTAGTGTAAAATGTCAAGAAGAGGACACAATGAGGAGTAAGCACAAAGCATCAAGACTCCGAGTTGATCAAGTGACCATAGAGTGCATTGGTATAACAAGTGGAAGAACTCAAGGAGACAAATCTTGAAGGGTGAACAAGCTTTCAGCACTACAAGGGAGAAAAGCCAAGCAAAGAAAAAAATTGAAGAGTGATCTAAAATTTGCAAGGTTAAAATTGCAATCTTTCTCAGGTTAAAACCTTTCTAATACTCTCTTACCATTGTATTAGACATTGAAATCCTACATTGCTAGGTTAGCTTAATAGCTAGGTGGATAAGACTTAGGAAAAGGATAGAAGATCCCCAAGAGAAGGATAAGAGATCCTCAAGAGAAGGATAAGAGATCCTTAGGAGAAGGATAGGATATCCTTAGAGTGGGATAGAAGATTCTTTTGAGAAGGTGACTGTAAATCCCAATGGACTTGGGTGGGCCTAACAGCTCTATGTAAATCCATTAACAGGTTGGGATTCTAAGTTGAAAGTTCTTAAGTCCTCTAATAGGGAACACTCCTAATAGGGTGTAGAAATCCTTTAATAGGGTCACATTTAACACTGTGTAAATCCTTTAACAGGGCAGGCCTTTAACAAGGCAAACCATCAGAACTAGTTGAAATCAATTGTGTAGTTATTTTGTGGGTGTCATCCCCACCCTAATTTTACCTTCTTATTCCTGAAGGGTTGTTGGGTCATCAAAATCCTTTGTGTTATGGTGTGATGCATGTTTACTTTTCATGATTGTTTAATGTTTAATTGCATGCATGATAAGAAAGTAAAAGGGATAGTACTTCTGATTCATCTCTGTTTTATTAGAAAGTTTGGATTGGACATTATTAGACCTTGAATAACTGATTCATCCCCCTCTTAGTTATTCTAAAAGGATTCTAACAATGGGTTTTCTCTTGAAACCCTCAATATTCTTAGACATGGAGGTGAAAAGAAAGAAAGGAAAGGAAATTTTAACAGCATGCCTAAAGTGGTTTAGCAACACAAAATGGTGCATCCTTATCCTATCGAACCTGGAGTCAAGAGTGATATACTCGATGAGAATCATAAGAGCATACCTCCATAATTTTTTGATGGATTCCATCTCATAGTAAGTGTCAATCTTGATAAGTTTATTCCTCTCAGCATCATCCTTGACAAATTTGCTAACAACATTGGCTGACATTTTTTTTATCCCTAAAGAAGTTTATGCCAACCTGAGGGATTTCTGTCACCTCCACTATCAAGCCCTCAATGATTTGGTGGGTGACACCATCTATTTTGACTTTTTTATTGTTCCATGTTTCCACCATCCCCTTGGTAACCCCAGCATCGAGGCCATGAAACTCCTCCATGAACTTGGTTATACCACCTTTTTTGAGCTTGTGCCAAACCTTCTCCTTCGCCTTCTACTTCTCCATTTCCCCCCAAGGCTCTCTTTTGATCCTTTCCCCTACCATGGAAGACTTTGGCTCTATAAACCCTTTTCCTCTAGCAGAAATGCTGAGATCAATTTTCTTTGAGACATTGAAAACAAAAATCTAATTACTATTTTTGGTGGTTCTGTTCATCCTAGCCCTCAAAGCGTGCCATCTGTACACATGATTATGACTTGAAAAGAGCTCTACATGACTTCTAATTACACCCCTTTTGACATGTGATATGGCATATCTTTCCATGATTAAAAAGGAGTGATATTAGTACCCTGGATTTGATCCTATCAAAGTAACTCAATTGCCGATACTGGGATTTCATCTCCATTCGTCCATGTCATTACTGAGTTTCTAGTAATGGCATCATTGGCAAACTAGTCAACAATTGAGTTGGCTTCTTGGTAAGTGTGGTTGATGAAAGTCCTTTTGAACTTTCCCAAGTCAGATCTAAGGTCATCAATGACATTAGCAATGGTCCAAGAGGGTGGGGCATGTCTCTTGATACAATTGATAATGTTTAGGGAGTCACCCTCAGGCCATAGGCTCTTGATCACAGAGGCCAAGGCCAACTTAACAATCTATCTGGCCACACTAGCTTTAGCAAAGTGATTGGTTTGGTGACCAAGAGGGAAAGAAACAACTGCAATTCCTCCTCCCAAACAATTTCTAATGATGTAACCACTACCAGCTGGTCCGAGATTCCCCTTAACTGCCCCATCAAAGTTGGTTTTGTGCCAGTCCTCAAGGGGGAAGGACCATCTTGCTTCCTATGTTCTCTTGTCCCTGTCTTTCTTCCTGGCTTTACTATTCCCTCCTTCCTTGATGTTTCCTCAATTTGTAATGGAAAATTTCTCCATAGTTAGACCTTTAATTTTCTCTACAATTATGAACTCAGGAGCTTCTTTGTCTCTGAAGATTCAGTTGTTGCACTCTTTCTAGATTCTTGAGCAAAAGTGTGGGAGAATCTAGGAGCTAAAAGGTTGAGCATCCAAAATAGAGTGGTGGCTTCTCCACTAGCATAAGAAGTCTTGGATGTTGATAGGGGAGCACCAGATAAAACCAAGATCCCTAGTCAGAAGATTCCATACCTTAGAAGAATAGGGGTAGAGGATGAATAGGTGATTTACCGATTCTAAGTTAAGCTTGCAAAGGCTGCACCTATTGGGGATGAATTGGCCTTTCTTGGCTAAATTGTCCAAGGTAAGAATTTTTCTTGCAGTAGCTATTAGAAAAATATATTAATTTTGGGATTGAGGCCAAAAATCTAGGCATTGGTCCACAATGGCTTCTCCATTCTGGCTCATAAAGAGAAATAGCCAAAGGCAATAGAGAAAAGCCCATCTGAGTTATCACCCCAAATGACATAGTCCCTATTGTTTTTTATGGGGTTGGCATTCAGAAAAATCATCAGAGGGATAAGGTTCAAGGATAGCTCAAAGAGGTCCTGCCAACCTTGACCAATTCTGTAATCACTGACTTGCATACCATAACTTTCAATGCACTATTTTGCCCATCTTCCATAAATGGGGTGGTTGATAAGAGGACCCTGACTAATCTAGTTGTCTTATGAGAATAAGATATTATCCCCTTTGCCAAATTTCCATTTGGCCTTTGACTTGGCTAGGGGTCTAGCCTTTGAGATCCCATTCTAGATATAGGACCCCTGGGGAATCTCAGTCTCTTTTATCAAGAAGTTAAAGGGTTGTCTTCTGAGAAATTTCTCAGTTAGGATATCACTCCAAACACCTGTGCTTTGAAAGATACACCATAACGATTTGGCCAAAAGGGCATTGTTGAGGTATTTAATATTTATGATGCCTAGACCTCCAGAGCATTTTGGGAGATAGATGAGGTCCCAGGCGACAAGTTTCATATTGAATCTATCAATGATGCTATTCTAGAAGGAGTCTGGGGGTCTGGAGCCCAAGGGTAGGCCAAGATAGTTGGCTGGCAGGGATCCAATGTAGCTTTCCAAAATTTGAGCAATTTTCTTCTGTCTCTCCAAAGGGGTGTTGATGAAGAAAACTGAGCTCTTCTCCAACTGAATAGCTTGGCATGAACCCCTGGTGTAGGTGTTCAGAATTCCCTTGAAAGCTCTAGCTTCACAGATAGTAGCTTCTCCCCTCAAGATGTTGTCATCCATGAATTGCTAGTGAGAGAAGGTTGAGGAGCCCGAAGAGGGCTTGAGACCCTGCAGACTCCTATCCTAACGTTTCCTCTAGATGAGTCTTCCCAAGCATTCAGCCAGAATGATAAAGAGAATAGAGGAGATGGGATCACCCTTCCTCAGTCCTCTCTAGGGGAAGAAGAAATGAGAGGGGGAGCCATTAACCAAAATAGATAAAGACAGAGAGGAGACAAGTTGAGAAATAATCTTGCATACCTGAGCATCAAAACCAAATGCCTAAAGGACCACCATGAGAAAATTCCAATCCACCTTGTCATAGGCTTTAGACATATCCAACTTAAGAAAAAATCCTTCCTTCTTGTTGGCTTCCAGAGAGTGGATGACCTTGTGAACTATGACAATAGAGTCAAGAATCTTCCTACCAGGGACAAAACTAGTCTACTAAGGGGAGATGATCAGGGGAGAATGTTGAGGAGTCTAGTGGTAAGAACCTTAGAGATTATTTTGTAAAAGGAATTGCATAGACTAATAGGCCTAAACTTGTCTAGTGTATCAGCTCCAAGAATCTTAGGAATGAGAACCAGGAAAGTGGTGTTGAGCTCTTTCAAAAGATTTTTGGCCCCAAAGAATTCTTGGACAGCCTTAGTAACATTCCTTTTGACCACCTCCCAGTAGGTCTAAAAAAAGAAAGTTGGGAAACCATCCAGGCTAGGAGCTTTATCCCCCAGAAGAGAGTTGAGAGCTTGGAAGATTTCCTCCTAGTAGGGGATAGCTTTTAGCATAGAATTGTGGTGCAGTTGTAGTAAGGAAGGGATTGCCGACAGAATGTCAGCTTGATCAATCACCAAAAGAGAGGGATCCTTGGAAAGGAGGGATGAGAAGAGCTAATTAGCTTCATCTACAATCTCATCTTCCTTGGATAGAAGGTCCTAGCCTTTCTTAATGCTTGTGATCTTGTTGTTTGCACAATGTTTGAGTGTAGTCAAATGGAAGAAATGAGAGTTCTGGTCACCTTCATTCAGTCAACTAACTCTAGATCTTTGTTTCCAATAATTTTCTTCCTTAGATATTATGTTATGGAGGTTAGAGAGGATGGCCCATTCTTCCTACTTGTTCTTGTCATTATATCCATTATGTTGAATTTCTTCCTGAATGATACAGAGCTAGTCTGTCTTATCATCTTTATCATGGAAAATGTGACCAAAGTCGGACTTGTTCCAAACTTTAATGTTTCTTTTCACATTCTTTAGTTTCTAGGCAACCCTTAACATTGCAATACCTTCAACCTCAATATTCCACTAGGAAGTTATCTTAGATTCTAGATCCAGGTAGGAAATCTACATTTTCTCAAAATGGAAGGAGAAAGTCCTTTTGACAGCTAGGGGGCTAACAAAGAGAGAAATAGGAGAGTGGTCAGAGCCAACTCTAGGGAGAAGAGAGAGTGTACAAGAGTGATTTTGTAGCCACCTAGGAGAGATGAGAGCTCTTTCAAGATGGACCTGGATGCATTCCCCACCAACTCTTCTATTAGACCAAGTGAATCTTCCCCCCGAGCTGTCCAGATCCATGAAAGTCAAGTTGAGCTTATTGTCCTGATCTGAGGAAAGACCTCCACTTTTTTTGCCATCTGTGAGAGGAGAATTAAAATCTCCCATAGTTATCCCTTTGTTAGTTTTGTAGTTGGTAAAAAACACTAAGATCTTGTCTCAGAAAGCTTTCCTTTCCCTTTTTGTATTAGGGGCATACAGGTTTAAAATGAACCAAGAGTCATCACTATAGATATGGGACACCTTGCAAAGTTCTCTACAACAAAAATGTGGGACATCTTGAATGCCCTACTATTATAAAGAATCATCACCCCTCTCAAGGCTCCTTCTAAATTTGTGGCTTCACTGTTCATGGATTTACTAAAAGAAATCTTGTTTACCAAATCCCTTTTCATCTTAGTTTCCTAGATCAGCAAAAAATTGGGTCTTTGATCTCTGATCAAATTTCTGATAAGTTCTTGTTTATGAGCCTCATTGAGGCCCCTAATGTTCTAAGAAATGACCTTCATTTCTTACTTCCTGAGAATTCCTTGATGGTTCTCTAGCTCCTATCTACCAATTTTCTTTTGGTTTCTTCTTGCAATAGCTGGTTGGATTTCTTCCTACCAAGTTGCTTGGGTGTTATCCCAACATCAGCCTTTACCTTGCTCCTGGTTATGTTTGGGGACAAAAATGGGAGATCACGAGGTTGATTCTTCTTATGATATTTTTTTTTCATACACCAGCCATCTAGACTGTCTAGAGAGCAACTATCTATCCACTCTTCCCAATGAGCAACCTGGTCAGGGGAAGAGTTGTTGATAATTTGAAGGAGCTTTTCCTCCAAGAATTTAAGAGATAGCATAGTCTCTACTTGATAAGAATCTAGACCTATAGGTTAGGTCAGGGGGACCTTGGGCCTAGGGGAGATTATTAGTTACTTTAGGGATATATCACCAATATTTAGTTCACACTATTGATTTAAAGTATATGTAATGATTTTCATAATAGTTCATGAGGTAGAAAAATGTTCAATTTTTATTTGTAATATTCTATGGTGATTAATGAACTTCCTATTATTATTGAGATTCATCAATATTTTATACAAAAAAATTATGATTCAAAAAAATTACCAAGATTAATCATATTTAGAATACAAAATTGAGAGATTCACCCATAGAAATAAATTTATTTTTCAAAAGAATGAAAGATTTTCCAATATTTTATATCTTTTTTTGGAGGAATCTTTCTTAAAGTTTTCCTTGGTTGACAAGTTTTCAAAGATGGCACATTTCATTCCTTGCAAGAAGACTAGTGATGTTGTTCAGGTAGCAGAGTTGATTTTAAAAGAAGTGGTGAGATTACATGGTCTATCAAAGAGTATAATTTCATATCAAGATAAAAAATTTGTTGGGTATTTCTAATGTAGATTGTGGAAGAAGTTGAAGATAGATTTGAAGTTCAGTTCATCAAATCATCCACAGACTAATGGATAGACAAAAGTTGTGAATCACAGTTTCTGAAACTTATTGAGATGTTTCGTTGGAGATAAACCAAAAGGATGGGATATGATTTTACCATAGGTATAATTTGCATATAATATTTCTATCAATAGGAGTACTATTAAATCACCATTTTAGATTATATATGGTAGTAGGCCCAGAAATGCTTTTAAATTGAGGCAATTGGATAAAGGAGAGATAAGTAGTGCTGAAGCAAAGGATTTTGCTAAACATTTCAAGAACATCCATGAGGAGATGAGGAAGCACATCATAAAGATGAATACATAGTATAAGGATAAGGAAGATGTGAAAAGTAGATATAAGGAATTTTAGATTGGAGATGAAGTCATGGTTTATTTGAGAAAGGATTGTTTTCCATTGGGTACATATAATAAGTTGAAGATGAAGAAGTTTGGACTGTACAAGATAGTAAAGAGGCATGATTCTAGAAATGCATATGAAGTGGAGTTTCCTGCTGAATTGAATATTTCTCTAGTATTTAATATTTTAGATTCAATAGAGTATTATGAAGGAGGTAATAGAGATGAAGTTGTAGAAGAATAGTGGAGCATTCTAGTAGCTAGTTTGGCTACAAAGGAGATTAAGGAGATACTAGATAGTCATGTTGGAAATAGTACCAGAAATAGAACTTATGAGGAATATCTGGTCAAATGGAAAGGGAGACCAATTGAGGATTCATCATGGCTAGCAAAGGAGGAGGTCAACTATCTTGGCTTTCATCTGAACATCTAAGATGTGATGAGGTCACTTCTCAAATTACCCTGGGTGTCTATTGGAGGAGTATCTTGGGTGTAAAGTCAATCTTACATCACCCAAAGATATTTTATTTTTAGTCTCTTTTATTTTAATAAGGACTAGTAGATAGGCTGGTTACTATTTATGGGAACTTGCTATTTTTATTAAGTTTGTTATATGAGGTCAAAATTTTTTGATTTTCTATAGGAAGGTTCATTTTAGAGTTGTAAGCCTACCATAAAGATCTCATTGCTCAAGCATTAGTATCAAAGAAGTTATTGCAGATTTTTGATGAAAAATTTTGTGGAAAAATCTTCAAGCTCATCATTGGAGGCCTTAGAGTTCCTAGATTAGGTCTAAAAACTCAATGGAAGGGTGCTAGCATAATTTAGAGCCTATAGATCATGAGCTGGCATTTCCAAAAAGTGGTTATAATAGCCAATCAGAGCAATATTTTGTGAGTTATGGCCTTCAGAAGTTGGGATACCAAAATTTCTAAAATAATTTATCAAAGATGTATTTGGCTGACTCTATTTGTATTGTTACCTAGGTATTAAGTTTGAGCATCTAGAACCTTCCCAAGTGGCATAAAACTGCCTATTTTAGAAAGGCTCAAACATTGTCTAAGACAACTCTAGGTGATAGTTGGTAGCTTGTCTTGCAGATTGTTGTAATGAAGGTGTCCATGTGGGTTAGCATATTGTACTTATGAATTTTGTAATTCCACATTTGTGGTGCAAATAAGAAGTCCATATTTTGTTCTCACATTTTTTGTTATTTCTATGTTTTTGTTATGAGTTGTGTTATTAAGGGGAGCTCTCTACATCATAAAACTTGCTTTGAATGAAGTACTTTCATACCTTTCTCACTCATTTTCTCAATTATGTTAAGTCACATCACGTATTAGAATCTATAGCAGCAATTTGTTCTCCCTACTTAACTACAACAACTATTCCTAAACATTCATTTTTATCTAAAATAATCAAAGTAGAAGGAACAATTTTTGCATCACACCTTATAAAATAATCCCTAACCTTAAGCCCTTTTATACTACTATTTTTGCCACTTTATGGTTAAAATTAGTTACAACATGTCAAACATAAATTAGTGAATAATTTATGAAGTATGTACATTACTTCCCTAATCAGTCACCACAAACTAACACAATGTATGGAGCCTTTATATCCAAACATTCATTATAAGTTGGGGAATGTTCTTCATGCCTTGCATGCAAGTGATGCATCTACATATTCAATTTTATCACCTTGGAAAACTATATTTGATCTTACTAGTTGGGACTAGCTAATTATTATTTTTATTGTACTTAATCTAATGAAAGTTCTATAGAAATTTGTAATCAACCCAACTAATCAAAAACTAGACTAATTTAACTAGGTTATGTCTTATTTCTTTCTAAAAATATCTACTATGATATGTTTTTGTAAAATTTCTTACAAGCTCTATCCATTTTTCCTAGTCTACATTATTTTTGTGTAGGATCTTGAGCTAAATCACTTAGCATGGGTTAAGTGAGTTTTATTTTATTATTATTTGTATTCTATAATATGTATGAATCTTGATCAATTTCATTTTTATTCTAATATGTAATAAGCTTCTTAAAAAAAGATCTCTCTATATATATAAAGACTACAAGTTGTACAATTTGTCATGTATTGGATTTGTATTTTCTTTTCCATTGATTATAAGAGTGTTTCAATGTTGGGAACCACTTAAATGTCATTTTCATGGTTTAGAGGTAATGTCATTGTGGAAGAGGATTCTTCAAGGGAATGAGCCTCTTGATTATGGCTTTTACATAGAATTAGAACTTGCTTCTTCAATTCCTTTCACTCAAATCTTCACTAAATTTATTCTTCCAATAGTGAGATTAGAGGCTAAAAGTCCTGGGATCCAAGGAAACCTAAACCTTTGTACTTTTTCTAGAGACATGGGAGAGGTTACTGTAGGCTCTAGTACTTAATAACATTTTGGATCATATAGTGATGCCGAAACTAACAACAACAATAGATACTTGGGATCCTCGAAGGGAGACTGTGCCAATACATGCATCATTAGATCCTTGGCTTCCATTGTTGGTCTAGGGTATGGAACCTTGATATCTAACCATTCATTATAAGTTGGGGAATGCACATTATTCCTAGCATGCAAATGATGCATTTGCATATGCAATTTTATCACCTTGAGAAATTTTATTTGATCCTACTAGTTGGGAACAATGGATCGTTCATTTTATTATACCTAATCTAATGAAAGTTCTACATGAAATTGTAATCAACCTAGCTAGTCAACAACTAGACCAATTTAACTAGGTAATGACTTATTTCTTTCAAAAAAATCTACTATGATATGTTTTTGTAAAATTTCTTATGAACTCTACCCATTTTTCCTGTTTTGCATTATTTTTGTGTATGATTTTGAGATGAGTAACCTAACATGGGTTGAGTGAGATTTATTATTTTATTATTTGGATTCTGACATATGCATGTAGTTGGATCAATTTTTATTTTGTGAGCTAATATGTAATAAGCACCTTAAAAAATATCTCTATGTATATATAAAGAGATACATATTTAGAAGGAAATATAAAGAGATACATGTTTAGAAAGAAAATAAAACTACATTTACATAGGTACCTCTTCTCCCCCTAAAGAACAGTGCAAAGAAAGGGCATGACAAAGAACTGTAGAGATGACAAGGGCACAACAAAAAATACACAAATCATAATGGCATGACAATTTTAAGATATCTCCACCCTTGTTTATGCATAGCTATCCACAATCAAAATAAATTGAGAATGATTTATGTCATTTAAAAAATTTTTTTTTTTATACTCATGCAGGTGTCACAATTACAATGCCAATTTTGGGATTATGACGATGTTGGGGATAATTACAAAAAAAAACATGAAAATCACCACATATTACACCATCATCACAAATTGTCATCACAATTTGCCCCCAAATTTTGTAGTGCAGGAAAAGGAAATCTACACTTCATTGTTATCTTGTTTATAGCTCTAGAATCAATGTACATTCTCCATTTCCCATTCCTTTTAGGTGCTAAAAAAAAAAGTATTACACAAGAACTCAAAATTTCTTTAATCAAACCCTTCTTAGTAAATTATTGCACTTGCCTATTCAATTTGACCTTTTCATCAAGTGTCAATCAATGTGGTACTTTATTAGGAAAACTAGATCTAGGTATTAATCCACAAAGTGACTTATACTTCTCAAAGGTGGTAAACTATCAGGTACATTACCAAAAAATATGTCTTGGAACTTTTCTAACAAAGATTCAATTTCAAGTGTTTTCTCTAACTCATCTTGTTTCTGAGTCTTTCTATGAATCAAAGAAAAACATATATTATGTTCCTTCATATCTCTAGTAAATCAATTACCTTCAACCAAACATACTCTAACTATGGTACAATGATTCTCCTCAAGTTTCCCTAACCAAGGTATCAATATTTGTTTCTTTCCTTCTACTCAAATAGTATATTGATTCAATCTACCATCACACAAAGATTGCCCATTATACTAGCAAGGTGTACCCAAAATAATTTGACAACTATCCATAGGTATAATATCACACAAGACTTCATCATGATAATTACCAATTTTGAATTTAATAGTGCATTTCTCACTTACAAGTAATTTATGCTCCTTCTAGATCCAAACAACATGATAAGGCTTAGGATGTCTCAATATCTATAATTGTAACTTGTTAGCTAGCTCCTTAAATACCAAATTAATAGAAGTTCCAATGATTACCTTACAATATTTTCTAGCTATTTTACATTTGGTTTTGAATAAATTTTTTTATTCAAATAGGTTCTCCATCAATTTCATCATTCTACAATACCCCTTTTGACATGAAGTTCTTGCCATTTTAAATAGGTTCATTCAACATTTCAACAACTTATTCACAAGCCAGAGTGCTTTTTCTATTACCTCCAATCTTCTTTCTAGAGTTAGTACATTTGAAAGCCCTATGTTATTCTTCTTTTCATTAATAAAAAGTACCTTTAGACCAAGAATTTTTTTCTCTTTTTCTACTATTATTATTCCTACTGTAAGTAGCATAGCTACCTCTAGTGTAATTACCTCTTCTACCAAAATGTTCTTCCTTCCATTTTGATTTTCCTTTATCTTGAATTGTATTGTAGGATCTACTATCGTCTTCATATTTTCTACCTCTACTTCTCTAACATTTCCCACCTCTTCCTCTTTTTCTTTGATTATTTTTCTTCATCAATATCTCTTCAAACTTTAATGTGTACTAATATGCTTTGTCCATACTATCCATCTTAACATGGCTGATTTCATCTTGAATTGATGTCATCAAACCATTCAAGTATCTATCCACTTTCTCAACCTTGTCATCTACATTCCTAGATCAGATATCCAACTTATAGAATGTATCAGTATATTCCTTCACACTTATGTCCTTTTGTCTCAAATTTTTCATTTTTCTCAACAAGTTATATTTACGATTATATTTACCCATGTCTTGATATATTCCTTTCCCCTTTTCTATCTTTCAATTTGTAAATGATCTAACATAGCATTAGTTTCAAGTCTTCCATCATATCAAGCAACTTCAACAACATGTCTAGCATTTTCCTTATACAAAAATGTTAGAATCCTTTCCTCATCTTGGTCAACCTCAAGTTTAGTATTAGGATTTGGGGCTGCCTCTTCATCATGACTTACATCTTCAATATGTACACCTATTCTTTAGTCTATCTCCATAGATTCAATTCTTACTATAAACTACCTCAACATGTCCATAATACCCTCATCAGAATTTCCTCTACCACAAACCATCTCCAGAATAGTTCTTACAAGATTGTAACCTTCTACAAATTATAGGTCATATTTTAGATCATCCACCATACAAAAAAGTAAAAAATGGTTCTCTATGATCTAAGCCTCAAGAAAGAAAGAATTATGCTACCACATGACATAGGGAGTTACCAAAAAATAAAAAAAATAACATGTGAGTAAGCTCAACTTAAAACATTCAACACTCCCTACTCAGGGTTACACATGGAAGCTACACATTGATTAAAGAAACCAAAAAGAATACAAGGAAAAATGCATCATATTTATAGGTGTAATTATTTCACTTCACATATAAAGGAACCACAATATTCTTGGTTTTGAGGCCTTTAGAGTTTAGGTCTTATATAGAATAAGAATTATTCAGACTCAGGTTCTTATCTTACATCTCCTATCCTCTACTCTCTAAGAATGCTACTTTCCTAAATCTAACCAAGATTATTTTATAGATATCTAAGCCACAAGTTGGCTAGTCAACCATTTAATTATAATATAGGTCCATACTTTTGAGGGTAAAAAAAATCTATGCAAGTGACAATATGAGATGATGCACACTTGAAGGTAGGTCCACATGTGTGTTAGGAGTCAACTCCTAACTATGCAAGACACCTCATAATCAACTAAAACCACACCAATCAGAATAACACACTAAAAAAAGTGGAAAATATAGGAAAATATAACTACAAATAATTACACAAAACTCAAGAAATATAAAACATATGAATTTGCACTCTTAGGAAAAGGATCTAGGATAGGTGCTCAACATGATGAAAGTTGTGCATAACATGAATCAAAATTAGTAATGGATACTTCATGAGCATCAAACTAGTAAATGAAACTAGAAATATTTTTTATTGATCCAAGATTCCTCAAATACCCAAGATGCTCTTGCATCATATGTTGTGCAAATCATTTGCTAATGAGATGAAGGAATAATTTGAGATGTCAATATTTGGAGAGATCAGGCTCTTTTTAATTAGTTTACAATTTTATAAGATGAAGAAATGTATTTACATTACTTAATAAAATTATTTCAAAGATATTTTGAAGACTATTGGAATGGAAGGCTCAAGAACAATTGAAAAACCTATAGTGATTGGACGCAAACTTTCAAAGAGTGATAATTCTACTAAAGTGAATTAAACATTATACAAGTCAATGATTGAAAAATTACAATATGTTGTACATAGAAGACAAAAAATTGCATTAGCAATTGTTATTTTTTCTATATTTTTTTATAATCCTAGAGAAAATAACATTATGGCAATGAAAAGAATATTGAGATATCCAAAAGGAATAGAAGAATATGGATTATGGTAAAAAAAGAGTGAATATTTTGAGCTAAAATTTTATATAGATTCTAATTAGGAAGGAAACATTGATTAAAAAAGAGTACAAGTTGAGGCAATTTCTTTCTAGGTAGGAGACTAATTTCATGGAAAAGAAAGAAGAAAAACTATATTTCTCAATCCACAATAGAGGTTGAGTATGTTGTTGCAGAAATAAATTATTCTAATATTGTTTGGATTAAGAGATTGTTGAAAGCTATGAAGGAAGAGATTAATGAAATTTTTATGATATATTGTGATAACACAAGTGCTATAAACATATCTAAGAATCCTATGATGCACACAAAAACTAAACACAGTGCTATCAAGTATCATTTCTTGAGAGAGTTTGTATAATCCAAAGAAGTGATATTGGAGTATGTGAACACAAAGGAAGAGATAGATGACATATTTACAAAGTCACTACTTAAGGATGCTTATGAGTATTTGAGAGGAAAGTTAGGGATCATTCCCCTATCTAAATATAGATAAGGAGAGATGCACCATTACATTAAATTTTATGAAAAAAAAATATTACACATTGATGCAGAAAAACACACTTTAGAATCTGCCTAAATATTTTGAAAGAGATGGACTGAAGCATGAACAAGATTAGACTACTGTTAGAAGTTGTAATCTTTCCTTGGTGTATTTATAAACCAAGGTTAGACATCCTTTATTTATTATTATAATATATTAGGATATAAGCCAAGGTATCCTAATATATTTCTTTTTTGTCCTTTTTCCACTACATCTTATTTTGTCATCTAGTGGAATATGTGAGGACAAATATATATTGTAATTTCTAATTTTAGATTATTCCTCCTTAAGAGGAATCTCACACTTGGCCTCACACGTATATGAATGGTGGCATTAATAGACATGGGAGTTACATTCTAACTCCTCTCTCTCATCTCTATTTAAGAGATGACCCTCTTCTCTCATTCAACAATGAGGTTTCTTCCTCTTCTCAATTATTGTATGAGCATTGCTCTCTATCTCTCTCTCTCCTCCTTCTTAGGCTTTTGATGCCTCATTCATAATATCACAAGGGGTTTTCTTTGCTTTCCCCTTTCCAAATATCTTGTCTCATGGTGTTGGATCTTGAAGCTTTCTCTCTCCTATTTTATGGTAATATCTTTTCATGCATTTTACTCACTTAGATTCTTTCTTGGTATTGTTTATTTACAGATTTCTTTTTCCATTTCTAACATGGTATCAGAGCAGTTTAATATTTGTTTTGTATAACCATTTACATGAAACTAGATTCTTGCCAGGAGGTAATTTAACTAAGTCCCAAGTTTGATTAGCAAGTAAAGAATCATATTCTTCTTGCATGGCTTTCTACCAATGAGGTTGGTCCTCCACCAGCACAATTTTAGTGCCACTGAATTCTTCATCCTTCACCGGCATATATGATGGATGTTTCAAATATGTGAAGACACACATGTCATTCATAGTTAAAATTATTAACATATTCTGTTCAAGCTTTCTATGATTTCAGGAATCACTCAGTTGGAAAATCTGTCCTCTATTGTGCCACAGATGGAGGTAATGATTTCTTGTCTTTTCATGCAAGATTCCTTTTCTTTTTTTAGCTCTTGACAGAAGTATCATTTACTTTTATTATTGCCTCTTGTCAACCTATTTTTGGCATGTAATCATTCATTATTAGACAAGTGCAATATTCTATCATTACAAGCTTTTATTCAAACTTTTTTTAGAAAAGTTTTTAAACTTTTTTTAGTATATTCTTATCTGCCAGATCTGACCTCTATCATTAATTACTAAGTTTTTTTATAGTTATATCTTTCTTAATGTTTTATTTCAAAAAAATTCTTTTTGAATCTCTTCCAATCTTGAAGGCATAGTATGAGAAAAATGGGGAGATCTTTTCTTGCCCCATGATTTTATATTCTTATTACCTTAAGGTTATATTTTTGAACCAAGGTAAATATTGTGATTTTTTATAAATTGTGACTTTCCAAAATATTAATTATGGAAAGGTGATTATTTTCTTTAACCAATCTATTTTCGTATATTTATTTGAGTATATATGGGGGCCCACATATATGCCCAGATAAATATATAATTTATGACTATAATGATTCAGAAATTAATATATACCTTTGCAAAATAAATTTAATACTCATGTTTACCCTTAATGGAGTTTTATACCTGATATCTATATTTAGTTGATCTTCCTTAAATATTTACTTAATTGGATTATGAGTAATCTTACACATTTTCCTTCATTTTGATATTTTGATGTGCCCATAGCTGCACTTTTATGCTTTTATAGCATCATTCTATGCCCATGTTGGCACTTTATGGTTTTATACCATTGATCTACATGATTTATATGATATTTGTTTTGAGTTGCATAGGGAGCCAATTTTTTCAAGGATAACTATGTAGGTCCCCTCAGTATAACTAATACATAGTTTCCTTATCTGGCCCATGGAGTATCCCTCCATCCTATATTGGTATGCACTCATTTTATATGGAGTTTCCCTCCATTTGATCCTATCTGTTCCATTTTGATAGGATAATATTTTTATGGAGTTTCCCTCCATTTGGTTCTATTGGTTCCATTTTGCAAGATTGATATTTATGGAGTTTCCCTCCATGATTTTGTTCCTCAATGAAGAGGATGTTATTATTGGAGTTTTCTCTCCAAATTCAGATGATTTGATCCAATTTGAAGGCAATATGTTGTTCTATCCTCATAATCTATTCTTTTGATTATCCTAACAAAATCATGATAATTCTAATTTTATCAGCATGTCTCTCCTTTATTTTATTTTCATATATTAATGTGATAATTATTTGCATACTTTATTGCTTAGATCATGAGTCATGCAAGTTATGGTGCTGCAGCCCATTAATTTGCAGTGAGATGATTCATTAAGTGGATTGTCTATATCCACGTGATCGATGCAAGATTGATGCAAGTATCATTAGTTGGCCTTGTCTGTGGTCATTTGTGCATTAGTATAATATACTTTTTATGAGAGCATTGATCAAGCTTTTTACTCAATTTGTCCTTGTTGACAATTTTTTGAGCATATACTTTATCTTGATATTAGGTTATCTCCATTGTTTTGTGGTAACATTTTTTAATCATTGTTTCTCTATGAGAGTTTTATTATCCTTATTCAAAAGGATTTCAAATTTGCATATATGATGGCATTCTACTTGTGGATATTTGTCTTGTTGTTCTCTTTTTTTTTCAGGTGATCCATCAAGGAACCTTCTCAATTTTTCACATATGAAGATGTGTCTAAGCTTCCACTTGATCACATTCAAAGGACTCATGTACTTCTCTTGGATCTACAAATGTTCCATATGGCTTGAAGACAATCAAATTACTTCATATTGAAGATTAAGCTACAGATTTTTGTAAAAATTATGGATTTAATACCCTTTGATGTAATTACCCCAAGTAAAGATTAAAGGGGGGTGTTAGAATTGTAATCTTTCCTTGGTGTATTTATAAACCAAGGTTATACCTCCTTTATTTATTATTATAATATATTAGGATATAAGCCAAGGTATCCTAATATATTTTTTTTTTGTCCTTTTTCCACTACATCTTATTTTGTCATCTAGTGGAATATGTGAGGACAAATATATATTGTAATTTCTAATTTTAGATTATTCCTCCTTAAGAGGAATCTCACACTTGGCCTCACACACATATGAATGGTGGCATTCATAGACATGGGAGTTACATTCTAACTCCTCTCTCTCATCTCTATTTAAGAGATGACCCTCTTCTCTCATTCAAAAATGAGGTTTCTTCCTCTTCTCAATTATTGTATGAGCATTGCTCTCTATCTATCTCTCTCCTCCTTCTTAGGCTTTTGATGCCTCATTCATAATATCACAAGGGATTTTCTTTGCTTTCCCCTTTCCAAATATCTTGTCTCATGGTGTTGGAGCTTGAAGCTTTCTCTCTCCTATTTTATGGTAATATCTTTTCATGCATTTTACTCACTTAGATTCTTTCCTGGTATTGTTTATTTACAGATTTCTTTTTCCATTTCTAACAACTACAAGGAGTCAAGTTAAAGATTACAGAAGGTGACATATATGATGAAACCAAAGAAAGTTAATGGATGATTTCTTTCAAATTTTTTTCAATAAGGGAGAATATAAACATTTACCATCCTATGTTAGAATGAGTGAGAGAGAATATGTGTTGAGATAAAAGAAGGAGATATCATAGCTATGAGTAAAGACATGAAAGAGGGAGAAAATATAATTGTTATTATAGTTGGGGTCATAATTGAATATGCAATTGGTATCATAGAGGATGAAGTGTAAAATAATATATGAATGAGAATAAGAATGAAGCTAAGGATATTGATGAAGATCTACATCAAATCACAGAGGGAGATGATAATGATAAATCATGAGAATGTCTTATGCATTTGCATGGTAACTAGAGGTGTTACCATCAATGCCAAAGAGGGGGATTGTTTGAAACTATGATTTTAATATTTTTTATGTTGTTATTGATGTCAAACATACTGGAGAGACATTTATTAATAGTGTAGAGTGTCATATCCATTGATAGATAAAGATGATTCAAAAAGAGAAAAAATAGATGAAGTAGTGAAGTTTTTAAGTAAAGAGGAGTAAGTATGTTGGAACTAAAATAGGAATTTCATCAATTAGTATTTGACAAGATAATGTATTTTTTAATAACTACATGAAGTAAAGAATATAGTTGAGTTGATTATTAGAAGAGAAGACAAGAAATTAAGTGAAGAACTAAGCTTGACCGAGTGACAGTTTTACTAGGTCAATGAAAGAGTTTAAGCAAAAGATTAAGCAACTTAAGAGTTGGTTGAATATACACTATTAGTGAAGTAATGGTTATGGCTAAGAAATTTGAAGAAGATAAATGTGTTAGTGACTTGCCGTAGTAAAAACTAAGCAAGCCAATGAAAGTGCAGTGAGACAAAATAATAGTGACCAAGATATATAGTGATGACCAATTAGAGGAACACAATAATGATTGAGTGTAATCAAATTAATAGTTTGTGAGAGAATAAAGTTTTAGTCCAACCTAGTTAAATTTTTAGATTAATTAAAATTCATGGATGATAAGGATTGATGATTTGACCTATTTAATGCATGAACTAAGTTAGTTATGCAATCAAGGGAAAGGATTTAAAGTAAAATTTCTCAAAGTATCAAGAAAGGATTAGAAGGAGAAAATGATGGATGAATTTTTTGAATCTAACCAAACCCTAAGATCTATGGAGATGTTTAAGCATAAAAAGATCAAAATTGCCTATTTAAAGAGGCATAACAGATGTTTTCTAGGATGGGTTCATTGTTGATTGGATGTTTTGTGGAGAACTGGTAGTAGAGGAAAAGTGAGAAGGTTGATGAAGTGTGATTTCTTGAAGGGTTTCTAAGAAGATGAGTGAAGGAGATGTATGAAGTCTAGTCAATGAACTAGAAAATGAACCAAATAGAGATCTAAATTTGCAAAGTGTATTGTATCTTAATAGATCAAACTTGCTATTACTTTCTAACCATTATGGTAGTGAAAATCCTTTAATCATGGCTCACCAAACAATCATTTTGTAAATCATTTAATCAAGTTCACATTCTAATGTAATTATCCAAACTCCTCTAACTAGCCCACTCCTAACAAAGTGATTAAATATTTTAAAAGGGTCACATCTAATAGTGTGTTTTTTAATCATTATAGGATTGGCTCTTAACCAAGATCACTTCAAAAAAGTGAAAATTCATAGCATGTTACTTGTGGTTTTACCAAATTGTGTTTTCATGTTAAATCCTGGTGTTATATATGTGTGAATGTTATATGAGTGATACATACTATTTTAATATTAGTCAACATATACTAAACAAAGACCTAAGTAATGACTTAAAATATTAAGTTGTTGACGAGTTTCTATATGGACCAAGTAGTTTAGTGAGTTTTTAAAAGTTGTTTGAAGCTATTAAAATTTTAATTATTACATATAGACCTAAAGATAACTAAATTACTCCCCCCTCCCATGCTCAATCATTTTGGATATTCTAACATATCCTATTTTGGTGGAAGACCATCAAGTAGCTCATCTGGAATAATATTATCAAATTCCTCTAGTATCTTAACTACATTAAGAACTATGAAGTTATCATGTTCTTCTCCTCTTTTTACTACCAATGCATGAAAACAACCTATGACCTTCATTCTTTTACAAAATCCCTTATAGACAACATTATGTCACTCTTCCTTTCATCCTTAAGTGGCAAGAGAGTCACTTTAGAATCATCCTTCTAGAAGGTATAAGTATTTTCTCTCCATCATGCATAATCTTCCTATCATATTACCATGGCCTTCCTAAAAAAATATGTGAGACATCTATAAAAATAACATCACACCATATCTCAGGCTTAGAGATTTTTCCTAAAGTAAACCTAACCAATCATAGTTTATTAACAATGACTTCATTTCCTTTGTTAAACTATGCAATATAGTAAGGACCGAAAATTTCCTCACATTGTAAATTCAATTTCTCTATCGTTTCTCTAGATTCCATATTCTCAATACTATCCCCATAAATAATAACTTGAGATACCTTTCCACCTATGTGTGTGTGTGTGTGTGTGTGTGTGTGTGTGTGTGTGTGTGTATACATATATATACATACACACACACACACATATATATATGTATGCATATATATACATGTATATATATATATCTATATATATGTATAAATAATATACATGTATATATGTATGTATAAATATATCTACATATATATATATATATATGTATATATACATGTATATATATGTATATGTATATGTATATATATGTATATAGATATGTACATATATATATATATACATATACATATATATATGTATATATATTTATATATATATACATATGTATACATATATATACATATACATATATATATATGTATATGTATATGTATACATATGTATATATATCTTATGTTCAAGTTCATCAATTTAATTAGTAGATTTCAAATATTATCATCTTATGAGCATCAGTTCTAATACATTATGACTAATGAACTTGAACATTAAACTATTATTATTAGTTCAAAGGTTCATGGTACATGGGCCTAAAAGCTCACTTCAACAAAGACATGTGTCTAAGTAAGTGGCAGTATGATAAATCAATTTTCTCTCCCTAAACCTATGGAAAAGACACATTAATTGGTGATTAATGGTAATGATGGAAAGACATGCTTCAGTATGTGAAAAATTAAAGGAAATATTTAATGATGGAAAGTACCCTATCATTTCACTTATACTCTCATCCCACATGTATTTTTCTCCAAGTCGCATGCATTAAAGAGGATGTTTCCTTTTCATTCCTTTTGTCATTATTATTTAAGTTGAGAATTATTTTTTGTCTAGAGACACAAAAGGATAGCTTTAGGACTCATTAAAAACAAAATTTTCACATAACCAACCCAATGAGCCATTGATTTCTTGTGAGTTGTTGTTTCTTTTCCTATAGATTAAATTCTTGTATGTGTATTTTCTTTGTGTCTTTTCTCTACTTGTGGCTAGTCAATCCCAATTATTCATGGCTATTTTGCACACCAAATTTCTCAAAAAAGAGAGGCAGACATCCATAAGTAGTTTACTAATTGAGATTGAGGATACATTCCTCACTAATGAAGACATTGAAAAATTAGTAGCCAGATTCTCAAATTCAAAACCTGGGTCAATATTTGAAAATGTCTCTAAGAGTGGGTTATTGTGAGCCTCTAGTTTTACTAAATCCATCCGTTGCCAACAACTTTTCCTAGCATGTCGAGATAGGTATGATGCTACTAAGAAGTGTATATGTACCTATAGTGGACAACTCCTAGTATATGTGAATAGAGTTTTTATGATGGGTGCATTGAGAATTCCTCTACATGAAGTTCATGAGGATTGGACTATCAATTCATCCTATATCCAACTCACCACTAATACTAATGAGTACAATTATGCAATTGCTAGGCCTTGAATTCTCAAACCAAAAATATTTGGTTCCCATCTCCCATGCCCTCTAACCAAAGAACACATGATCCCATAGATTAGGATATCATAACCTTTTTTAATAGAGTGAAATGAAACTTACATAGTTTCCATTGAGAGAATTGAATGTACTTTTTCATCCAAACCATTTTAGGGAAAGAAAAATTCATTGATTGGGTTTATATTATAGTAATGAGATTACAAGAGGAGCTTTCCCAAGTGTCTACAACCTTTGACTTTTATATGTCTACTGGTTAACAATTTGTCCTCCTATTAGATTTTATAATTTGACTCTTTCATATGCAATGTTTTGGAGAGACAAAAGGATGTTTACCAAAAAATAGGTCAATGTATGTATTCTATCAGTGCCCTCTAAATTACTAGGTACAACTCCCTTATTATTTTCAATGATATGCAATGAATATTTTTTTATGAGCATAAGTTTTGACATTATATGCTCTTAACCTGAGAGCAATAAAGGAGAATAAAATTGTTTGTAGACACAAAAAATTCAAGTAAAATATATTTGAATAACCTTTCACACCCAATAGAATGACTGTAGTAGATTATCTTGAGATTTATGACTCTTACTTCTATTCTAAATTTAGATTAACCATCTAAATGAAGAAGAGGAATGAAGAAGATATGCACATGAGGACAAATGGAAATTGCTTTCACTATCAATCTTGAGTGAAATAAAATCTAGCCAATAACTAATGGATTCACACACATTCATCTTTCATTTCCCAATGAAATTATCTAACATGTTATGAAACCAACAAGAGAGGAAATAGAACCATATATGAAGAAAGTAAATGGAATCCATATGATTATCACAAAATCGCATACGATTGTCTTTCAACTCTTAATGAAAAATACTCAATGCATGGGCCACAAAACATGACAAGAAAATAGGGTAAATAGAATAAAAAACAAATTCACCATCAAGTTTTCCAACCCCTGTATTATCAAATGAGATTACATTTATAGTTTTCTATCATCCCTTAGTTCAACAAAGCAACAGTCACAAAATAGAAAAGGAAATAAAATGTGAAATTATCCATGTGGCATCTTTCCTATCAATGATCTGAATCTATGGCACTTCTAAAAATATGCAATGGTTATTCAGCTTCCTATAATCTTCATGAAAGCCTATAGAAAATTGTTGTTTTCTTCATCTTCTATTATTTCATGCCAAACCTGTATAATTCATAAATCAATAGTCATTGTAGCTTTGAATTTATATCATTGATCTTAAATTGATAGTTTAGATTAAATCATTATAAACAACTTTTACTTCTTCCATTGCACTTTCCTTTGTGGGTCCCTTTTGTACATGTGTCAAATTGTCATTATGTGATTATAATTAACATTTGGGAAACTTGTTATAGTGACACAATGATGATAATTGATCTTATTTTGATCTGACAGTAGTAATAAAATATCTCAACTCTATTTTTTTGTGGTGCTGGTCCACTTTTCAACTATGCACATAATGGTAGACAAGTGGCACTATTCCATTGCTTGGAGAATCTAACATTGGACTCCTTTGTTTTGTGGCACTTCATGACTAGGTTTTTACTATATCTCATGGGATATGATGGGCCTAGAAAGACACATGTTTCTCTATTGTTATGTTGCATAGATTAAAACATCCCTATCTTTCCATAAGGAAAAAGTGACAGTCATAGATCTATCTTGAGATTAACAATCTTTGTTGTATTTCTTAATTATTGTGCATGATTGAAAGGAGGTCCCACCTATTCCACATATCACATGATTGTTATGTCAGTTTGGTTATTCTTCATGTAACTCTTTATAGTGACATAATAACGAGTGTAGATCCTCTAAGATTTAATGGCTATGGAAAAGGTCTTATGTCTAAGGTGACTTGACTATTCAACTTGATGATATCGACATTTAGATGTGTTTTGGACCATCAATTTGATTTCAACTTAGTTTCTACCACCTTTGATCATGTTCTTTTCCATTTTTGCATCTTTCAATGTTCACTCTACATCAAATTTAACTAATATTTTTTCTCAAAGGTTCTCACAATCTACATATCATCTTTTAGCTTTGGTCTTCAATGTTCTCCACTATTATTTTCTCTAAATATACCTGTGATTTCTTTTAAATGTGTCCTTCCTTTATATAGAGACATTTGACTAGGTTCTTTCTCCATTTTTGATGGTTTATTTTCTTCTCCTGCATTCTATCTTGATGATCTACAATGACTTTCATGAACATTGCAACATAGCACAAATCTTTGTCTCCAACATGATTAAGAATAAAGAAATATGGATCATTAAGATATCCAACACTCTTCTCATCAGGGAAATGCATAAAAATGTCATATCCCCATTTTAACATAGAATTTTAATAATGGGTGTGTGCATGATCATGGTGTGCGAAAGAGTGGTGATGTGAAAAAATAGAGTTTAAAAATGTCTAAAAGCATTTTAAAACCCGCTCTGACTTTTTTCCACCCATCCTGAAACCAAAGCTAAAAAGTTAGGACCAAGCCTTATCAGGTATCTGATTTCATATTAGATACCCAATATTATTAGATATCTGATATGAAATCAAATACCCAAAACCTATTGCATTGATTTAAAAAAGAAAACTCAAGAGCTCTTTTCACATTATGTTTGCTTTGTGTTTAAGAGTTCCCTCTATTCCAATATTGGATCTCAAAATGGGTATACGATAATAGTGAGTTTTCTTTATTTTTTATAATGTTTTGAAATAACCTTATTACAAATTAGTTATTTTTAATTGAATTTGTTAAAAATTAGTTTTTTTTAATAGAAATTATTAAAATTTAGGTTGTTTTTAATAAAAATTATATTTCAAAAATTAATAGGTATGGCTGACCGAAATGATGATACTAAGGCAAGAAATAATGTTCGTCATAACCCTCCACCAAATGATCTAATGACCCCTCAAAACCGTCCACCAAATGATCCCCTACCCCTCAAAACCCTCCTTGAATTGAAGATTTGATATTTAAAAATCTTTCTAAATTGAGGGTTTTGCAAACCACATATAATACTATACCTACATTGACTCCCATGTTATCTATGTTAAACACCATAGTGAATAATATTGAAACACTTACCAATGAACAAAATGTTGTTCTTGACTAGCATGACCAAATGTATGATGAGTTTGATGATATGTTGGACTATGATGAGGTTATGGCCCTAAATATAAGTAAAGATGATTTGGTTATCCTTTTTGCAGACCCAAAAACCAGTAAACAATTCAAACGCACAAAGCCCAAACTATCAATTAAATGGTGCACAAATGAGGCTATGCATGCAAAATTTTGGGATCGTTGGTGGATGGATTTTGACATCTGTCCAAATAGCAATTTAGAGGTGCCACTTTATTTCCTTAGAAAATTGTATGTAGAATTTGTGTTGGGCCTCAAGGTGAACTATTGGAGCATGAAGCCCAACATGTTTGTAGGAGGAGGATCTCCTTAGGATAAACCCTTTGCCTAGTGGAAGAAAGCTGGTACTTTTGTCCCCCTACTGATGTCTTTCCCCCTCCTTAAGTGTAATATCCTAATATCATTGTAGAGGCTAGATCTCAAACTATTAGAGCCATCCATAGATTGAGTAGCCTATTGATATCACAGGCTAGCTCAGTGTTGCCTCCTTGTGTTGATGATGCTAGCACGAGTTCATCATTGGCAAGCTCATCACATGTTTGTGTGCCCCATGCTAACATAATATTTTTCTAGGTTCCATAGATGATCTTTTTGAGTATCAGTTTGTATTTGAGGAGGATACACCAGATGCATGTATAGAGGCTACACACCCTGATGTGAGAGAGGAGGGGCATGCAGAGCCATGGACTCCTTCTGTGTTAGTATGTGTGTCCATTTTTCTATTATGACCTATGCGATTTAAAGTTAATATTTGTAATAGAGTAATTTTAATTTTTAACCCATACTGAATTATACATGTATGTGATCATTCATATTTAGTTGTTGACTGAGGAGGAGCTCAAACAAGTTGATAATGTCATACTCTTGACTACTTCATTTGGCCTTAAGACATCTATGGTACATTATGTTGTGTTCTCATTATTTTTTCTATTTGATATTATAGCATATATGGTTTCTAATCTTTCTTTTCTCTTGCAAGTATCACCTATCAATGGTGGACAGAGTGCAGGGCATGAGGCACAACCAGTTGACAAGGGAAAGGTAATTAGGTGCTTTATATTTGATTAAATATCAATGCATTCTTGTAAAATGTTTCTGCTAATAAAATTTAATTACATTATTTATTGTATAGGGCATGGCTACTGGTGATGAGGCCAGGTAGATTACATGTCACAAATGCTCTGGCATTTCCATTCAAACTAAGAGGCCCATCGTATGTATAAGTATCATTTATTTCTTATTTTCCCTATTTTCATAAATAAATTCAGCACTAATTTCCATTATATAAACAACTAGTATTTTGTATCTCATGGGAAACACCTAGTCCATAGGAGGTTGGACACCAACATTTTGTATCTTTGCTGACATAGCCATTATATCCAGAGGAGGAGTCAAAACAAGTAAGTTGTAGTTTGAAATCTTGATTATATGTTATAAATTTAGCATGCTATGAATTATAATGTAATAGTTTAAGTTGTAGATTCATCTGGCAAACATACTTGAACATACATAGACCACAATTAGTGAGGTTCAAGCATTACTGAGGACATATGAGAGGACACCTGACCGGCACAGGAGGTTGATGAGAGATATATTTATAATGAAAGTTAAATACTATAAATCTTCATTAATAAAAAGATCATTATGAATTTGAGTAATTCAATATTAGATACATAGAATCATATAAATTTAGTGGTCTAACTTTGATGTTTTCCTTTTTTGTTTATGTAGGAGGCAATTGAACCACCTAGTGCAGAAAAGAGGCTATATTTTGATCATCCACCAATAGCCTAGGATAGTATAGTTGTCATAGGATGCATCATGAGACATTTTGAGATGGCATATGCTGAATTGTTTATAGAAACATTGATATTATATAGATTCTAATGGCATGATCAGCCACATTTTATATATGGATCTATGTATTTTGATATATATTTGTGCAATTTTTCTATAGATACATGAAATTTGATATATATTTGTGTAATTTGTCTATGGATACATGTATTTTGATATATATTTTGTTATTTATGTGCACAATGATATACATATTAATTTAGTATATCTAGTATTGTTCAATTTATCATGGATCATGTGTATTGTTCATGTTTATGGAATATCACTCATTTTGATCATGTTTTTTATATTTGATTCAAATGTAATAATTTATGAATAACATTTTAACAACCTTTATTATCAAATTTTGATGCAATGTGTAATTTGAAATGCTATCATATATATGGTTAATTTGAAATACTCTCTACAATCCCTTAAGATGTCACTATGGTTCATCCACCTAAACACACTTAGAGCACCTTGAAAATGTGATAGGTTATTTTATGCCTCAACATTATCATCTTGTAGCATTAAAAATTTCATCCATAGCCCCCATGAGCTCCAAGTTACAACCCTTGGAAGATCAACCTTGAGACACACTTAGAGCACCTTGAAGACTCTTCAGTATGGGGTGCGATGTACTACAAGGCTTGCTCACACTAACTAGTCCTTCTTAGGACCTCCAAAGGTCAAATTCAAGACCTTGTTGTTTTCTTCTTGCTTCTTCCACTTTGGATCCAACTAAGATCCACCTCCTTCACCCTGGTACATCAACTTTAAAAAGAAAATGAGAACAAGTGTTATTATGAGACTTTACTACACATTTGGCTTACCAAGCCCACATTAAATTTTGGCAATGCAAGAAAGATTCAAGGCTTCCATCAGCATCATGACATTTATATGTATGAGTTTGGATCAACCAATAGCTCTACAATAACTAAAAATCAATATCTGAAACAAATTTCAACTAGATGTTGTTGTTAGCACATTAAAATCATAGTCATAGCAAGGTCATTTCACACCTTATATATTTATTTTTAACCTTTAATGGTCATACTCAAAGCACTAACTAAATCTTTGCACTCATTTTCAATTTTGCAACAAAAAGTTGCAAAATTGCAATTTTGAGCAATTTTTGCTATAACTTAAAATTCTTAATGAGAAGAGTTCACCAAACTTGGTAAGGGGTCCTATTAGGTTGATTTAGACATTCCAAGATGGCTTTTGACCCTTGGTCAACTTTTCTACCACTTTGGTCAACCTAACCCCCATTAAGCAACTTATAGGCATAATAGCAACATAGGAGCAAAAACACACTTAGTAACTAAGTTAACCTTACCTAAGGACCTAATAGGTCTTATTAAACTACTAGTGATGTGGCTAGCATAAATACAAGCCAAATTGACAAGAAAGAAGCACTAGGTAAAAATTAGACTACCTAGGTGTTGTTGCACCAAGGTGGCCATGGATGATGGAGGCCCTCTATGGCCAGAAAAAGGGTGTTAATAGAGTTAACCTACCCATCCAAACATAATGGTGTTGGTGATTCAATGCCAAGATTAGTGGTTTCAGAGTTATGTAGTGATGAACCTATTAATTGAGGCACACTATGAGTTTTGGCATTGAGTGAGATCACTATGCCAAATCTATATGGAATGTGATTTCTCAAAAATGAGAGAGGTTATTTTAGGCCTTGGCATGACCATCCTATAGCATTCAATTTTTCTTCAATAGCCCCCACGAGCTTCGAGTTATGACCCTTAGAAGATCAACCTTGACATGCACTTAGAGCACCTTGGAGACTCTTTGGTATAGGGTGGTTGTAGACAATGGAGGCTCTCTATAGTCTAAAAAAGGGTATCATTAGGGTTTACACACCCTTCTAGAGCTAATGGCATTGACAATTCCATGCCAAGATTAGTGGTTTCAAAGTTGCATTGTGAAGCACCTATGAACTAAGGCACATTGTGAGTTTTGGCATCAAGTGAGATCATTTTGTTGAATCTAAATAGAATGCTATTTTTAAAAAATAAGATAGATTATTTTAGGCCTCAGCATGACCATCTTGTAACATTCAATGTTTCATTGCTAGCCTACATGAGCTTCGAGTTATGACCCTCAGAAGATTGACCTCGACATACACTTAGAGCACCTTGGAGTCTCTTTGATACAGGGTACCTATAGACAATGGAGGCTCTCCATGTCTAGAACAAGCATGTTAGTAGGGTTCACCCAACCATCCAAAGAAAATGGTGCTGACAATTCCATGCCAAGATCAATAGTTTCAAAGTTATACTGTGATGTACCTATGAACAGAGGTACACTATGAGTTTGAGCATCAAGTGAGATTGTTGTGCTAAATCTAAATCAAATTTGATCTCTCAAAAATGACATACTTTATTTTAGGCCTTCACATTATTTTCATGTATCATTTGTCATTTCATCGATACCCCTCACGAGCTCTGAGTTATGACCCTCAGAAGATCGACCTCAACATGCACTTAGAGCACCTTGGGGACTCTTCAGTACAGGGTGGCCATAGATGATAGAGGCTTTCTATGGCTATAACAAGGATTTCAATAGGGTTCACCTAACCATCTAGAGCTAATGGTGGTAATGATTCAATGCCAAGATCAGTGGTTTCAAAGTTACACTGTGATGCACCTATGAACTGAGGCACACTACAAGTTTTAGGATCAAGTGAGATTGATGTGCTAAATCCAAATAGAATGTGATCTCTAAAAAATGGGAGACGTTATTTTATCCCTCAACATGACCACCCTATGGTATTCAAAGTTTCATAAATATCCCCCATGAGCTCCAAGTTATGACCCTCAAAAGATTGACCTCGACATGCACTTAGAGCACCTTAGAGACTCTTTAGTATGGGGTGGTTGTGGAAAATGGAGGCTCTCTAAGACAAGAAAAAGGGTTTCACTAGGGTTCACCTACCCATCTAGAGATAATGGTCCTGAAAATTCCATGCCAAGATCAACATTTTCAAAGTTACACTATTATGCACCTATGAACTGAGGCACACTATGAGTTTTGGTATCGAGCGATATCGTTGTGCTGAATCCAAATAGAATGTGATCTCTTGAAAATGAGAGATTTTATTTTATGCCTTAGAATGACTATCCTATAGCATTCAAAATTTCATCAATAGCCCCCATGAGCTCCAAGTTATGACCCTCAGAAGATTGACCTTGATACTCACTTAAAGAATCTTGGAGACTCTTCGATACAGGGTGGACAAGGATGATGGAGGCTCTCTATGGCTATAAAAATGGTGTTAGTAGGGTTCACCCACCCATCTCGAGCTAATTTCACTAACGATTCCATGCCAAGACCAGTGGTTTCAAAGTTATGCTATAATGGACCTATGAATTGAGGCAAACTATGAGTTTCAACATCGAGCGAGATCACTATGCTGACTCCAAACAAAATGTGATATTTCAAAAATAAGATAGGTTATTTTAGAACTCATTGTGACCATCATGTAGCATTCAACATTTCATCAATAGCCCTCATGAGCTCTGAGTTAGGACCTTTAGAAGATTGACCTTGACATGCACTTAGAGAACCTTGGAGACTCTTCAATATGGGCTGGCTACAAACAATGGATGCTTTTTGTGGCTAGAAAAAGGGTGTCTCTAGGGTTAGTATTAAGTAAAAAAATTATTTTTGTCTCTTTCAATTTTTTCTTATTGGGCATAGTCCAAGTTTGGTGTTAGTGTGTATTAAAATTATTATTTTTTAGGTCCCTCCACATAAATTGCATTAAGTAAAATCATCTTTGTTTCTTACATTAAATCAAAAATTTTACATTTACAATATTACAAGTGTTTCATCATTATTACATCAATACACAACTACCAAAAATCATTGTGCCAAAAATAGTAGTGTCAAAAATCATAGTTTCAAAAAAAAGTAGTGTCAAAAATCGCAGTGTCAAAAATAGAATAGATTTTTCTTCATTCTACTCCTTATTTAGTTTTTTATCTTCATGAATGGCTACTCTTCATGATGTACCTACATTACAATATCATAAAAAATATTAGTAACTTATTGTATTAAATAAGATAATCATTGGTTCACCAAATCATTATGAACAAAATAACATAAGAAGTAAATATACCTTGTCAAGTTTTCTAGTAGGGTCCTCTCTCTATTTTAGGGTATCCAATAGGGCTTTATGATCAACATTAGTAATAACATAAAGTTATTTTACTTTTGATCTTCTTTGATGCTTCAAAAACTTTACATTTTTTTCTATAATAAGATACGAATATGTGAGAATTTTTTGGTGCTTCTGTTAGTCTTTGAATGTAGGAATCCCATTCCTTCTAAGCATGTATGTCCATAGCCATGTGTTGGAATTATGGACGGAGTAACTAAGAGGGGGGGTGAATAAATTACCTCAAAAACAAATCTAGATCTCTTAGATGTCTTAAATAACTAGTTACTACTAATACTCAGTAAATACTTCACAAAAATGCTATAACTTGGTAGATTAACTTGTTATTGATCTTTAAGCATTCACAATTATTAACATGCATGAAAAAGTAAATAACATGAACACAAGAGACACCAAATTTAACATGGAAACCCAATATGGGAAAAACCACCAAGTAACTAGTTACCAATTTTCACTCTTCTAAAGTGAGCTCTGTTAGAAGCCAACCCTGTTAAAGGTTACAAAACACACTATTAGGTGTGACCATGTTAGAGAATTTAATCACCCTATTAAGAGTGGCCTTGCTAGAGGTCTTTAGAATAATTCAACTGAACTGTAACCTTATTAGAGGATTTACAAAATGGCTGCTAAACTAACTGTATTAAGAGATTTTGGAATCACTAGTACAATGGTTAGAAAGTAACAATGAATTGGCTTGAATAAGATGCAACTAAATTTTTTGATTATATATCTCTATTCTGCATCATTAGATCCTTTTTGATAAATTATAGGTTTGTTGCTCCTCAATGATCTATGATCATCCTTTAAAATTTTCTCTCACAATAATTAGCCATCCTTCACATTCATATCACATCAAATCCATCACACACATAGAATTTTCAACTTGACCTCTTATATATACCATTCAGATTATCAAGTCAACTCATTCAGAAGTTATATTTACCAATAAACCATACATCATTCGGCTACAAAGATTATATTAAACAAATAAACTCTATTTCCCAAAACAATAAAATGCTTCATTGGCCAACCTTGCTTAGTAAACACTACTCCAAAAAAAATTTCTTGAGTTAACCATCTCAACTCAGTAAACACTACAAATTCTGTGAAATCCTTTGGCTACAGATTGAACTCGGTAAGAACTAAATTTCCTTCACTATTCATGAGAGCTTGGTAAGAACTATTCTCTGCCATATTTTCCTTTGATGACCAAGTAAGCTTGGTAACAACTGAATTTCCTTTGCCAACCTTGGAAGCTCAGTAAAAATTGTCTACACAAGGTAAAGTCATAAAATGCTTTGTAGATATTGTAAACCTTCTTGCAAATCTTTTGAGCTTAGTAGACTCTAACTAATAGCTGATATGAAATTTGTGTAACATCAAAGACAACACACAATTGAACAATTCTATCCAACAATCTCCCTCTTTGCCATTGATGGCAACACAACATGTCATAGCAGAATGAAATTTGAAAACAAGTCTTTTCTAATAGAATGCTTCACCCTCTTATATTTCATTCCATAAAAATCCTCAAATATAGTAATCTCCCTCTTGCATAAACTCTCTTTTTCTTGCAAATTTTAGAAAGATATGACAATAAACTCTCCCTCTTTGACAACACATGCCAAAGACAACACAACTTAAATGAAATTGAATTTACCTTAAGTACTGATTCATATGCAATATCTTCATTACTTTGCTACATCAACTAATAGATCTTCAATTCTATTCATATTGATGCATCACTAAAATTGTATTTTAGTGAGCTTCAAATAAGGGAATGACCCCTAGCTTACCTCTTAGATACAAGAATGCATCCTTAGGTAAAGACTTTGTGAATATGTCAGCGATTTGTTCTTTTGTATGGACATATTCCAATCTGATCTCCTTATCCTATGCCAATTATCTGACAAAGTGATACTTTATAGCAATATGCTTGGTTTTTGAATGCATCACTAGATTCTTGGATATGTTAATTACACTTGTATTGTCACAAAACATAACAAAAAGTTCTTTATTTTCTTCCTTCATACCTTCGAATAACTATTTGAACCAAACAATGTTTGAACATTTTATTGTTGCTGCAACATATTCTACCTCTGTTGTGGACTAGGATGTACATTTTTGCTTTTTAGTTGTCCAAGAAACCAACTTTTTTCCAAGAAAGAAAGATCCTCCACTTGTAGTTTTTATATCATCAACATGTCCTACCCAATCTACATTAGTAAACACTTTTAAATCCAAATTTCCTCCAAGTTTATACCATAATCCATAATCTTTAGTTCCTTTCAATTGTCTCATGATCCTTTTAATTGCCATCATGTGATTTTCTTTTGGTTTTGCTGAAAATCTTGCTACAATACCAACTGCAAGGGCAATGTCTGGTCTTGTATGCACTACGTATTGAAACTTTCCAATCATAGATCTATACAATGTTTGATCCACTTCCTTGGATTCATCATCCTTGGTAAGTTTCAATCCAATACATATAGGAGTCCCAACTAGTTTTCAGTCTCCCATACCAAAAAAATTCAATATCTCCTTGATGTGTTTAGATTGAGTGATGTAGATGTCATTCTTATTTTTCTGAATTTGAAGACCAATAAAGAATTTGATCTTACCAAACATTGACATTTCAAATTCCTTGTTCATTTTTTCTAATTTTTTTTTGCAAAGATCATCATTTCCTATGAACAAAGTATCATCTACAAATATTTTTGCCAAAAAAATCTTATGATCTAGTCCTTCCTTGACATACAAGCTACTATTATCATTAGTTCTTTGAAAACCAATCTAAATAAGATAGTTATGTAGTCTTTCATACCATGCTCTAGGGGCTTGCTTCAGACCATACAATGCATTATGTAACTTGAAGATGATATCCTTTTTGTTTGGATCAACAAAACCTTCAGGCTGTTCAATGTAAACCTCTTCATTCAGTATGCCATTGAGAAATGCTAACTTGGCATCCATCTGATAAACTTTGAATCCTTTGTATGCAACATATGCAAGTAATGTTCTGACACCTTCTAATCTTTCAATAGGAGAAAAATTCTCTCCATAGTCTACACCTTCTTCTTGAGAGTATCCTTTGCATACTAGTCTAGCTCTGTTCCTTGATACCTTTCCATCTTCATTTAACTTATTTCTGAATACCCACTTAGTTCCAATCACATTTTTGTCTTTAGGCCAAGGTACAAGAGTCCGTGTTTTATTTTTCTCTATCTTCTCTATGTCTTCATTCATAGCTTCAATCCAAATTTCATTTTCTAATGCATCTTTGACATTTCTTGGTTCAAAATCAGCAAGTAAACAAGTTCCTTTCAACTTACTTCTTCTCATTGTTCTTTTAGATTTATCTCCAATGATCTAATACAGTGCATGATGCCTCTTGACATACTAAGATAATATAGGTTCTTTTCCTTTTGAATGCTTTTCTTTTTCATCCTCTTGCACTTCAGCTTCAAGTTTTGACTTCCTTGTCTATAGCTCTGGTCCTTTAGACTCATTAGGCATTGGCTCGATAGCATCAGAATGTGACTCAGGTTCCTATAGCTCAGTTTGAACTTCTTGAAACTTGGTTACTGAAGACTCGAGAGTGGAAGATTCTTGATTGATAGGTGTATCTAGCACTATATCAGGTTCAATGTAGACAAATCTTCTGTAGTCTTCTAATTCCCTTTTGCTTTCTTCTTTAGTTCTTTTTGCAAACTCATCACATTTTACATGTGCACTTTCTATGACTTTGTGAGTAGACAAATTCAAACATCTATATGCTTTAATTTTGCAAGAATATCCCAAAAATATTCTTTCATTACCTTTCACATCAAATTTACCTTTTCTAGATTTTTTCAAAATGTAACATTTTCTTCCAAATACTTTTAGGTAACTTACATTTGGTTTGTAGCCATACCATAACTCATAGGGAGTTTTGAATGAGTCCTTCTTTAGCTATACTTAGTTCAAGGTATGAACTGTAGTGTTGATAGCTTCCTTCCAATATTTGATAGAAATGTTCTTTTCAATCATTAAGGTTGTTACACATTCCATGATAGATGTGTTCCTTCTTTTAGTTATTCCATTTTGTTTAGGTGTTCTAGGAGCTAAAACTTGTGTCTTTATTCCACTTTCAATGCAAAATTTATTGAACTCACGTGAAATGAATTCACCACCTGTATCTAACCTCAAGAATTTTAATCTTTTGCCTATTTCCTTCTCTACTTTGGCCAAATACCATTTGAACTTCCCAAATGCTTTTGATTTCTCTCTTAGGTACATGAAAATCATCATTCTTGAGTAATCATCAACAAAAAGAATGAAGACCTTTTCACCAGTATAACTTTCAATTCCAATAGGTCCACGCAAATTAGTATGCGCAGTTTCTAAAACTTCTTTAGACTGATAGTTTTTACTTTTAAAGCTAGTCTTTCACATCTTACTAATTTGACAATTCTTGCATAGACCAACTTTAGGTTTCTTTATGTTAGGAATGCCTCTCACTTTTCTAAATTTTCTTATTTTCACCAAGTTATCAAAGTTCACATGACACAACCTCCTATGCAGTAACCAACTTTCTTCAACTTGAGCAATAAAGCATGAACATTCACCAAGTTAAAGATAAGACAAGTTACCTTTTGTTTGAGTGCTTGATCCAATTAGTTTTCTTTTTCCATCTAGTAGTCTTTCTTTTCCATGCATGAATTCCACTTTGAATCCATTATTGAGTAGTTGTGCCACACTCAATAGATTGTGTTTTAGTCCTTCTACCCAATATGCATTATCACATAAAAATTCATTTGTTAGTGAGATTCTTCCTTTTTCTTTTATGCAACAAGGTTCATTATTAACAAACCTCACACAGCCACCATCGTAGTCTTCAAAATGTTCAAACTTAGTTTTATCACTAGTCATGTGATGAGAACAACCACTATCTATAATCCATGCATCATTTTATCTCACATGAGAAATAAGTGTCATTTCCTCATCATTATCAAACTCATCCTTTATAGTAATGTAAACAATTTCATCTTCTTCTTCATCATCAGAATCATTAGAATCTTTAGCTATGAAACATGTTTTTGTACCTTTATCCTTGAATGATTTCTTGCACTTGTGACCTTTCTTCTCATTCTTGTTCTACTTATTTGGGCACCTAACAACAATATGTCTAATTTCTTCACAAGAAAAATAGATTAGAGGAACCTTACCTTTGTATTTCCCTTTGCCTCTTGAATATTTTCTTGCTGGCAAAGGTTCAACCACCTCAAGATCATTGTCTGAACTTTGTTCTAATTCTTCATCACTATCTGACTAAGAATCCTTTATCTTCTTGCCTTTCTCCTTGAGTGAAAAGTTGGCTTCAAATGCTGATTCAATGTGCTTGGCAGCTAGAATATAATTATCATAGTTGTCTAGCTCGAATGCAGTCAATCTTCCAACTATGGCCTCTAAATTTATCTAATGATTTGCTTCACATCTTCTTTCTTGAATTGCAAAAACTCTAATTATATAAATGAGAAGTAATGTTCTAAGAACTTTACTTATAACTATTTCCTCCTTGATATCTCCTCCAAATGCTTTGATTGCACTAACACATTCTTTAACTCTTTCAACATATTTTTCAATGCTTTCATCTTCTCTCATCCTCTTTGATCAAATTGACCTCTCAAACTTTCTACTTTGGCTATTCTCACATTATCATCAACTCCATAGATCTCATTTAGCTTGTTCCACATTTCAAAGGTAGTTTTGCAATCCTTGATGTCATCAATTTTTTCATAACTTAGGGCATATGCAGTATCTATCATCATGTTTTTGTGAGTCTTCTTTTCAGAAATATCATTGATAGATAATGTGCTAGTAGGTTTTGCATTTTTTTGTCAAAGTACTTCAGTCCCGAATCACCAATAGAAGCTAGATGAAGTCTCATCAATCCATGTCATGTTGAGAATTTGTCCTTGTTAAGTCTTTGAATTTTCCTCTTGCAAGACATCTTGATCTTTGGATTAGATCCTTGAAATCTTTTCCTAAAAGCACCAAAAGCTCTAATACCAATTGTTGGAATTATAGATGACGTAACTAAGAGGGGAAGTGAATCAGTTACCTCAAAAAATAATCCAGATCCCTTAGATGTATTAAATAACTAGTTACTATTGATACTTAGTAAATACTTCACAAAAATGTTGCAACTCAGGAGATTAACTTCTTACTGATCTTTAAGCATTCATAATTGTTAATATGCATACAAAAGTAAATAACATAAACACAAGAAACACTAGATTTAACATAGAAACCCAATATGGGAAAAACCAACAAGTAACTAGTTACCAATTTTCACTCTTTTGAAGTGAGCCCTATTAGGAGCCAACCCTATTAAAGGTTACAAAACACACTATTAGGTGTGACCCTATTAGTGGATTTAATCACCCTATTAAGAGTGGCCTTGCTAGAGGTCTTAGAAAGATTCAACTGAACTATCACCTTGTAAGAAGATTTAAAAAATGGCTACTAAACCAACTCTGTTAAGAGATTTTGGAATCACTACTACAATGGTTAGAAAGTATCAATGAATTGACCTAAATAAGATGTAAGTAAATTTTCTAATTATAGATCTCTATTCTACATCATTAGATCCTTCTTGATCAATTATAGCTTTGCTCCTCCTCAATGATCTTTGATCATCCTTCAAAATTTTCTCTCACAATAATCAGCCCTCCTTCACATTCATATCACATCAAATCCATCACACACTTAGAATTCACAACTTGACCTCTTATATATACCATTTAGATTATCAAGTCAGTTTTTTCACAAGTTATATTGACAAATAAATCATACATTAGTTAGCTAAAAATATTACATTAAACAAATAAACTTTATTTCCCAAAACAATCAAATCCTTCATTGGCCGACCCTGCTCAGTAAACACTGCTCCAGAAACAATTTCTTGAGTTAACCATCTCAACTTAGTTAACACTAAAAATTTTGAAAAATTCTTTGGCTATCGAGTAAGCTCGATAAGAACTAAATTTCCTTCCCTATTCATGAGAGTTCAGTAAGAGCTATTCTCTGCCATATTTTCCTTTGATGACTAAGTAAGCTCGGTAACAACTAAATTTCCTTTGCCAACCTTGGAAGCTTAGTAACAACTGTTTGCACAAGGTAAAGTCTTAGAATGCTCGGTAGACACTATAAACCTTCTTGCAAATATTCTAAGCTTAGTAGGCTTTGACTAATAACCTAATATGAAATTTTTGTAACATCAAAGACAACACACAATTGAACAATTGTATCCAACACCATGTTCTAGTGAGAACCACTGAACTAGTAGGATATGTGAATCCACCATTATTTGTGATTGGTTGTGCAAGCTTTTTTTTACATCTTACATAATGTGGTAACCAATAATCTAATTTCGCATCATTCCCCTATGGTGCAACCAATTTCAAGACATGTCCTAGCTAAAGAAGATTTGATAGATGGTTATGCTCAAGTGAACTTTCCATGTCATCATTTTTGATAGAGGGTATGATAGACAATAGAGTAAGATAATGTGGATCCCATGTGTCCACCCACTCACTTGACTCATAGTGATCCCAATCACATTGTAAACAACTAGGACAAAAGCAAGCTAGCTGTCTTGTCCAAATGGTCTATGTACTAGAATCAAAACTCTTAAATGAATGCATTTTTGATGAGTCTCTTACTGTAGCATAATCCGATATATCACCTATGGACCCTTCCTCAACCAACCAAAAGAACATATGTACTACTAAATCAAGAGTCAAGAAGTTATGCTCCTATGATAATGTTGAACTACACCAATCAACAATTCTATGAGCATCAAGAAGCTCTGCTCCTGAAATCTTCAATTGCTCCTTAACTAGAGCTCTCTTCACACATGTCCTTGCTCCATCATGTTCTCCTTTCCCATGGCTAGACTCAAAAAAACTCTAAATATGAGGTACCTGCCTCTCTATATGCATCCTACACAACCAATAAAACATGCAAGCACTCTTGAATTGACCTATACAATTATCTAACCAAATGATATGTCTATCCATAGAAATTGCATGCTCTTGTAAGAAATCAAAATAATTCACAAAACAACGTTGCACAAACATGTGAGAGTGAGATCTATCATCACTCATATAAAAATGGTACTCTCTAATAATCTTCCAATTATCTTTTGCACTAGTTGAGGCATGTCTATATCTTATGTGGACAAAAATAGGAATCTAAATTTAGTTGTAATACTAAGATTGTGTCTCATTTTTAAGAGGCAATATGTAGTTCTCAGCAAAGTCAACAACTAATATAATAGTTCCAATAGAAAAAGTCTCCTTACATTATTGATCCAACCACTAAGACCTATGACTATGTCTTACATACTTGTAGAAAATATTTGTCTTGAAATATGAAATGAAACTAGCCACACTAATTTTTTTTGCAACCAATTCACATCTAGAGCCCTCACCCCCACTCTTCAATGTGTATTTCACCATTTCATATACCATTTTTTTACTATTATCTTCCCAAGATCTTTTTCACACCCCTTGTGGAAACATGTGCCAAACTTGGATAAGCCACCACATTCTAAACACTTCTCATTTAATCAAGCATTTTTATAAAAGAAATAACCATCAACTCTATGACATAAAAATTGATCTAGCAAGTCTCTTGATGATTTTGGAAGACCACTAGCACCACAATTCTCCAATATTTCTTTACTATGAAAAGTAAAATGGATGGAGCATAATAGTTCATGGTGCATAGAAAACTTGAAATGATATTTGCAACAACATGTATTTTGAATTTTAAGTGGCACACAATAAATTGACTTCAAAGATTCAAAAGCCCTTTGTGATATATGAAATCTTCGATGACTCTCCCTAAATTTTTTGAACAACATAGTTTGACTTACCTCCAAATAATGTTTTAGATGTGGCATGTGGTCTCTAATGACAATTCTCAACTTTAACATGTCCTTACCATTAGGTGATACTCTTGAATTAGAGAGCCAAATTTGTTTAATTTCTTCCTTCACATCATCAGATAGCTTCTTATCAAAATATGGAAGTCTCCCACCAAAAGCCCAAGTTTCCTTTTGAAGAGGATCATCAATTCTCTCTCATCTACTAAGTGCTCTTCTCAAAGTAGTATGATTTAGGTTCAAGTAAATACAAGTTTGTCTCATATATCTACCATTTCTCAAATGATGACTTACCAAAGAGGTTCTAATAACCCTTTGAGAAACTCTCTTATCCTTCTCCTTGCTATTTTTCCCAATGCTATTGAGAGTACTAAAACAATTCTTCACAGTACTGGCATTTCTTTCCAATTTTTTTTTGACACAAATCTTCAATTTGGAAAGCATAGGTCTCATCTTTTGCATCTTTAATAAGTGCATAAAAAATTGACATTGCTCCACCATTGTCTTGTAGTAAAAAAAAACATCTTATATAGTCTTGAAGCCCATAACTGAATGGTTTTTTTTAATTTTTCCCTTCCAAATTAGTAATAGTTGTTTCATCAATTTCACTTATCTATTTTGGTATCCTAGAACCTTCATGCCGATTATAAATAGGAGATATGTAATGTTCCCATGCATTGTCATTTTCAACATGATAAATCATGCAATTTACATTATGTGTTTGAAATATTCAAGACTATGCTAGGTTAGTAAGAGGGGAGAGGTGAATTAGTAACCTCTAAAACTTTATCAAATTCAGCACTTTATAGCAATATACCAATTATCATTTGTTGATCTAATTTCATGGACAAGAAACTAAAAATATAAAAGCATCTACAACACTTGAACACAATAATTTGGTGATCTAGAAACCTTTCAAATAGAAAGTAAAATTGGAGTGGGGATGATACCCATAAAACTTCAATGCTAGAGCATAAGTTAACTTGTTAAGGCTTACATTGATCACTTTTGATGATCTACCCTATTAGGAGTAGTTAGGACTGCTAGGACCACCTTGTTGAAGGATTTACAAACACATAATAAACTATGCACTCTATTAAGAGATTTAAGAAAGACTGTTAAGTCTACCTTATTAAAGGATTTAGACTGATTCACTTGTTAGAATGAAATGGTAGATCTCTAACTTACAACTATTTGCTAATAGAGATTCCTTTAATTATTGATCACCTTTTATGATGGATATGTCTCTATTACTCCTTTCCTTATATGGCCTTCAATATATATTTTATCTAATGCTTGATCACATTAGCATTCTTACATACTTATGTTCTTAGATTAAATATGCACACACATTAGATATGATACAATATATTACATATATATACCAATCCAATTTACAAAATTTCAAAGTCATTCAATATACAAGTTAACACCAATATTACAAATTTAGCCCATATAAAGACACTTGGGTTCTAAAGATTGACTTGGTGAAGTTCTAATACTTAGTTTCCACTATCATTACTAGACATCATCATGCATTCGGTAGAAGTAGAAGCTCGGTCCATACTAATCAACTCAAAGTAGTCTTGAACTTAGTTTGCACTGGTGACTTGGTAGATACTATGTCCATACTAAATTACTAGTTTACCATGACTTCACTTGGTAAACACTAACTTCACATATGGCTCAGTTAACACTAGCTTTGCATCACATGAATTGCTAGCTTAGTAGAAACTACAAAGCTCGGTAACCAATTGAGTGCTTCAGTTGAACTACTAGACTTCACACTGCCTGATTCTACTTGGTTTGAACTATTGCACTTCACACTAAATAAATTCCCTTGGTAACAACTAGAATTCTTGATGGCCACTGGAATTAGTCCAAACGACTTAGTAGCAATTGTAAAATTTGGTGGCCATAGAATTACATGGCAAACACTATAGATTGTTTAATGAGTTTGATAGCCATATAAAATCTAAATAAGTGTTGTCACTAATAAAAAACTTGATTGATATGTCAACAATCTGCCCCTTTGGCATTAGTGACAAAAATACATATTAGCCAAAACTTATAACATCACCATGTGATATTGACTCGGTAGAGTATACTATTTTGAGATTTCTTTTAAAAAATCTTTGTAAGTATATACAATATACTATACAACATATCTACAAAAATTTCCTTTCCTATATACATTTTCTCCCTTTGCATGATTCTCCCCCATACAATATACATAGTCTCTCCCCCTTTTTGACAATAATGCCAAATATTTATTCAAAACTTATTTACATGGAGACACCAAAATGAGATAGAAACTCATAATTTACTTTAAGAATAAGTGGTAGAGTTTTATCCCAATTCTCTTGCAAAATCTTGAATGTATGTAGAGCAATTTGCACTTCTACATAGAGTTCTATCATGTGATCTACAATAGAGAAGTTATTGTCATGGATCAAAGTTTTTGAATAAACATGTTTCTACATTGTATCAATGATAGGAAGGAACATATTTTGAATATCTATCAATGTAAACTAGATCCTTGCTTCTTCTCTCAACAACTCAGCCTGCATGTCTAAAGAAATCTAATCTTCATATGATGTAAAGAGCTTGAACTAGAGTCAAGTTGTAATCACTGTGCACTAGCTTTTAGATCCTCATCAATCTTTTTAAGATTTCTCTTTATCTCCATTGTGAACTCAGTAACATCACATAACTTCACAAAAAGTGATGTCACATTGGTGCAAGATGATTCAAGATTGGTCAAAATTGATAAAAGCTCAACTTGTTGAATGGAAATTTGCCAAGAAATGTACTCAAGAAATTTATTATCAAATTTCTTTTCTTCTTTCTCAATTAACTTATCTTGACCACTAGAGTCCTCATTAAACTTTTGGACTGCCTCTGCTAACTGCAATAAAATAGGTTGAGAAGAATCTATCTCAATACCTATTTCCTTAGAAAAAATGTTCTTGGCATTATCTATACTCTTATATTCTCTATCTCTTTCTTCTACTTTTCCTTCTTTTGGAGGAGTTCTCTAGCTATATGCATTTGATCCACAATAAGATTATCAAAGTCTCATTTGGGAATTTCTATTTCTCATCTAGGTCTATATCCTCTTCTATCTCCTTTCCTCTACCCAAAAATCTTGCACTTAGTTGAGCCTTAGGTTCAACTATCATTGTACTTAATGTCTTTGTATATAGGATGGAAACAATTGTGGATATACAAGGACTTGCTGTGAAAATTGATATAGTACTAATTAATGGAATACTAATAGAAATTCTTGCTAAATCCAAAACTAAAGTAAACAAAATTGTAGTATTCAAAACTAAGGTACTTACTGTTGAAGAGCTCAAAATTGTAGAAGCCATTTTACTCATGACTAATGATGCGGTAGCTAAAGAAGTGATAGGTTTTAGCTCGGTGGATGAAGTAGAAGTCACTTCTGCTATGGATACATTGAGTTGAATGGGGGAGAAGAGTGATTGGACATTTGAAGTACCTGTAGTTGTCACAATCAAACCTGTTAAAGATATCTCTAAGCTTGATATGGCTGCTAGTTTTCTTGGAGAGTGAGGAAGTGAGGCAATGACTATAGCTACTATCTTCATAGGGTCAATCTCCTCATCATCTTCTTTGTCTTCCTTGGTAGCTTCCTCCTCTTTATCTTCTTCAACTTCCTCAATGTCAAAATGTGTGGACTCTATATAAGTTTCTTCTTCATCATCATCATTTTCATCATCATCATCATCCTTAACATCTACTAGGAAGTCACTTTGTTTATGCAAATGATAAACATTCTTCCACATGCTTGTGGCATTCTTAACCACATGCTTTATATCTGTTATCAAAATTAAACATGTATTAAATCTAAGAGTCATTTTATCTTTATTTTTCTTCAAGAACTCTTTTACCTCAACATCTATCATGCTCAATAACAATTACCTCAAGGTTTGTGCATAAATATCTCTTGTTGTTTGCATTGCAAAGTCTCATCTTGGCTTTATTTTCTCTAATAATTCATTAGAGATTTGGGACACTATCTAATCTGGTGAATACTTCCATTTTCCTATTTTTGTTAACACTAGTTCTTCCACCTATTTCTTCTTTGTAGCTAACCTAGATTCATACTTCAAGGATTTGAAGTTGGTTATACTTGCACCTTCTTCCATTTATTTCAACTTTTCTTGGAAGGTGGGAGGAGGTTTGCTAAAGACAGTATCACTACCCTTCTTCCTAGACCTCCTTGTGAAGACCATAATGAGTGGCTTTGGTGGCTTGGTGATGATCACCTTTCCTTTCTTCTTCAAGGGTTCTTCTTCCTTTTCTGTCTCATCCTCATCCTCTACTTCTTTATCTATATCTTCTCCTTTTTCCTTAGTTAACATAAGAGGTGTGCTTGATTTTAGTTTTTCTATCCTCCTCTTGCCTTTGTTAGCCACTTGTGCGAGCTTTATCTCTAGCTCTATCCTTGCCTTTGCCTCATCATTTGTTCTAAAGTGTGATGCCTTTGGATCAAAAATTTCATTAATTAGAGCTTCAATGATGTCCTTTACTTCATCAATGTTTACCTCATAGGGAAGAGGTTTTACCCTTACAATTATGGGTTTTACTACCTGAATGTAGACTCTATCATAGTCTACCATGAAAAAAACATCATCTTTGTAATCTTCAACCAGCTTCTTAGGTATTCTAAATCTATTATTCATTTCCTCTTTGAATACTTTAAAGTAGTTGTCCATAATGCTAACAAAATTCTCTCCCATTTCTGCAATCTATTAATTTATTTGATAGAATATGTGCACATCACTCATCCATACTATCATGCCTTTGGAAGGGAAGAACTTCTAAACATAAAATAATAATAAAGTCAATAGAGAGCCAAATTTGTAGGGGTTTTTTTTGGAATTCTGAATACTTTCCATGTTCTTGTTGAATTGCTTCAACAATAGATCTACCGAGTCATAAAACAAATTGTTCTTCACAACTTTGTAAGCTAAATCCACAGCTTCACATGATACACTGTTGAGGTAGCTCAAACTATATATCTTGTGAGCTATCACATGTATCCCAAATTTTATTTTTGCATTAGTCATACTGATGACTTTCATGCCTCTATCATCCCACTCAGCTAGGGTTTTCTTTTCCAACTTGGCCCAACCTAGGGTTTTGGTGATTTTGGCTTTAGTGAGCATGGGGAGGATAGTGATGTGATGAATCATTTTCTTTGTAATAAAAATTAGTTGCTCAAGCCATAGTTGACCCTTATGCACCTAAATTATAATGTATCTAATCCATTTGATTTGAAAACCTCTAGCATGTGAGGAAAGTGGGTGAAACCTTTGTCTTCCAAATGTTTATGCTTGGGTTTGAGAACTCCATTGACAATAATTCACCTAGGGCATCATCCATTTCTAGGGTTCCAATTTCTTATATATAACACTTGAAATGAGTTCAAATATCATTGATAAGGAGTACCTTAGGTGGGATTTTTGATTGAGCTCCACTTGGTTTCAGGGTTTTTGTGATCATGGGCACAAGTTTGAAGACTGGCACTTTCCACTTAACTCCTCGAACCAACATCTCAGACCCTATCTTTCCTTTGTAGCTACTACTTTGGGATACCATGATTACTTAGTAAATTATCAAAACCTTGAAAACCTTTTTGCAAATTTTTTTGAAATCACTTGATCACACTAGAATTTGCGTCTTCACAATAGCACTTAGATTTTTTTGGTGTAAATAATTATTTACTATTTACACTTACTTAAGTTTACTTAGGTTAATGCATATTTTTAATATTTATTTATTATCCACCTAGGAGTATGTGTGCTCTTGTGATTTGTCATGTTGAAAACATAGGAGTCTACACCTCTTTTATGCACATGGTGTCTACAACACAAAAGTTAGCATAGTAATCACGCACATGGTGTCTACAACCTTCTCATTCTTATCAACTCATCTAGAATGTTGGATAAGGTGGGTGCTTAGTTCTCAATGCTTATCTTATCTAATGGTTCTTTCTAGAGACATTCTAGGTGCTTTCTAAGAGGCCTTTATACACAGGCACTCCTAGTGTGTTTGCATATCAATTTCTGAACAAAGCAATGTATTTAGACATACTCTAATTAATTAATCATATCCATTTTTGGTCTACAGTTGTGCTTGTGTTTGAGTTCTTAGTTCTTGGGTGAATTTTTTCTTTAAGAAAATTCTTACATGGTATCAGAGCTCTTGGAGAATTCCTCTACACAAAGTTGTTTGAGACCATCATCTTGCTTCATCATTGTAGCCTGACTCTAGAGTATTACAGAAATTGGGAGTGTCTAGAGCTAGATCTGACCTTGTCATTGCATCTAGAATACTAATTCGATGAAATTCAACTATAAAGCTACCTACCCTAGGCCAAACTCAATTGTGAGGCAAAATTTTTTTGCAAACTGACACTCAAAGGACCGATTTATAGAATTGTTATGATAATTTCAGATTTGTACATTTAATTTTCAGATCTGCTCTTTTTCATTTGCATCTTTGCTATTTTTTCAGATCCACATTATTTTCTAGAATTTTTTTGGCCGTAGGGCCATAGGAGAGACTTTTTTGTAGGTAAAGATTAGAGCTTTCTAGTGCAAATCAAATATTTGCATCATATTCAAAAGCACCAAAACCCCCCAGATCAAATTTTTTTCATCCAATTTGGACATCTAAGGAAAAATCTAGAGTGATTTTTTTTTAGAGGCATGGTGGAGATTCAAAAAAAACAATAGCGATAGTGATTTTCAAATAGTGATATCTCACTCATACAGACTCTTTTTTGTGAGAAATTTTTTTGTTTTGGGGTAGAATTTCATGATCTACACATTGATGCAGGTGGTTTGACATCTTTGTTCCTAAATGTTTCTAGAAGTCACAAATCTTGAGTTTTACCACTTAAAATGCTTAGTACGGGCTCATCTGGACTCCAAATTAGGTTCCATTTTTTTTTAAAGTGCTTTTTTTTTCTACTTTCCAAATCTATAATCAGATTATAAGTTCTATAGATAGAAATACTACTTTCATAAATAGGCCTTAAATTGGCAAGTGGCTACCAAGTGCCAACAACATCTTTTTCAAGGGGGGTTCTTTGATTTCTTCATTGATTGATCTCATGGAGTCTTGTCAAATTTGTCAGTTTGGTATTAGACCATAGTTGAAAACAAGGAACTATCACAAATGGAGGACTTTGATAATTGACCATCTAAGAGAACATCTAGGATTGCTTCCTTATCTCTATTCAATGCCACCACATTTTAATTGGACATATATTATCAACCTTAATCAATTTTTGTGTAAAAGTATGAGTAAGGAATCTTTTGATCCTCTTAGATTGGCACATTTTCCTTGTGATATTTGGTTGTCTATTTGGGAAGCATATGGAGATCCATGTGATCCTCCATCTCCTGAGAACATTCTATATCCAGTCACTCTAGCTATGGTTTCTTCAACTCCAGATGAGATCACACCTCTAGCTCCTATTGCTCCTACTGATCCAGTTCTAGCCTTAGATGCTTTAGATTTAGTGCAATAGGACATGATATGTCTTCCTACTCTACCTTCATGTGAAGACTTCCTTTTAGATATTACATAGTTATTCATGGCATCTTACATTAAAGATGTGGGAAACACTATTGATGATATTCATCTTCTTTTTGAGGTGGATACTTCATCCTTTGTTGCAATGATAGATTCATGTACTTCAGCATTATAGTGTACACATGGTCTTCCAGGTGATGATTTCTCGCCAAAAATTTCAGCTCTATTCTTGGAGTCACACATAGTAGATATGGGAGACTTTTATGATGATTTCTTCCTTCTCTTTGTTGAGGTAGATTCTTCTACAGTTGTTGTGAGGGCCCACTCTGACCCTCAAGTACATTCTCTATATGATCAATCCTTCCAAGTTGGTGTGATTGTGGATTCTTATTTATAGCATCCGCAGGAGGTCTCTTTCACATTTGAGAAGATAGTTGGTTTCCTAAAGCAAGTTCTACCACACTCCTTGTTCAATCCGCCCTTCTCTTAAATAGTTTTGGAGGAAGCCATCATTAGTATCAACATAGGGACTTTTGGATAGGTTTCAGAGACATTGTTCATCATAGAGATTTCTTCTCCATACAGGGGGCACATCTCCTTTGTAACCTTGCATTTGTTTCTTCCAAAAGGGAGGAACATTAAACAAAGGTTGTGGATCAGCTTCTACATCAGAGCATTTCTCACTGATTGGCACACTATTTTTGGGGGGGGCACTACCTTGTCTCCTTATTCTACTTTTTGGAGGGGACTTTTTCCTCTTAAGGGGTTTTTTCCTTCTCCTTTTCTCTCTTGTATATACTAGATGTACTTTGTAAATGGGGGGGGGGGGTCTTGATTACTCCATCCATCCATGCATCCCTTTTCATCTCTCTTTTTAGGGGAGGGTTTTTCCCATGAGGGACTTTTGGACAGGTTTCAGAGACACTGTTCATCATAGAGATTTCTTCTCCATACAGGGGACACATCTTCTTTGTAACCTTGCATTTCTTTCTTCCAAAATGGAGGAACATTATACAAAGGTTGTGGATCAGCTTCTACATCAGATAATTTCTCATTGATTGGCACACTATTTTTGGGGGGGGACTACCTTGTCTCCTTCTCCTTTTTGGAGGGGTCTTTTTCTCTTAAGGGGTTTTTTCCTTCTCCTTTTCTCTCTTGTATATACTAGATGTACATTGTAAATGTGGGGGGGGGGGGGGGAGGTCTTGATTACTCCATCCATCCATGCATCCCTTTTCATCTCTCTTTTTGGAGGATGGTTTTTCCCATGAGGTTTTCCCTCTTTCCTTACTTCATGAGAGATTTGAATATCATTATGTACATGGGTCCCTAAAACAGCCTAGTAGTTGGGACCCATTATGCATCTTCATCCTAGATTTCATAAGCTTACGGGTATTCCCCTAAGTTGCACTTAAGGGGGGGGTGTTGGTGTAACTAAGTGTTTACTATTTACACTTAAGTTTACTTAGGTTAATGCATATTTTTAATATTTATTTATTAGCCACCTAGGAGTATGCATACTCTTGTGAGTTGTTATGTTAACAACATAGGAGTCCACATCTCTTTTATGCACATGTTGTCTACAACATAGGAGTTAGCACACTAATTAAGCACATGGTGTCTACAACCTTCTCATTCTTATCCACTCATCTATAATGTTGAATAAGGTGGGTGCTTAGTTGTCAATGCTTATCTTATCTCCTGGTTCTTTCTAGAGATATTCTAGGTGCTTCCTAAGAGGTCTTTATATACAAGCACTCCTAGTGTGTTTACATATCATATTCTAAATAAAGAAATGTATTTGAACATACTCTAATTAATTGATCATATCCATTTTTGGTCTACAGTTGTGCTTGTGTTTGAGTTCTTAGTTCCTGGGTAAATTTTTCCTTGAGGCAAATTCTTATAGATTTCATCATAAAAAATGAATTCGATTTCTTGCCTTTTGTTAAAAAGTTTCCATTAATTCTTGGTACAAAGGTAGCTAGGTTGACATCATGCTTCACATTATGCTCAATAGGCTATCATCCACTATTCTATTGATTACTTGGTGAAGGTTTTGTGACTTGGTAATCATGTGTGTCTTGTTACTCTTGACCTTGCTCAATAGAGTCTATGACCTGACCTTACTTAGTAGAGAAGGTAACTTGGTGATAACTAATACCATTCTTCCTTAGTTATCCTTTTGTATCTTGAATACTAATTTGGATCTTTGTCACCTTTCAATTGGAAATGTTTAAACGTGATCTTGATAAAATAATTCCAATTTTCCTTTGGAAACGTAGTTGAAAATGGTGGAGTCACCAAATTCTTGAGTGACATGACCATTATCACTTGAACTAGCTTCCTTGATAGATTTAGGAATCCATTGTTGCCTCGTCTACTTTTGAATGTTATCTTCTTTTAACTTTTTTTAATCTTCAATTTTAATTGTGTTCATGAAATTTTTGGCTTGATGACCAAGTTTGGTACAAGTGAAACATCTTATGGTGGTATCTCTCTTCCTTATGTGATGTTTAACACAATTCATACCAATGTGTCTATATTCTCCATAGTAATGACATCTACACCAAGTATTGTAGTTCCAACTAAATATTGCTTTCACAATTTTCTCTGCTAGAGTGAATGACTTAGTTTTGCATTTCGGTGTCTTGTGACCTTGTTTCTTATATTTGTAACACTTGCCTTCAAATTTTGGTTTCTCTTTGCATTCATTAGCCTTGTGACCATGCTAATTGCAATTGTAGCATTTTCCATTAAATTTTTCTTTACCATTACTCCAACATTTTTTTGATGTATGACCTAAGTTACCATAGTGATTGCAAGTAGGTCTTTGATTCCTTTGAGCACCTTGTTCAGAGGATTCACCTTCTTCTTTGTATCTAGTACCTACTTTACCCTTTTGTCTATAAATATTTTGCTCATTCAGTTGATTTAATTGATTCATGTCTTCTTGGGATTTCATCATTCTTTTACTAATTTTCTTTTCAATTTTTAGCTCATTTTTCAATCTTTCACCAATTTTCTTTTTAGATCTTAGCTCATTTCTTATTCTTTCATTGATTTGTCTTTCCAAATTTAGATCATTTTTTAATCTTCCATTGATCTATCTTTGGCTCATGATTTCCTCATTTGCATTGGAGATTTGATCCATAAGATCTACGTGTTGAAGGGATTGGTTTTGGATTTCATTATTTCTTCCATCCATTTCTTCTTTCATCTTATTCCTCTGTTCTAAGATTTCACATAGTCTCACTAACTAAATTTCTTGTTCTCTTTTCAGCTTTCTTACTTCTTCTTGTAGGGAACCATTCTTTTCTACGAGTTCTTTGATTGTATGATTTGCTTCATTTGAATTTCTTGGAGGGTATAATAATTTTCCTAAGGGAAAAATTCACCTAGGAACTAAGAACTCAAACATAAGCACAATTGTAGACTAGAAAGAGAGTATGATCAAAATGATGATATATTCATTCAATATGTATTGTAAAGTACACTAAGAGTGCCTATATATAAAATCCTCTGAGATACATCTAGAATTCCTTGGAATCAGCTACATGATATGTCATAGAATCATGCACTTGTCCACCAGATATGGGTTATCCTTCATTAAGTACAAAAGTAAGTGTGATGACGAGAGGATAAGCCTGCAAGGGTGTAACACACAAATTAGTGTTGTAGATACCATGTACTAAAATAGAGTTGTGTACTTCTGTGTTCTCAACATGACAACTCAAAAAGTTACACAAATTCTTAAGTGTCTCACAAAATAAAATAATAAAATAATGCATTAATCTAACTAAACTTAAGTGTAAATAGTAAATATGTATTTACACCAACACCCCCCCCTTAAGTGAAACTTAGGGAAATGCCTTTAAGCTTATAAAAACTAGGATAAAATGTAGGATGAGTCCTAGCTACTAGGCCATGTTAGGTACCCATGTACATAATGAAATGCAATCTCTCATAAAGTAGAGAAAGAGGGAAAACCTCATGGGAAAAACCCTCCCCCAAAAAGAGAGATGAATACGGATGCATGTATAGATGGAGTAATCAAGACCCCCCCATTACAACATACATCTAGTATATACAAAAGTGAAGGATGAGAAGAACTAGACCTCATATGAGGAAAAAGTTTCCCCACCATAAAAAAGAAGAGGAAGAGAGACAAGGTAGTCCCCCCCCCCCACAAATGAATAATGTCAGTCAGTGAAAGCTACTCCAATGAAGAAGTTGGTCCATGAATGTTGGATGATGTTCCTCCCCTTTGGAAGAAACAATAGTAAACGTAAAATCCTAAAGATATATGGTGGCCCTGAAACCTACTCAAGTATCCCTATGTTGAAGCTGATGGTCACCCCTTCCAACTATGGTGAAAAGAATGAATGTAGATCTAGCAAGAAAATATATTTAACCTATTTCAATGAATCATCTATCTCCTTATCTAATAAAGAGACCTCGAACAATTATTTTTCATAAGGATCCACAATCACATCAACCTGTAAAGATTGATCATGTAGAGAATGGACATGAGGGTCAAAGTGATCCCTTAAAATAAATGTAGAAGGATCACCTTCATCAAAGAGAAGATGAAAATCATCAAGGTTGTCTCCCAAATCTATGGTGTGTGACTTCACAAAAAAACCTGCAATGTCTACCATGTAGTCATCAACTAAAGCTAGAGCCAGAAGATAAGATGTACCATGTTGTGTTGGACCTTTCCCTATGGCAATGTAAGCATGTGGACTAGACTAATGATGTGACCACTCACTACAACTATTTATAGAACCCTACATGTCTAAATCTATTGAAGCACTATACCTAGTGTCACTATCAGTTTCCACTATGTATGATGTGCGGAGAGGAATAGAGGATAAGCTAGGTGAACTTTCCTTAAAGTAAACATCATTCTCCACAAAAATCTCATGAGTCTATGGATCCATAAGTCTATATGCCTTAGCATTGTCTTCATATCCTCTAAAAGTACAAGGCCTAGGTGTCGATGACTTACAACCCTTGGAAGAAAGGCTTTCCCATGCTGGACAACTGAAGACTCTAAAATGACTCGCAACTAGTTTTCTACTACATGACCATGCCTCAAAAGGAGTCTTCTCATCTAAGGAATTATGAGGAGACCTATTAAGTATGTGAGTAGCACTAATAATGGCTTCAAGGATCAAGAGACTTGGCTTTTATCATGCAACTTTTCATGGATTTGAGAGTCCTAATCCTCAGTGCTGCAACATCTGTCTTCTGTGGACTAAATGTTGGTAGATTCTAAAGATCAATTTCCTCAAGCTTGCAAAATTATCTAAGTCTTCTATCTACATATCTATTCTCAATGTCCACATGTAGTACCTTGATGGCTTTCCTTGATTTGTGTTCAACATGAGTCTTAAAGACTTGAAGCTTATGAACCACTTCATTCTTGTGATGAAGTAGACCCAAGTGAATTGTGAAAAATCATCAACAAATGTAAGGATGTAGCGGCCTTGGCTAACTGAAGTCACTACAAAAGGACTTGCTAAAACCATGTGAACCAACTAGAGCTCTAGAAGACTTCCCTTTATCATACTTCTCTTCAAGATGCATATCCACTAAACATGATGAACACTTTCTTAGAAAATTTGATGTTAGGTAGACCTTTGACCATGTGTTTGAAGCAAAGTTGTTGAAGAAAGTGGAAGGTAAGATGACCAAATTGCTCATGCCATAATGTGGTTTGTGAATTAGATTGAGTCAACAAGGCTTGAGAAGGAGACTTAGGCACAAAGTGGGAGAAGGAATAAAGCCTCTTGTCATCATTAACTTTCCCTACTATAACCAATGAATCATCTTGAAGACTACACACCATCACTAAATCGGGAAGGAACTCAAATTTATGACCATCTCCAAGGTGAATGATTTGGTAAACTGATAGGAGATTGGAGCTAAGGTTTGGAATGTAGAGAACATCTTTGAATTCCCCATTGTCCATTTCCACATGTCCTTTCCCTTCAACTTCCATTTTTGTATCATCTCCCATGAAGATGTGTGGTACCTTTGACTACTTCAATGAAGAATAGTCTCCCTTTCAAGAACCAATGTGGTAAGAGGCACCTAATTCAAGTATCCATTCTGAAGAAGAACTTGTGTTTGCCATAAATTCTTGCCCTTTACCCTTTGAAGAGGTTAGAGTTGAATCCTTGGAAGTACCTAGCACTTAAATCTTGTTCTTCCTAAGTAGGTTTTCTAATTCATCGATTCTTTTAGTATTGCAATGATGCTCATCATGATTTTTCTTTTTGTAGTATGCATAAAAATGTTTGTCCTTCTTTTTATTACTTCCCTTCTTGTTGGAAGAAGAAATGCCTTTCTGTGAGGAGGATTGTTGTGTCTTAGATTGTGATTTCTACTTCCACTACTTCTTCTTCTTCTTGCTTTTCCCTCCTTGACTTGATTGGTGCTCATTACTAGTCAACAAGGCTTTGGTCTTTGATGACTTGAGAAGTCCTAAATCCATCAAGTGATATTGTTCAACAATCAACATCTCAAAAAATGCATCAAATGTAGGCTTCTAGTAAGCAGTTTATGGTCAACCTATGAGTACTAAAACTTGAAACAAATAAAGTGTACAATGAAGGTAGCATCTTTAGGATGTGATGAATCAACCTTGTATCCTTCATGGGATTTTCATAATCTTTTAGAAGCACCCTATACTCATTGACTTTTTTGATGTAATATTGAATTGTGTCAAAGTTCTTTGGATTCAAGAGAACTAGATTGTCCTTAATCTAAAATCCCTTTTCTTCATCCACCTTACCATATACTGGTTCAAGTTTATCCCAAGCTACTTTGGATTCTATACAACTGGCAATGTGAAAGAAGAGATCTCTATGTACACAACTCTTGATAACAGCTAAAGCCTGTTGGTCTTGTCTTTTCCATTCAATGACTTCTTTAGGATTAGTAAGTTTGGTAATTGTACCATCAACATAAAGACTATATCCTTTTTCCATTAATCTACTCCATGCAATATCTTTCCATGTAGAATAATTGTGTGAAGTTAGAGGTGGACATTTAAATGAACCCATGATGTATAAAATGAAAAGAGCACAAAAGAGAGACACAAGAACACAATACAACCCCCCCCCCACTGCCCTTTCCACTCAATCAAAAGCCCCCCCAAAAAAGATGCTTTCGGCACTTTATAAGTAGTGTGAGTACAATGGGCCACTTGTCAAAATGAAAAAGGTGGACTTTCTAATTTTTCTTTTACAACTACCTTTTTAGGCCAACATCTATCACTAAGCATTGTAGCTCATATGTACAACAATTTTGAAAAGTAATCAAACCTTTACAATGCAAAAAAAAACCCTAATTTTGAAAGTGATATTTAGGTCCACACAACCCTAGAATCTAACTGTAGATATGGAAAGTAGACAAAAAAATACACACTTTCAAAAAAGATAAAACTTGAAAAAGTGACCAGATGTGCCCATACGGAGCATTTGAAGTTGCAAAATGTAGGATGATGTAGTTATAGTCACCAAAAAATGCAATTTTTGAAAAATACTTGCACCAAAACTAGAAAAGAACACCACCACTAGAAAATTTAAGAAATTATACCCAATTTCAAAAATAAATGCACTTGAATCAAAGTCTGGATCATAAAGTTATGGGCTCGCAAAGTCAAGCTACCAAATGGAAAAGCAATCTAGAGAGGGGTCTAGTAGGAAAACTACATGCTTAAATTTGATGGTCAAATGGCTATCATAGTAGTTGTAAAATGCTTGGTTTTGACATTTAGATGATTGTCACTCAGATTGTACGAAAAAAGTGGCATGGAAATGGTTTGCATGGAAATGTATGGCTACAGTTTGATTGTATATAAACTATTGTCCTAGTGCTAACACATGTCTTATCTTGCATGGTACAAGCGGGTGGGGTTACAATCCTGATGTGAAGTCATGTGGCATGGTCCTAATGTGTCCGCGTGTCTTGCACTTTACCTTAGCATGGGGTAGGAAAAAATTAGACTAGCCAGAGGTTTCAAATCATGATTAGAAAGTATGCTTAGCGATCACTAGAGGAGAAATTTGGCTGAGTTGGAATGTTAAAAAATGGTAGACAAAATATTTTAATGTTTGCTAGAATATACTGCAGCGGGGATTGGAGATGATAACATGACACTAGGAAAACCTCTCCAAAGAAGAGGCAAGTGCCAAACTTTAAATGCCGGCTATCAAAATATGAATGCAAATTTTGCAAGGGTAAATATGGTGGACAATTAAATGTGTCAGAGTTGACAATGTGTGGGGACTGGTGGAACTTCATAGGCAGGCAACAACCAGAGAGTTTTAAAAATGTTGACAGGAGGAGTTGATATCATGTCAGCCTAGTTTTCTAATGTGAGGGCTAGAGATTGAAATGGTAGTTGTTGGTTTTATAAAACTTTATCCCACATCGCCCATGGGGAAACACCCATAGGTGTTTAAAACACAAAGGTTGTAGTGTTTGTAATAAAATGTTGTCACTTATGTGAATGGTCGTTGGTTAATGTGGATGCCAGTTAATACTAGTAGTCACTAAATTTTGAGTAATATTTGCCAGGGATCCTATATGACCCATGGATATATATGCCAAAAAATATAAAGCCTATTGTGTGAAGCCCATTAAAATAACAGAGGAATTTCTTCTGCATAGGGAGGAGATCTGATTGTCTAGCTTTGCACTACAAATTGGGGCCTCGAGGTTCTGATTTGCAAAAAATATTTTGCCTCACAGTCAACTTTGGATAAAGATAGCCAAATTTATAGTTGATATTCACTGAATCAGTGTTCCAGACACAATGGCAAGGTCAAATCTAGCTCGAGATGCTCCCAATTTTTGCAGTACTCTAGATTCAGGCTGAGGTGTTGAAGCAACAATGGTCTTGAATAGCTATGTGATAAGAAAATATCCAACCTTTGATACCATGTAAGAATTTTCCTAAAGGAAAAATTCACCCAAGAACTAAGAACTCAAACACAAGCACAACTATAGACCAGAAAGAGAGCATGATCAGAATGACGATATATTCATTCAAAATGTGTTGTGAAAGTACACTAGGAGTGCCTATATATAAAGGCCTCTGAGATACATCTAAAATGTATTGGAATTAGCTACATGATATGTCATACAACTAGGCACATGTCCACCAGATATGGGTTATCCTCCATTAAGCACGGAAGTAAGTGCAGTGATGAGAGGATAAGCCTACAAGGGTGTAACATACAAATTAGTGTTGTAGACATCATGTGGTAAAATAGAGTTGAGTACTTCTGTGTTGTCAACATGACAACTCAAAAAGTTACACAAACTCCTAAGTGTCTCACAAAATAAAACAATAAAATAATGCATTAACCTAAGTAAACTTAAGTAAGTGTAAAAAGTAAATATGTATTTAGACCAACAGAGGAAAAAAGTTTTCAATTCTTTCTTCAATTTACTAATGATCATTCATCTAATTTGTAAGTTCCTTCCTTCATGTTAGGGATTGGGAAAGTTTCTCCTTAACTTTCTTGAGTTGTGCAATGGCCATTTCCAGATCCAACTTTCCATTGCCAATTGCCTTATCAAGTCTAAATATCTCCATATCCTTTATCTTTGCTCAAGTTGTTAATCTTTCTCTTGAGAATCACAAAGCTCTGATACCAATTTTTTGAAATATTCAAGACTATGCTAGGTTACTAAGAGGGGAGGGGCAAATCAATAACCTCTAAAACTTTATCAAGTTCAACACTTTATAGCAATATACCAATTATCATTTATTAATCTAATTGCATGCATGAGAAACTAAAAAATATAAAATCATCCACAACACTTGAACACAATAATTTGGCAACCAAGAAACCTTCTTAATAGAAAGTAAAATAGGGGTGGAGATGATACCCACAAAACTTGAATACTATAGCATAAAGTTGGCTTGTTAAGGCTTAGATTGATCATTTTTTATGATCTACCTTGTTAGAAGCAATTAGGTCTGCTAGGTCCACCTTGTTGAAGGATTTACAAACACACAATAAAATATGCACTTTGTTAAGAGATTTAAGAAAGACTATTAAGTCTACCTTGTTAAAGTATTTAGACTGATTCACCTATTAGAATGAAATAGTAGATCTCTGACTTACAACTAAATTGCTGATAGAGATTCTTTGAATTACTAATCACCTTTTGTGATAGATATGTCTCTGCTTCTCCTTTTTTGATATGGCCTTCAATATATACTTTATCTACTGCTTGATCACATTCGTATTCTTACATACTTATGTTCTTGAATTACATATTCACACACATTGGATATGATACAATATATTACATATATATACCAATCCAATTTAAAAAATTTCAAATTCGGCCAATATACAAGTTAACACCAATATTACAAATTTGGCCCATATGAAGACACTCAGGTTTTGAAGATTGACTTGGTGAAGTTCTAATACTCATCATCCACTATCATTACTCAACATCATCATGCATTCAGTAGAAGTAGAAGCTCAATCCATACTAATCACCTCAAAGTAGTTTCAAACTCATTTTTCACTAGTGACTTGGAAGATATTGTGTTACTTGGCATAAACTAAATTACTAGTTTACCATGACTTCACTTGGTAAACACTAACTTTGCATATAGCTTAGTTAACACTAGCTTTGCATCACGTGAATTACTAGCTTGGTAGAAACTACAAAGCTTGGAAACCACTGGAGTGCTCAAGTTGAACTACTAGACTTTGCACTGCCTAATTTTTTTTGGTTTGAGCTATTGCACTTCACACCAACTGAACTCCCTCGGTAACCACTAGAATGCTTGGTGGCCACTAGAATTAGTCTAGAAGACTTGGTAGCAACTATAGAATTTGGTGGCTACAAAATTACATGGCAAACACTATAGATTGTTCAGTGAGCTCAATAGCCATACAAAATGTGAATAGGTGTTGTCAATAATAAAAAACTTGATTGATATGTCAATATGATGACCTGGTAGCATTTCATTCTCTAAATTTTTAATCCTTGCTTTATCGTTATCAATTGGTATATTTTCATTCCTCAACTACACATATTCATTATCCAACTCTATGATTTCATCTTTAAGTAATACATCATCAACATGACTCACATTTAACATATGTTGTCTCTTCCTTCGGTGATTTAGCTTGTTCATTTCCCTATATGTTGCAATATCTTCATTCGATACCTTCCTTTTGCATTTATCCTTTCAACGGCTACTGCTTTCCATTTATACAACAATAATAGACACCTAATCATATATTATTGCACCCTTTTCGATCGTATGGGCCACAAAAACTCAGCTTTCTCCAAATCCATGAAAATGGCCCACAAAAATCATGATTTTTGGGTCTGTAGTGACAAGGAATATGTTTGGAAAAGCATGCTAGTTTTTCAGGTACCCTATCTCATATCGGGTATCTGATTTTAAATTAGATACCCGATATGAGATTGGGTACCTGAAATGAATGCCAAAATTTTGGAAGGAAGTGAACAAATTTTGGAGGGATGTGAATAGATATGATTATTATTATGTATGATTATTATATATGATTATTATAAATTATATTATTATCATTTTGCCTATTATTATTAAATATAATATAGTAATATAGTAATATATATATATATATATATATATATATTATTGTTATTATTATTATTATGACCTTCAAATATAATATATTAATATAAATATATGATTATTATATTATATTATTATAATTTTTACTATTATTATTAAACATAACCAATTTGGTTGGATCTGTATATGAGAAATATGTTAGCAAGTAATACTAATCTATTCAAAAACAAAAGCATTAACTAGCATATAAACCATAACATAAATGGGAGACTAAAGAGGAAACCCCAATTGGAAATGTGAACCAAATGAATGGACTCTCCCAATGGGATTTAGCTCCTTGCTTGGTAGATGGGTCTAAAGATTTGGATGTATGCTCAAGGTTTCCAAAAACTAGCTTCAATGGAGATGAAAAATGGCAAATTGGTAGCTTTGTGAGCTCTCAATTTGGCATCATAAGGGTATGGTTGATGGCTTTTGGCTCTCAAAAGGGCATTATAACTTTAGCTCCAAGATTGTGATTCAATGGCTTGAGAGGGGATTCAATTTATAAGCTAAGGGCTTGAGGGATGGAGGGCTAAGATAGAAGGAAAGATGAAGGCTTATGGAGGGCTAGGATGCACTCAAAAGGGAGCACATGGATTGTGCTTGTTTAGCACCAATCAAGGAGTGACACATGTCATAAGGTGAGTGGATGGAGGAAAGGGGAAGGATGAGTCAAAAAAGGAGGCTCAAAGGGTAATATCTTCATAAAGACCCTTCATTATGGCTTGTAAGAGTCTTTATGGCTTGTAAGAGTCTTTATGGCTTTTGTAAGAGCATTCATTGTTGGGTGGTTGGGATATTTTGAGCGGAGTTGAGATTGTTGACTTTCTTTGGCTTAAGAAAGTCTTAAGCTTGTTTAGGGAATGTGACAACATTAGGGGGTGGATTAGGCTTGGGTTTAGGATTAGATTAGAGATGTTAGATATTTTCAAGTGGATGGAATTCATGAGGGTGGGTGAGTTAGTGGCTAAGCTTGGTTAGTATGGGTGGATGGGGTGGATTAGGCTAAAAAGAGGGTTTAGGAATAAGTTAGGAGCTTTTAGATTTGAGGGTTTTATTTATCAAATAGATTTATTTAATAAATGAGGATTTTGGAATTAGATAGAAGAATAGGATTTAATTGATAATTAATAGGTTATTTGATTTATCAATTAGGACTATAGATGATTAATTAAATTAATTAGCTAGGGGATGACAAAGGATTAATTAAATAGGAATTTAATTAATGATGCCTTTAGAGATAACTAAATAGGATTACCAAAGCAATGTAATCAAATTTAGGTGTCTAAATTTTGCCCCTCTTTGACATAGTGTTGAGACAAGACTATTTTAAAGAAGTTTGAATGAAGACGACACGAGGAAGATGTTTTAGCAACACGGTTGCCCCAGTCTCAGATCAGAAGAGGAGAGACTAGACTTAGATGATGCCCCCTCAAGAAGGTGGTGAAGAGAGAAATGAGGCTCAACAACTTCTTGAAAAGTACAAGAATTTGAGATGAGCAAGGAGACTCAGATTGGCCTAAGAGAAGGGGCTGAATTAGCTCAAACTCTCACTATGGGAGAATGATAAAGGGCTATCAGATGCACAAGAGGAAACAAGCTTAAGACTCTTGGGATTGGGGAGAGGATGAAGGAGTAGAGCACTATAAAAGGAATCTAGGATGGAGAGATGGATGAGGGGATTAAAAAGCTAACGTAATAGGATTTCAAAGAGTCAGATTGGCAGAAGATGGGTTTTTAGAGATCCCTAGGACTAGGATTGTGGATCTCAAAAGATGAGGCTTGGTGGATTGATTTGATTGGTGGATCCCTAAGACTAGGATTGTGGATCCCTAAAGCTAAGTGTGAGGAGTGATTCAAAGAGGTACTAATGCACAAGCTGGGATAGGAGAGACAGATGTCAGATATGGATGGGGGATAATGGAGATGAAGGAAAACCATTGAAACTTTTTGAGCGGGGGGATACTTCAAACAGAAGTACCACCATGTAGTTGAGCAGTAGATTTGCTATAGGACTATTGGTTAATTTCCAAGGTTACCAAGAACATCAAGGCATGTTCACCAACTATCCAGAGGACTGACAAACTGACTCGAAACAAACATGCAAGGGTTGCCCCAGCATCACACATGAATCCCAGAGGAAGCAGTGTGGAACCGACATTGGGTAACCTACAAGCAAAAAAGAAAAACAAACAAAAGACACGATCAAGAGCTTATGCTCTAATTGCCCCATTCGTAGCATACCATGATATGGAAGATCATGGCAACCTTGAGGAGGGAACAAGGAGATTGGTTGGAAATGATACTTCAAGAGCCAAAAGGAAAGATTCCAAATCAAAAGAAAGTGAAAATCCAAAAGAGAACCGTTTGCCAATGAGATGGGTAGGATGAGGTACTAACAAACCAAGATCAGACATGAGGAAAGCTATATCCTGCAAGGACCTATTGGAGAGCACCTAAGTTGGTGGATTTGGATGAGTGATGCGTCTAGCAACTAAGAAGGATAACAATTTGGTGATAGGAGATCTAGCTAAAGGATGCATTGGAATAGTTGACCAAGGGTTGTGCGATGTGTGCAAGATGCTGATTAAGGATGAACTAACATGAATGCTAGATAGATAAAATGGTACTAAGCTAAAGATGATGTGCAAGCTGATGGAAAAAGATATGTTACAAATGTACAAGTTTTTTCATGTTTTGGTTTTTGTGAGATGGAAATATTTGTGAAGGATGGGATGTCTATAATAGGTGATAGGTGGATAGGTAGATGGTTTGCAAAAAGCTTAAGTGAAAATGGAGTTTTGTGTGTGGATGTGATAGTATACAAGCTAGGATACAATATTATTTACAAGCTGGAGTATGGTACAAGTTTTGGACAAGATTCGGATATACAAGGTATGGTACAAGATTTAAAAGGTATAATACAAGCTTTGGTACAAGATTTATAAGTTATAATACAAGCTTTGGTACAAGATTTTACAAGCTGTACAGGAGGTATTTACAAGCTCCATTAGATTTTGGATATTTGGATGGAACACCAAGGGAACAAGCGGGTGTTTTATGGGATGCTAGGTGAATGGATGAGGGATAGGATAGTGATAGATAATGGATTAGTCTTAGTACACAAGGTGCCTGAATTACCAAGTTTTCACCAAGGTACCTATCCAAGGTGCTTGAATTGCCAAGTTTTCACCATTGGACGCTTATTTTTCTTTACTATTTTTTTTTGTATTTTTCAAAAGTTGGGTATACCAAAGATCTTCAAGCATAGAACTTCTTGAGATGAATGATGTTAGTAGGATCATTCAAGAGTTCTCCTTTCGGTGTAGATAGTTGATAGGCTCCAGAGCCAAAGGAAGTAGTAACAACATAAGGATCAAGCCATGTAGGTTCAAACTTGCCTTTCTTTTCTCGATCTGCTTGGACTTTCATGTTTTCTTTGAGGACCATGTCACCTGGCTGAAAGTGTCATGGAAGCACCTTCTTGTTGAAATTCCTTTTGAGATGAGTTTGATAGACTGTGAGATGATCATAGGCTTGTTGTTGCTTCTCGTCTAAGAGATCTAGTTGGGTGAGCCGAGCTACTCTGTATTCTTCATCTGATATTTGCTCTTGCAAAGATATGTGCAAGGAGGGAAGTTCAACCTCTATAGGTAGTACCACTTTGGCACCATAGACTAGGGAGTATGGAGTTGTGCTTGTGGATGTACGAAAGGAAGTTCGATAGGCCCATAGGGCTGGATTTATTTGTAGGTGCCAATCATGGCCGAAATCATTGACAACTTTCTTTAGGATTTTGAGGAGGGTTTTGTTAGTTGCCTCTACCTGGCCGTTACCTTGTGGGAAATATGGGCTAGAAAAGTGGTAATGGATGCGGAGGGAAGTGCATAATTCTTCCATGTTGAGATTTTCAAAGTTACCTCCGTGGTCGGTGAAGATGGTGGATGGGATGCCGAAGCGGCAAACAATGTGGTATAAGATGAACTTGGAGACCTAAACTCCTGTACCTAAGACGAGGGGGACTGCTTCCACCCATTTAGTGAAATAGTCTGTAGCTGTTATTATCCATTTATGTCCATCAGATGAGAGGGGTGTGATAGTTCCAACTAGATCAAGGCTCCAACAAGCGAAAGGCCAAGGTGGTGCAATAGGCTATAGATCCTGTGCTGGAGCGTGCACAAGATTTGCATGCTGCTGACATGGGAGACACTTTTTGACAAAGTCACAGGAGTCTTCTTCAATGGTAGGCCAATAGTAGCCATCTCTAAGGATTTGTCATGCTAGGACAATACCACTCGTGTGGGCACCGCAAAGTCCAGAGTGTACTTCCTTTAACACCATCGCAGCTCCATTTTGGTCTAAACATCAAGAGAAAGTATCGTGATAACCCTGACGATATAGGGTATTGGCTATGATAACATAGCAGGAAGATTTTTGGATGAGGTTCTAGCATTGGGTACGTGTGAGGTGAGGGGATATGATACCATCGTTAAGGTAAGCATGAATCTCATGGTACCAAGGGGATTGGGGACCAACCAAGATACAAACACGGTTTGAATCCTCATTCGCATAGGCGGGTGTGAGGAGCTGCTCCACTAAAAACTCATACTGTGTAGCTTCTTGGGGAATTTCCAAGAGCGAGCCTATAGTAGCCATAGCATCGGCTGCTTTGTTCTATATTCGAGGCACTTGTGTAAACTGAAGCCTTGTAAAATGTTGGGTTAGCCGATCAAGTAGCTCTTTGTAGGGTAATAGCTTTTCATCTTTTGTTTGATATTCATTTAGGGCTTGCTTGATGATGAGCTGAGAATCGCCAAAGATTTGTAGCTCAGTAATGTTCCATTCTGCAGCTATCTTTAATCCTGCTATGAGGACCTCATATTCACCTATATTGTTGGTGCTAGGGAATTGTAGCTTGAAGGCTTTTGGAATGTAATCTCCTTGAGGTGTGACCAACAATATTCCTGCCCCTGATCCATGAGATGTGTATGAGCCATCAAAATAAATTTTCCATGGGGGTTGTTCTTTAATTAGATAGATATGCTCATCTAGAAATTCGGTGAGCAAAGGATAAGCATCTATTAGAGGTGCATCAGCTAGATGATCTGCTATAGCTTGCCCTTTGATTTCCTTTCTGTCCACATACTGGATGTCAAATTTGCTAAGGAGCATAACCCATCTGGCCAAATGACCTGTAAGTGTTGTTCTGGAGAGCATATACTTGAGAGGGTCAATCTTGGAGACTAGTTGGATGGTATGACTTAGCATGTACTGGCGAAGCTTTTGAGTTGAGAAAAAAACTACCAAACAAGTTTTTTTCCTAGGAGTGTAATTGAGTTCATAACCAACTAGGGTTCTACTAATGTAGTAGATGGCTCTTTCTCTACTATAGTCATCAAGCTGTGCTAGAAGTGCCCCTAGAGCAATAGGTGTTGCTGATATGTACAAAATTAGGGGACGACCAGGAACTGGTGGAACCAAGATAGGGGGATTGATGAGATACTGCTTCAGATGGTCGAAGCTGTGCTGACATAAAAGATCCCACTTGAATTTCTCATCTTTCTTTAGTAAATATGAAAATAGTGTACACTTATTCGCAAGCTGGAAGATGAAGTGTCGAACAGATTGGAGCTTTCCTTGAAGAGAGTGAAGCTGTCGCAGTGTTTGGGGAGGAGGCATGTCTAAGATAGCTTTGACCTTCTTAGGGTCGATCTCTATACCTCATTTAGAAACTATAAAGCCTAGAAGCTTGCCAGATGTGACCCCAAAGACACATTTCTTGGGATTCAACATGAGATGATATTTGGCTAACTTATCAAAGACTTTCTCACGGTCAGCAAGATGATCCATGAAGGTATGAGATTTGACCAATATATCATCCACATAATCCTCCAAAATGCTATGGATGAGATCATGAAAAATGGCTATGATAGTTCTTTGATAGGTAGCCCCAGCATTCTTTAGGCCAAAAGGCATCATGTTGTAGCAAAAGGTTCCCCAAGGGGTAGTGAATGTTGTCTTATGTTGATCCTCTTCTACAATCTTGATCTGATTATACCTAGAAAATCCATCCATGAGGGACAAAATTTCATGTCCAGTTGTAAGATCTATAATCATATCTATGTTGGGCAAGGGAAAATCATCTTTTGGACAAGCTTTGTTAAGATCTTTGAAATCAGTGCAGATTCTGATGTCACTGAAAGGTTTAGTGACGGGAACCATGTTGGAGATCCATTTTGAGTAGTCGATAGGGCGGATAACCTTAGTAGCTAACATTCTTTCTAATTCAGCTTTGACCAATAATGCCACCTTGGGGAGCATTTTTCTAAGCTTTTTTCTAATGGGCTTGATCTTTGGGTCAACTGCAAGATGATGAAATACAAGCTTTGGATCAAGCCCTGGCATGTCCTGATATGACCATGCAAATCGACCAATGTTCTCTCTTAAGACCTCAAAGATGAGGTCAGCTTGGTCCTGTGATAGGGATGTAGCAATGTGAACAAGCTTAGGGATCTCTGAAGAATCGATGTTGACTTCCTTAGTATCCTCAATTAGAATAGAAGATATCTCTGGTCGATTATCTTGAGGCAATGCTAAATCCTCATGTTCTTCTTGTGGCTCTGGATTTTCTTGCTGAGGGGATCTCTTCGCTGCCTTAGCTAGTCTCAGATTCACCTTAGTTCCAGTTTTGGGTGTATCGGAACTAGGTTGGGAATTTTCTCCAAAATACCCCTTGGGATCTAGCTTGTAGATATAGGCAAAATCTGGCTTTGTTTTCTTGTGAGGAGTTTCAGCTCCCATGAATCTTAGAAGTGCCTCCTCTGATGTGAACTCATCGATTTGTATGACGCTTGGTTGGTCCCAATCTATGAGTTGTGGATAGGCGAGTGGTAGGTCAATGAGGTGGATGGATAGTTCTTGGAGAATAGAGTCTCTGAGGGAGATTTGGTCTAGGATATCATCGTAGGATCTCTTTTCAACTTCCTTAGGAATGTCTTCAATTTTGACAAGGTTGCGATGAATATTCAAAAAAGTGTGACTGTTCTCATTAGTGCCCCCAGTTATGGGTATGCCAAAGCCAAGACCTAACTTCGTTTCATACTTATGTACGTCGATGTGGCACTGCATGCCTCTTTCTTCTAGTTCTAGACCACCACCTTGATAGTTCCATTTGTTAGTGATGAGCTTATGTTCTTGGGGATACTTTTGGCTAAACTGATCAATGTGTGCTTGATTTCTTTGAGGTGCATCCTTATGTAACCATTTGTTGATATCTAGAGTGAGCTCCTCATGAAGAGGAATTTTCGAGGATACAAAGGTTGTTGTGCCAAAATGTTTGTATCAAGCAGGTGGAATCTCCTTAGCTTTGTGATATTTTGGTCGTCCATGGGCATGTGGATCAAGTGGGAGTGCCTCGACAGCAAATGCATCTGACAGACTATACTCTCCACAACCTTTGTTATTGATCTTCACGGTAGACAGGGTAGAGACAAGGATGGTTTCTGGGTCATTATAAGTGTGGGATGAGCTGGTGATGGATGTGCCGATATCAATTATAGGGCAATGGTTTGTATATGAAGCTTCAACCGCATTGCAGTAAGCAAAGGGTTTTGGATCGGCATGGATGCTTACCTCAGTGCCTTGATGCAAAAATTTGACGCACTAATAGTATGTGGATGGAATGGCTTTCATGGCATGAATCCATGGGCGATCGAGGAGGATGTTAAATGGTAGGTTTAGATCAATAACATGGTAGAGTGTCTCATGGATGACTGGCCCAACCTTGATTGGCAGCAAAATAGTTCCAACTGTGGTTCTTTCCAACTTGTCATAAACTTTGATGGTGATAACCTCACTGATGATATCTACCTCAGTATACCCAGCTTGTTTGATGAATTTTAGGGTGCAAATATTCAAGGCTGATCGATTATCTATCATTACTCTTTTCATGGAAAAGTTGGATACCATAATGGCTATGCAAAGTGGAAGGGTGTGATCTAGCTCAACCATGGGTATGTCGGTGGGTTTGAATGATAGGGTGCATGAGGAGGATAGGTGTCCAATGAGATTACAAAAATCAGTAGCGTTGATATCTAAAGGGACATGGGATTCTATGAGAGCACTATCAAGGATGTTTTTGTACACAGGACTAGTGCGAAGAAGGTCTAAAATGGAGATTTGGCCTGGCATGTTCCCAAGGTGTTCCAAGATATTGTACTGGCTTTTTGATGGAGCTGATGGTGCTGGTAAAATGGGTGGGCCTATGATGTTAAACCGAGCTCTTTGAGTGGTGACTACACACTCATTGTTTGGTCCTTGGATATTGATAACATTGACAGAAGGCTCTTTCTTAGATATACAACCTATAAGGCTACCATAGTCTATATAGGATGAAGTGTGGTCATTGTTCTTCCCATGCTGTTGGTTTGGCTGACGATTTTTGGTGTTGTTGTTGTTGGTTTGGATAGGTGCTTTTCCAAGATTTTGATGGTTGTGTGGAGGAAAAGAATTTTGATAGATCTGTAAGCCTGCATTGGGAGAGGTTTGGGCACCAACAGTTATTTCCTTCCAATCAATGAGGTCCTGCACATAGTCTTTTAGTTTCATGCATCTGAGGGTAGTGTGACCTTTTACCCTATAAAATTTGTAGTACTCATTGTTCTTGTACCATGCAGCTTTGGATTGGCTTGGGTAAATTTTTTGGGCAGGAGGAAATTTGATGAGGTTTTCCTTGACTAATTTCTCAAAAATGACACCCAATGGCTCACCAAGGGGTGTATAATTTCTAGGTGCAGGTTGGAATCTGGGCTTTTGTCCTGTAGCTACATTGATGGCATTAGCTTGATTGTTAGACCCTTGAAAGTTGGGTCTTGGATTGTGGCCTTGATAGCTTTGGTGATTCTGCTGTTGGTAGTTGATAGCTTGTTGATTATGTGGTTGATATGGTGGGTTGGACTGATTGTGAGAAGGACCAACAATATTCACATGTCTGGTGTCAGTGACGCCATCTGTTGCAACATGCTTGTTTTTGTTCCAATACCTAGACTTGTCATTGGAATGTGATTGATTTTGGTTGGCCTCTTTGTAAATCTTGACCACACCATCTTTAATGAGTCCTTGCTCAAGGATCATTCCTTTCTCTTTGATATCTTTATAGGTCTGCAAATAGTTCATGGTCATGTGGTGAGCCAAGTTGGGATGGGCATTATCAATAAAAAATTTCACCACATGGTGCTCTGGCAAGGTGCAGGATATGCGGGTGGTAAGGGTTTGCCATCTTTACAGGTATTCAACAAGGCTTTCTCCACCTTTTTTCTTAGTGTGGACAAGGTCAACTATTGATAGCTCTGTTTCAACAAGATGGGCATATTGGGCTACGAATGCCTCAGATAATTCAGCAAAGCCTTCAATTGTGCCATAGGGGATTCTATAAAACCATTCAAGAGCTGGTCCAGCCAAGCTTTTGGGAAAAAGGCACAAGAGGAAGACATCATTGTATGCCACGTCCTGGTAGTGCATGTAAAATTCTTTGATATGTGTGACAGGGTCTCCTTTTCCTCTGAATTTGTCAAAGTTGAGTACCTCAAAGTGTTCAGGAAATGGTGTCATGGTAATGGCTCTATCAAATGGGTAAGGACACACATTCTCAAACTTTAATGTCTTCGGATCATTCCCTTCTTGGATGGCTTTCAGAGCTATCTTCATTTGCTCCCATTCTGAATTGATAAGTGATGGCTGGGGTGCCCAAAATGTAGGAGTGCCTTGAGGTAGGTATGTGCTAGATGGGGCCACTGAATATGGATGGCTGTGAGGGATTTGCTGATAGGGATTGTATATTATTTGGGTAGCTACATGGTGGATAACAGGTTGCTGAGGGGGAGGTGGCGCATATTGTTGCATGTGCTGCGAGGCTTGCTGTTGATATGGGATTTGAGGTTGGGATTGAGGAACATAAGCTAGCTGTGGGATAAATGGATTGCTTTGTGGGGGTAAGGTATAAGATGGTTGTGAGGTTTGGGGAAAGGATCGAGGGGCTTGTGGGGTTTGACCAATATATGTGGGTTGTGCCCCCATTTGGGATGGTATTTGCAAATAATTGGTGGTTGGCTGGGGTGGTGGATTACCTCTTAGAAGTGGCATTGAAAAGTAGTTGGTAATTGGAGGTAATGGATTAGTTGGTGGTGGAGGTGGTGGGAATTGAAAGCTTGGGAATGGAATTGATGGGGTTTGATAGTTTTGTGGCTGGATTTGGAAGCTTGGTAGAGTGGTGGCAGGAGCTAGGGTCACTTGGGAGCTTGGTACAAAATTGGTAGTAGCTTGTGGGGTTCGATAGCTTTGTGGAGTGAGAGTAGTAGCTTGTGGATTTGTGGTTGATGGTATTGAGCTCCCAAGACCTAATGGAAATGATGGAATTGTGCTTTGGGCTATGGTGAACAAGCTGTGGGTGATGAAAGGTTGATTACTTGGGCCCATTGGCAACATCCCTGTTGTATATTGCTGAGGTTAGCCAAAGATGCTAGCACTAATTTGGGAGATGGGTGTATTTGGAAGGCTGGGTTGGGAAGCAGCAACACCAATAGTGAAGGGGGTGAATGATGAAGTTTTTTGGGTAAAGGGGGTTTGGAGTGGAGAGGAATGAACCAAGGATGGAGTGATGGTGGTTGGGCTGGCTTGTGGCATGGAGATTTCAACTTGGGTGGATGATGGTATGTTTGGGTCTGTTGGATCATATGGATTGGCTGGAGGTTCTTTTGGCATATATTGAGGATAATTTGGATCATAAGGGCCTATGGGTGGTGGCAGCTGCCCAAACAATAGGTGAGATGGATCTGATAATGGAGGGGGTCTTCCAAAGTCAAAGGTTCCTACATTTTCCCTTTGAAAATTAGCCATAATTGTCTCTTTGTTCTTGTCTATAATGGCGTTTACCAATACTGCATTTCCTGGTTGGTTCATGAAAGCTTCAATGTCAGTAGGTGATGGCATAGCTTTCTCTGGGCTAAAGGATGGCTGATTGCTCAAGGGAGGTGAGGCTACTCGATCCAAATGATAGGGCTCCATTGTTTCTTTCTTCTTGGCTAAGTGAGTGATGGGTGGCATGAAAAATGCTCCTAGGGATGGGATGCAACAAATGCTGGTGGATGCAAAAAAGGGGGGAAGGCTTTTCTATGCAAATGATTTCCTAGGTTGAGGCAAAGCTATATGAAAAAACCTAAGGAGGATTGGGTTTGGGATTCTAACTTCAAAGATATGTTGCCAATGCACAAAAGGTCTGCTTTCCTATGTGCAAGCTTGGTAGTGATTGTGTCAACTTAAGGATAGACTGATGATCCTTTAGGAAGAACACGAGATTGACCACTTGTGGATCCCAACCTTTAGCTCAAGGTGATGAGGGATGACAAGTGACAAAGCTAGATTACCTGAGACAACGCTCTGTCAAAGGGATAACCTTGGTGAGGTTGGTGGATTTGAAAGTTTTTAGGCATGGAAAACTTTTGGCAAGGTGACAACAAATTTTGAAGGCTTGGATGTGAAGATTTTGGATTGCTGGCTAGATGGTTTGGTCCTAAATGAGATGAATGAGCTAATAATGCTTAAGGGGATAACCTAAAATACCTGGATTTTCTACAAAGATGACTCTAAAGTGAAGCTTATCCAAGAAGATGTGGAGAAACAAGGGGGTCTAGTCATAGAAATCATGCCTAGTTGGTAAGGCATAAGCATTGTTAACTCCTGGATTTTGGCTAAATTTCATGGTGCGCTCTAACCAGGCCTCTTGAACTACTTCGTCGACAGCTTTGTCCTCTGCTTTGTGGAGTTTGGCAATTCGAGGACTTGGTGTTAGTTCCTTTCTCTTGGCTGAAAGTTCTTGGTATGCCTCAGATGGCTTGAGTTTCACTTTGTGGAACTTCTGTTTGGGTTTGGGTTGCTCTTACATTAATTCTTGAATCTTCTTAGCTTTGAGAGACCTTGATTATTTTGCTTCAACTTGTTCAACTTTTGGGATAGGCAGTGACTATGCTAAGTGTGCCCTAAGCTAGGATTGACCAAGTTTGGCAAACATGCATTCAATAAGTAAAAGACCAAACAATAGATAGAAACAACTAGATAGCAGTTTTGATTCCCATAATGTGATACTTGTGCCAAGGAGTGTGTGTGTTCTACAAATGTTTCGATCAGTCACTTCAAACACATTAACATCCTAGATGGTTGTCTGCAAGGCTGGCAGTTGGTTTAGCTAGGGAGTCCTTGATATAACCAAGGTACGTGAGGCCCAAATCCATAGATGAAACCAAAAAGATGTCACATAGCTGAGAGGAGCAGTAACCCACGTCTCCTCTTTCACTTCTCAAGGGTATAAAGTTCCTTGAAGCTTAGCCCGAGTGACAAAATCTTGATCCCAAGAGAGGTGTCTTTCGATTCACCTCCCGGTTCTTATACTCTGCCGAAATGCTAGAGTTGAGGTCGTCCCAAGGGGTGATGAAATCCCCAAGTAGGCCTCCTAAAAAGAAACAAAGTTTTGGATCCTAATCTTATCCACCCAAGATGGCCTCGAAAGATGACAAGGGGAGAGAAGACTTGGATGACCTTGGGCTAAAAAACATGCTTGTTCTTTTACCAACTGACTCTTATGTGTGCTAATCAAGACTTTGCAAGCACTCATGTTTAAGAGACAATGTTCAATTCTAACTTGAAGTGCTAACAAAAGTAAATCGATCGAAGAATGCAAACAAGAAGAAGAGTTAGGGTCAACAAAAGAAAACTCGCGCACCCGGAGGCCCTCCACGTCAAGTATCGATTAATTTTTTTTAAGACATTCAAGATTGAGTGTGAGTTTGTTTTAAATCCCAAAGCAAAGATGTGTGAGACTCGATTTGTCAAGCACGCGCTCGGAGGCCCTCCACGTCAATAGTTGTTCAATTTTAGTGCCCAAACTTGAAGTGTGATCGATTTAATCTAGAGTTTTGATCATTTAAGAATTTTGATAAAATTAAAACAAACGTTCAAAGACCAAGTGAGTGAGTTAGATTGTGGAACATTTAACACCTTTTTCAAGTAGACCCATCCCCATAAATGGCATTGAGATTGCAACCAATGGTTGAATTGATGGGTGATTAGAAAAGAGGTGAGTCCAAGGAACTACTCAAATTGATTTTTGCAAATTTGTATTTTAACTTAACAAAGTTTCTTAAATGTTCAAAAATCAAACTTTACCTAGATTGCATGTGGAAAAGAGATTTGTTTTGTTCAATTTTAGAAGCTCCAAATGAAGTGTTTGATATTGCAATGGTTAATTGATCCTTGGTATTCAAGATTGGATTTGTTGTTTTAATCATGCATTCAAGGAAAATTTGATTTTAACCCATGGCATTCAAGAGTGTGTTTTTTTTAGCAACATTCATTCAATAGAAAATGTGTTTAACCATTCAGGTTCATTCCATTAAAAACCTAAAAAACATGATTAGTCACCCATAAAGTCACTCCAACCTACAATAAGACAAAAAAAGAAATTGATTAGTCACCAAAATTTTCAAAAAAAAGGAAAGCTTAACTATGGGAAAATTTTTTTTAACTTTTTTTGTTGTTTTTCCTATGCGTAAAAATGCTTAAAATGGTCTAAATCCTATGGAACCACTAAAAGTGCAATAGTGACAGGTGAAGACAACAGTTCATCAAGCACAAACGCTAATCAATGGAGACACTAATCCATGGAGATGGCAGAGGAAGAGGTGGAGATGATAGATTAAGTTGGCGACGGCGGAGATGACAGTCTAGGTTGTAGAGACGACAGTTTGTTTGCTAGTGGTAGCGGAGATGATAGTTTGACTGATGGTAGTAGTGGAGATGATAGAGTGGATTTTGAATGAGAAAATTGCCAGGTGAAAATGATGGTTAGAGGCAGAGACGATGATTAAAGCTAGGCAGAGACGCTGAAATGCAGAGATGCTGATTTGCACAGACGACAGTTCCAGATTCGAAGACGACAGTCAACCAGTCAGAGACGTCGATCTGCAGAGATGACACAGCGCAGAATTTGGTTTAAAACATGCGGATTTTTTTCAGAAAAATTTTGAAATTTGATTTTTGATGCTTTTTTTTTTCTCCCTAATGCTTCCTTTAACCTGCAAGAACAAGATTAAACCCTACAACTCACTCAAATGACAAGAAACATTAGATTATAAGCAAAAAAAAATATATAGATAAAAATAGAGGATTAAATGACCCATAGTGGGGTCCCACCAGGCATGCCAAAATGTATATGAGAAATATGTTAGCAAGTAATACTAATCTATTCAAAAACAAAAGCATTAACTAGCATATAAACCATAACATAAATGAGAGACTAAAGAGGAAACCCCGATTGGAAATGTGAACCAAATGAATGGACTCTCCCAATGGGATTTAGCTCCTTGCTTGGTAGATGGGTCTAAAGATTGGGATGTATGCTCAAGGTTCCCAAAAACTAGCTTCAATGGAGATGAAAAATGGCAAATTGGTAGCTTTGTGAGCTCTCAATTTGGCATCATAAGGGTATGGTTGATGGCTTTTGGCTCTCAAAAGGACATTATAACTTTAGCTCCAAGATTGTGATCCAATGGCTTGAGAGGGGATTCAATTTATAGGCTAAGGGCTTGAAGGATGGAGGGCAAAGATGGAAGGAAAGATGAAAGCTTAAGGAGGGCTAGGATGCACTCAAAAGGGAGCACATGGATTGTGCTTGTTTAGCACCAAGCAGGGAGTGACACATGTCACAAGGTGAGTGGATGAAGGAAAGGGGAAGGATGAGTCAACAAAGAAGGCTCAAAAGATAATATCTTCATAAAGACCCTTCATTATGGCTTGTAAGAGCTTGTAAGAGTCTTTATGGCTTTTGTAAGAGCATTCATTGTTCGGTGGTTGGGATATTTTGAGGGGAGTTGAGATTGTTGACTTTCTTTGGCTTAAGAAAGTCTTAAGCTTGTTTAGGGAATGTGACAACATTAGGGGGTGGATTAAGCTTGGGTTTAGGATTAGATTAGGGATGTTAGAGATTTGCAAGTGGATGGCATTCATGAGGGTGGGTGAGTTAGTGGCTAAGCTTGGTTAGTATGGGTGGATGGGGTGGATTAGGCTAAAAAGAGGGTTTAGGAATAAGTTAGGGGCTTTTAGATTTGAGGGTTTTATTTATCAAATAGATTTATTTAATAAATGAGGATTTTGGAATTAGATAGAAGAATAGGATTTAATTGATAAGTAATAGGTTATTTGATTTATCAATTAGGACTATAAATGATTAATTAAATTAATCAGCTAGGGGATGGCAAAGGATTAATTAAATAGGAATTTAATTAATGATGCCTTTAGAGATAACTAAATAGAATTACCAAAGCAATGTAATCAAATTTAGGTGTCTACAGGATCCAATGTGTCAAAACCTTTAGATACATTTCATGACAACGTATGTCCCTAGGGGCCCTATGGCCCCTAGGGACTAATTTTGTTGGTTCTAATGCATTGAAAGGGATCATAGGTTAATCTGTGACCCCTTTTGATGCATTTCATGACAACATATGTCCCTAGCAACCCTAGGGCCCCTAAGGACCCATTTGGTTGGTTCCAATGCATTGAAAGTGGTCATAGGTTAAACTATGACCAATTTTGATGCATTTCATAACAACATACATCCCTAGGGCCCCTAGGGATTGACTTGGTTGGTTCTAATACATCGAAAGGGGTCATAAGTTAACATATAACCCCTTTCAATGCATTTCATGACAAATTATGTCCCTAGGGGCCCTATGATCCCTAAGGACCCATTTGGTTGATTCCAATGTGTTGAAAAGGGTCATAGGTTAACCTATGAACCCTTTCAACACATTTCATGACAACATATGTCCCTAGGGGCCCTACAACTCCTAGGGACCAATTTGGTTGGTTCCAATATGTCTAAAGGGGTCATAGGTTAACCTATGACCCCTTTCAACACATTTCATAACAACATACATCCCTAGGGGACCTAAGAATCCTAGGGATGCATTTGGTTGGTTCAAATGAGTTGAAAGTGGTCATAGGTTAACCTATGACCCCTTTTGACTCATTTCATGACAACATATGTCCATAGGGGCCCTAGGACTCTTAGAGAACCATTTGGTTGGTTTCAATATCTCAAAAGTGGCCATAGGTTAACCTATGACCCCTTTTGACACATTTCCTTACAACATATGTCCTTAGGGGCCCTAGTGCCCCTAGGGACAAATTTGGTTGGTTCTAATTCATCGAAAGGGGTCATAGGTTAACCTATGACTCTTTTTAATGCATTTTCATGAAAACATATGTCCCTAAGGGCCCTAGGGTCTCTAAGGACCCATTTGGTTGATTCAAATTCATCGAAAGGGGCCATAGGTTAACCTATGACCCCTTTCAATGCATTTCTTAACAACATATCTCCCTAGGGGCCCTATGGCCCTGAGAAACTGATTTGGTTGTTTTCAATGCGTTAAAAAAGGCCAGAGTTTAACCTATGACCCCTTTTGACACAATTCATGATGACATATGTCCCTAGGGGCCCTAGGGCCCCTAGAGACCAATTTGGTTGGTTCTTGTGTATCAAAAGGGATCATATGTTAACATATGAACCCTTAAAGTGCATTTCATGACAATAGATAATCCCTAGGGGCTGAAGGACTCTTAGGGACAGATTTGGTTAGTTACAATGAATTGAAAGGCGTCACAGGATAGCCTATGACCCCTTTCATTGCATTTCATGACAATATATGTCCCTAAGGGCCCTAGGGCCTAGATAGACCAATTTGGTTGGTTCCAATATATTGAAAGGGATAATAGGTCAACTTATGACCCCTTTCAATACATTTCATGACAACATATGTCCCTAGGGGCCCTAGGATCCCTAGGGGCCCTAGGATCCCTAGGGACTAATTTAGATGGTTCCAGTGTGTCGAAAGAGGTCATAGGCCCCTTTCAAAACATTTCATGACAACATATTTTCCTAGGGGCCCTAGGACCCCTAGGGACCAATTGCCTTGGTTCAAATGTGTTGAAAGGGGTCATAGGTTAACCTATGACCCCTTTGAACACATTTCATGACAATATATGTCCCTAGGGTCCCTAGGACCCCTACAGACCCATTTGGTTGGTTCAAATGCATTGAAAGGGGTCATAGGTTAACCTATTACCCCTTTCAACACATTTCATGAAAACATATCTCCCTAGGGGCCCTTATGCTCCTAGTGACCGAATTGGTTGGTGGCAACATATGTCCCTAGGGGCACTATGGCCCCTAGGGACCAATTTGGTTGCTTCCAATGCATTGAAAGGGTTCATACGTTAACCTATGTCCCATTTCAATGCATTTCATGACAAGATATGTCCTTAGGGGCTCTAGGACTCCTAGGGACCAATTTTATTGGTTCTAATGTGTCAAAATAGGTCATAGGTTAACCTATGACTCCTTTTGATGCATTTCACAACAACATATGTCCCTAGGGGCCCTAGAGCCTATGGAATCATTTGGTTGATTCAAATGCATCAAAAAGAGTTATAGGCTAACTTATGACCCCTTTTGGCACATTTCATGACAACATATGTTTGTAAGGCCCTTAGGACCCCTAGGGACCCATTTGGTTGGTTCCAATATGTCGAAAGGCATCATAGGTTAAACTATAACCCCTTTTGATGCATTTCATGACAACATATGTCCCTATGTGCCCTAGGACCCCTAAAGACCAATTTGGTTGGTTCCAATACATCAAAAGTGGTCATAGGTTAAACTATGACCCCTTTCAACATATTTCATGTCAATATATGTCCCTAGGGGCCCTGAGGCCCCTATGGACCCATTTGGTTGGTTCTAATATGTTGAAAGGGGTCATACATTAAACTATGACACCTTTCGATGCTTTTCATGACAATATGTGTTCCTAGGGATCCTAGAACTCCTAGTGAACCATTTGGTTGGTTTCAATGTGTCAAAAGGGGTCATAGGTTAACCTATGACCCCTTTTGAGGCATTTCATCACAACATATGTCTTTAGGGGCCCGAGGGCCCCTGGGCTCCCATTTGGGTAGTTCAAATAACTTGAAAGGGGTCATAAGTTAACCTATGACCCCTTTCAATGCATTTCATGACAACATATGTCCTACAAGGCCTTAGGGCCCGTAGGGACCCATTTTGTTGGTTCAAATTGCATTGAAAGTGGTCATAGGTTAAACTATGACCACATTTAACACATTTCATGACAACATATGTTCCTATAGGCCCTAGGACTCCTAAGGACATATGTTGTCATGAAATGCATTTAAAGGGGTCTATGATCCCTTTTGATGCATTTCAGGACAACATATGTCTCTTGGAGCCCTAGGGCCCTTAGGACCCATTTGGTTTGTTCAAATGACTCAAAAGGGGTCATAAGTTAACCTATGACCACTTTCTAAAATGTGTTGAAAGTGGTCATAGGTTAACTTATGACCCCATTTGACGCATTTCATAACATATGCCCGTAGGGGTCTTAGGGCCCATTGGGACACATTTGGTTGGTTCAAATGTATCAAATGATGTGATAGGTTAATTTATGACCCCTTTCAATGCATTTCATGACAACATAAGACCCTAGGGGCCCCTAGGACCCCTAGGGACCCATTTGGTTCATTCCAATACATCAAAGCTTTCAACGTATTTCATGACAACATGTATCTAGGGCCCCATGGACCCCTAGTGACCGATTTGGTTTGTTCTAATACGTCAAAAGGGGTCATAGGTTATCCTATGACCCCTTTTAACATATTTCATATGAACATATGTCCTTGGGAGCACTAGGGCCTCTAAGGACCCAATTTTTTAGTTTTAATACATTGAATGGGGTCATAGGTTAACCTATGACCCCTTTCGATGCATTTCTTTGCAATATATGTCCTTATGGGCCCTAGGACTCCTAGTGACCCATTTGGTTGGTTCCAATGCATCAAAAGGGGTCATAAATTTACCTATGACCCCTTTCAAGGTATTTCATCACAACATATGTCCCTAGGGCCCCTATGGCCCCTAGGGACCCATTTGGTTGATTCAAATGACTTGAAAGGCATCATAGGTTAACCTATGACTCCTTTCAATGCTTTTCACAACATATGTCCCTCGGGGCCTTAGGACCCCAAGGGACCCATTTTGGTGGTTTAAATGCATCGAAAGGGGTCATAGGTTAACCTATGACCACTTTTAACACATTTCATGACAACATATGTTCCTAGGGGCTCTAGAAACACTAGGGACATATGTTGTCATGAAATGCATCAAAAGGGGTCATAGGTTGACCCCTTTTGATGCATTTCATGACAACATATGTCCCTAGGGGGCTTAGGGCCCCTAGGGACCCATTTGGTTGGTTCAAATGACTTGAAATGGTTCATATGTTAACCTATGACCCCTTTCTGAAATGTGTTGAGAGGGATCATATGTTAACCTATGAGCCCTTTCGATGCATTTCATGACAACATATGTCCTTAGGGGCCCAGGGGCCTTAGGGACCCATTTGGTTTGTTCAAATGAGTTTGAAGGGTTCATAGTTTAACCTATGACCCCTTTTGATGAATTTCATGACAATATATGTCCCTAGGAGCCCTAGTACCCGTAGGGACCCATTTGGTTGGTTCAAATGATTTGAAATGTGTCATAGGTTAACTTAACCTATGACCCCTTTATGAAATGTGTTGAAAGAGGTAATAGGTTAACCTATGACCCCTTTCAAAGTATTTCATGACAACATATATCCCTAGGTTCCCTAGGGCCCCTAGGGACCCATTTGGTTGGTTCAAATATGTCGAAAGGGGTCAAAGGTTAATCGATGACCCCTTTCAATGCATTTCATGAAAACATATGAGGGCCCCTAGGGACTATTTTGGTTAGTTCTAATGTGTCAAAAGTGGTCATATGTTAACCTATTACCCCTTTCGATGCATTTTATGACACCATATGTCCTTATGGCCCCTAGGACCCCTAGGGACCCATTTGGTTGGTTTCAATGCATTGAAAGGGGTCATAGTTTAACCTATGACCACTTTTGACACATTTCATGACAACATATCTCCCTAGGGGCCCTAGGACACCTTGAGACCGATTTGGTTGGTTCTAATGCATCAAAAGGGGTCATAGGTTAACCTATGACCCCTTTTGATGCATTTCATGAAAACTTATGTCCGTAGGGGCCCTAGGACCCCTAGGGACCCATTTGGTTGGTTCTAATGCATCAAAAGGGGTCATAGGTTAACCCCTATGGACCCATTTGGTTTGTTCCAATGCATCAAAAAGGATCATAGGTTAACCTTTGACCCCTTTTGATGCATTGGAACCAACCAAATGGGTCCCTAAGGGTCTTATAGCCCCTAGGGATATATGTTGTCATGAAATTAATCAAAAGGTTACCCCAACCAAATGGGTCCCTAGGGGTCTTAGGGCCCCTACAGACATATGTTGTCATGAAATGCATCAAAAGATGACCCTTTTCAATGCATTTCGTGACAGCATATGTCCCTAGGGGCCCTAAAACCCCTAGGAACCCATTTGGTTGGCTTTAATTTGTTGAAAGGGGTCATACTTTAACCTATGGCCCCCTTTTAATGCATTTCATGACAACATATGTCCCTAGGGGGACCCATTTGGTTGGTTCAAATGACTCAAAAGGGGTCATAGGTTAACTTATGACACCTTTCAATGGATTTCATTATAACATATGTCCCTAGGGTCCCTAGTGCCCCTAAGGACTGATTTGGTTGGTTCTAATGCATTGAAAGCTATCATAGGTTAACCTCTAACCCCTTTTGATTCATTTCATGACAACATACGACCCATTTGGTTTGTTCAAATGCATTGAAATGGGTCATAGGTTAACCTATGACTACTTTCAAAACATTTCGTGAGAACATATGTCCTTAGGGGCTTTGGTTGGTTCCAATGCATCGAAAGGGGCCATAGGTTAACCTATGACCCTTTTTGATGCATTTCATGAGGACATATGTCCCTAGGGGCCCTAATGTCCCTGGGGACCAATTTGGTTATTTCCAATTTGACAAAAGGGGTCATAGATTAACCTATTACTCCTTTCGATGCATTTCATGACAACAAATGTTCCTAGGGGCCCTAGGGCCCCTAGGGACCGATTTGGTTGGTTCTAATGCATCAATGGGGATCATAGGTTATCATAGGTTAACCTATGATCCCTTTTGACATATCTTATGATAACATATGTCCCTAGGGGCCCTAGGACCCCTAGGGACCCATTTGGTTCATTCTAATGCATCAAAAGGGGTCATAGGTTAACCTATGACCCCTTTCGACACATTCCAAATGGGTCCCTAGGGGCCCAATGCATCGAAAGTGGTCATAGGGTAACCTATGACCCCCTTTCAATGCGTTCCAAATAGGACCCCTTTTCAATGCATTCCAAATGGGTCCCTAGGGGCTCTAGGGCCACTAGAGACATATGTTGTTATGAAATGTATCAAAAGGGGTCATAGGTTAACCTATGAACCCTTTTGATGCATTTCACGATAGTATTATATTTAATAATAATATTATACTATATATTTTAATATTATAATAATATATTACTATATTATATACAATAATAATCATATATATTACTATATATAATAATAATAGTTAGTAATAATAATCATTATCATATGTAATAATAATAATGCCCACACTTCCCAAATTTTTGTTTCCCTCTAATATGGGTTGTTTCCCTCCAAATTTTCCAATATGGGTGGTTTCCATTCGAAATTTCAAAAATTGGAAAATTTGGAGTTTTTGAGTACTCAATTTCAAATCAGGTATCCGATCTGAAATCAGGTAACTGATTAGGCTTGGTATTTACCAAACCTCTTTGGTCAACTCAAAAAACATGTTTGAGAAAGGTTTCACTAACATTTAGACTTCGAGTAGCCATTGACAATATTTTTTTCATCAAAATTCAATGAAAGGAAAAGGGTTTTTTTATAATACTCAAGATTCCATCGATATAATTGCTGTCAAATTCTTAGTTTGATAAGTATTTATTATTTAATTTTTAATGAAGATGATTGTAAAGTGCTAATTGACATACTAATTTAAAAATAGCTATAACTTTCAAATGGTATAAGATTTTTGAAATCTAAAAGTTGCATCACATTCTATGCTTTGCCTAGTACAAGGGGAAAAAAATAATTTTGTAAAGTTTTCCATTAGTTAAGGTGGTCAGAGATGGGAGTGTTTTTATTCTAGAAAAGTTATAGTAGAAAATTCATATTTAATTATTTATTTGGAATAAAAATACCCAAAAATATGTGTCACATCTAGGCATGAGTCTACTTTTAATAGCTTTAAATATATTTAAAAATATTATCATTTGATTTTTATTAAGGTGGTCAGACATACATCTACTTTTAATTTTTGGCCTGAAATTTTTATAGCATTGCATTAAAATCCAAACTTTTGACCAATCAAATATTTTTTTCTCTAGATAAGGCCTAGTAGTTAAGAAACCACATTCAATTTCCTATAGATTATTTTCTTACAACTTTTTGATATAAAATGCAGAACCACTTTAAAATTATGTGTCAAGTTGACATAACCCTAATTTGTTAGTTTTTCACTGCCACTTAAGGCCATAGTTTGGTTGACCATGATCCTGCACATACCTTAACAATTAGATAATAAAATATTGTTCAATAAATAATGATAATAAAGCTACATTAAAACTGATACTAAAATATAAAATTAAAAAATAATAATTATTTAATCTATATTATTAATGAAATAATATTTAGTATGATATTTTAAATAATTAAAAAGTAATATAATTTCAATGAGTAAATAAAGAAATAAAATTAGATAAAAGAGACAATATTGTAGAAAGTATGTTAATTTTCTAAATAGAATTTAATAATAAATAATAATAAACACAAATGAGTAAGTAAATAAATAATATAACATAGAATAATATAAATTAACTAAATCTAATGAAATGTCAAGAGATGTTTAACAAATAGACACGACTTCTTAAAATTAAGATATTAAAGGGAGGAGAGTTTATTTTAGATAGGACAATAAAAAAGGAGAAGAAAAGAGAAGTTCAAAAAGGGAAAATGGAAGAGAAAAGTAATATGAAGAAACTAAGGAAGTGACTTTTTGAAAAGGTGTCAATGATATTGAAAGGATGTGAACTTTCGAAAGGGTCATAATTATGAATAGTTGTGACTCTTCAAAAATATTATGATTATAAAGTATTGGGACTTTTCCAAAGGATTTTACTTATGAAGTGTTGTGACTTCTGGAAAGTATTATAACTATGAAGTGTTGTGACTTTTCAAAGGATTTGTATTATGAAAGGGTGTGACTCTTGGAAAAGAAGAAGGTAAGAAAGGTATGTTTATGAATTATAGTTGTTTAATTATGTTTATGAATTTATTTATATTAATAAACCATACTTTTGGATAATATTGTGTTAGCTCATGGGGTTAACACCATGGATATTAATGAGTCTCAGAGCATGGAGCATGTGAGAGATTAAGATCTTCATTGTCTACCATGGTCAAGAATCAATGTGAACTCAAAACATGGAACATGTGAGATATTAATATCTACGTTATCTACCATGTCTAAGAATCGATATCGAAGCATGGATCTTGGAGATACTAAGATCTTCATTGTCTGCCATGGCCAATAATCAATGTGCTAGAATATTCCAATGTTGCCAAACATATGCATATTTCATTGGTCTTGGATAGAGGATGCGTGTCCAAGAAGAATCTCAAGGGGTGTGCTCTTGAGATGATGGTGAGGTAGCTATGATCTAAGAAACCCCATCTAGAAATGTCCTTAAGATTGGGATTAATTTAGAGGGTAGAATAATATAGTTAGTTTTATTATTATTTTGATTCTAGCATTTATTTTACACATATTACTTGTCCCTAACTAACTCTATTAGTGGGGACATTACAAAAAACCCCTCCAAAACCTAATCACCTAGCCATTGGACTGGTGCATTTCTCATATGGTTTCTTGCATCAAGTTAGCCCAAAGGAATGATGAGAAGAAATGCCATCCTATGGGAAATCCAGACTCAAACTCAAGACATTGACACTTGGCTTGATTCAAAACCCTAGAGAAAAAAGATATGAACTAAAACTTGGGCAATAGTTGGCTCTATATAGGGATTTAAGCATGATAATGCTTGAAAGAACTCTAGAAATCTCTAGTTCCACATAAAAGGTGACAACTTGTAAACAAAAAGAATAGGCTAAACTAGGAAAACAACAAAAAACTACCTAGGAAAGCAAGCAACTAAGCTAAAGAGAATTGCATGAAAGGAAAGCCTAGCTATCTACTACTTTATAGGGGTTACTTACTTTCAATTTTTTATTTGATAAAATTTCAAATCATACCCATTATAAGAACATGGTAGGGTTTCTCTAGTAGGATATGCGAATTTGAAAGAATTATTTTGATTCACTTGTATGATCTGAAATGGTCATTTCCACAAAGATTGAAATTTGGAATGCATGCCTCTTGGCTCATGTCTCTTATCGCATAACAACACTAAATCACCATGCATAAATTTTCTAGGCCTTGTTCTTCTATCAAACGACTTCTTTACCCTTCCTTGATGTTTAGTCAATTTATCAACCATCTCTTCCCTTTCTTCTTGTAGTTTGGTAAGATACAAGATCCTCTTCTCTAATCAATCTTTGAAAAAATCTTCTTCAATCATAGTTTTTAATTTAAAAGTAGCAAGCTCTAGATGTAGTGGTAAATTAGCTATCACTCCATAGACTAATTCAAAAGGTGAGATACATATAACTCTTTTAGGTGTGGTTATATCAAGCCATAAAGTATCATGAGTCTTCTTATGCCAAATTTTTTGATTATCTAAGACCAATTTTGTCAAAATATTATTCAAATTCTTATTACTAGATTCATCCTATCCATTTCCTTGAGGAAAACAATCAGAGGAATGAACAACTTGATCAACAGTATCATAGCAAAATTCAGTAATTTCTAAAGAAGAAAAATAAGATGTATTATCCATTATCAACTTCACAGAAACTTCAAACCTGACCAAGATATGTTCTTTAAGAAACTCACATACCACTTTTGATGAAGTCCTCTTCATTGGCTTTTCTTCAACCTATTTACTAAAATAATTTTTGGTAGTTAGTATATAAGAGTGTCCATGACTAGAAAGAGGATTGATTGGGCCTATAAAATCTAAACCCCATTGATGAAAAGTTGCTTCAATTACCACTGGCCTAAGAGGTAGGGTAGCAAGTTGAGTTTTACGAGTAAACATCTTGCATTTCTCACAATTAGCCACCCACTTATATGCATCTTTAAACATGCCAAAACAATAATAGCATTTCCTTAAAATTTTAAATATAGTGATAGTAGAAGAAAAGTGTCCTCCACATGCCTCATTATGAAAAGATGTCAATAAACTTACCTATTGCTCCTTATCCAAACATCTTTAAAATGATCTATCAATTGTTCTCATGTACAAGCCATCATTAATCATATACTTGAAGGCACTTCTTTTTATATCCCTTCTTTGGTTAGTAGTCAATCCATCGGGGCATTCACCATATGTCATAAAATGAGCAATGTTTGAGAACCAAGGATCTTGATGACTTACCATAAGAACTTTTGGAGTATCTTCTTTAAATTGTTGATCTTCTGCTAAGGATTTATAGAGTGCATTACCTCTTAAAAGTTTGGTTGTCTTAATTTTTATATCATATTATTGGATTTTTTCTATCCAAACTCCTTTATTATTACAACCAACCTCTTGTTGTGTCAAAATACTTTTTACTACAAGATCTATCACATATATCACTCAATGAGAGTGTAGCACATAAAACCTAAAATTTTTAAGGGCTCTCACAACTGCATATGCATGTTTTCTCATCTATCACTATCTCATTTCTTGATTCTTTAATGATATACTCATAAATGTTATTTGAGCTTGTATTCTCTCTTTATTTTCTTGCATCAATATAGCTGACATGGTATGGTCTAAGGCATAATAGTATAATGATGAACTCTTTAGTGTTGTCGAGATGGACAAGCATAGGGGCTTTGTCAATGACACCCTTGATATCTTCAAAAGACTTTTTCCCAACATCACTTCATTTGAAAGTTTTATTGCCTTTCATCATATCAACTATACATTTAACTATTTCAAAAAAGTCAAGAATAAATATCCTCAAGAAATTTACCTAGCCAAAGAGGGACTTCACTCCAATTTTACTCAATGGTAGATATAATTGTTGAATGGCTTTAACTTTATTTGGATCAATCTTCACTCCTTCATGAGATACAATATAACCAAGCAGTTTGCCTTCTATCACATAAAATACTGACTTCTTTGGATTCAGTGAGACACCAAAATCTCTACATCTTTGTAGCACTTTTTTTAAATCTTTGATATGATCTTTTCTCTTCTTAGAAAAGACTATCAAATAATCAAGGTATATTGCAATTATTATATCTTTCAAATCACCAAAGGCCAAATTCATGCCACATTGAAAGGTTTCTCGTGCATTAATTAGGCCAAAAGGCATTCAATTGTAGGAAAAAGTACCCCAAAGTGTGGTAAATACATTTTTGAACCTATCTACTTCATTTACTTGAATTTGATTATATCCTAAAAATCATCTAACATGGACATCATTTTTTATTGTGCAACAATTTGTAAAAGATAATCCATATTAGAGAGAGCAAAATTATCTTTGAGTGAGGCTTTATTTAGATTTCTAAAATCTACACAAATCCTTATTGTTAGAGTAATTATTTGTTTAAACTTATTAATTAAATCACTTTGATTTAATTAAATAAGTTGCCTATTACTCTAGTTTTCTTAAGCTATCTCATAGGTGCATTTAATTATTTATATTAATTATAATGTGTAACCTATCTTTTTTAGGCTTTAGGCTACCCTTTTTAGGTTTTAATCTCCTTTTATAAGGATTGATCACTTTGTAATTAATTAATCTATTGAATAATATTTTCTTCATCTAAATACAATTTTCATGTTTTCATTTCAAACCCTTACCTCTTGTCTTTTTCTTCTTCGTGATAGGTTTTGTACATGCAAGTATTCTTGGGCTTCATGGATTTGATTGGCATATTTGCTCAAATCCTACACAGTATCAAAGATAGATCTATTGTAGCTTGTTTGATATTTTGAGAAAAAGGGAGAACAAGGGTTTGGTAGATTAGATCTAGTGTTTTTTGAGATTTTTTTGAGAAAATAGGGGGATCACCAAATTTTTAAGTAGTTTGAGGCCAAACAAACATCATGGATAGATTCAAAAGGCATCAAAACCTCCATTTCGATATAAAGTTTGTCCATTTTGGACAACATTGATCTGAAAGGCAAAGTTTTTTTGCCCAGCAGGGCCATATGGCCTCTACACGCAGTCGGAGGTAGAATTTTTTTTTTTAATCACAAAAAAAATTAAAAATTAGCTTTTTTTGCTACAACAGTTTAGAAAATCGCCAGTGGTCACCAAGACCACTAGCAGTGGGCAGTGACCACCTATGGTAAATTGTCAGCGGTCCTGTTGACCGCAGTGGCTCCCGATGACCTTTTGGTGGTGCCTCTCACCAACCCTCCACCATGGCTCTACCATTGCAACCACACCACCTGTGAGCTCTGCCCACTCGCAACCTAGCCTTTTCTCCACTGGTGGTGTGGGGGTGGCACAGTATTTTAAATTTTGCATGCATCTCCAGGGGCCCTATCAATTTTTTCTCAGTAACTTGAGCATATGAACATATTTTTTCAATCAAAAAGATGCACTAGAAAGCTAGTTCCAAGACAGAGACATTTGTGTAGGTGTTTTTGGGTTTTGATGTAGTTTGGTTGCTTACTTTGGTAGTCAAAGATAAATGTTCATTTTTTCACTCTAGAGGGCCTATCTTGAGTGTCCCATCTCCATTTTTTGAAAATGTTATATTTTTGGAAAACTAGTTCTGTATACTTTTTAGAAATGATGTAATTTCTTCTAAATTTTGCTCCATGCTCTTTCTATCATGTTTTTGGCTTTTTTGGTTTATGGTGGATATCTTAGCTATTTCAAGTCCAGGGATCATTTTCATGGCACGGGATCTGTTCTTTTGGGCTATACTATTTGTTGTATCAGCTCTTTGCCCTTTTTGATCTTTGTTGATATCATTTGTAAGCATTTTTATGCAAATAAACTGAGATAAAATGCCACTCCATTTATTTTAGGATCATTTTCATCATTGGAACTTATTGTACTCACACTATATTATAAAGTGCCATGGGGGGATAGTTTATTGCCATTTAGTGCCCTCTTCCTTTGTCAAGTTAGTGTCCCTTCCATGACATTAGCCCCATAATGTGTTAGTGACACATGCCTTTATAGGTGTTTGTACCTCACTCTTGATGTGTCTATTTCTTTCTATGTTGGAGGAGTGTTTTTGGCCCACTTTCTCAGTTGACTATCAACTCACCCTATCTGTATTATGGGGGGGGTTCTTCTATTGTTTCTAATTCTTCCTTATTTTAATGGTTCATTGGAGTAAACTATGTATTTAGCTTTTGATCCTATATACTAGGCGATTGTAGTGGCTAGCTACTTATGCATTTTGGTGAGATGGATCATCTACCATATAGACACTCTTGGTTTGTAGCCTTCTATTTCCATGGAGGTTCTTCAAATCAGTAGTTTCTTTTTTATAGAGTTTTGCAGCTTCTTCATGCTTTAGTGGTTCTCTTCATGATCATTCTTTGTTCCTATCTTTTGAAACATTCTCTGCTATCTCTTTTTGGAGTAGGGTTTTTCACATGTGGTTTTCTCTATTTCTCTATTTCATAGATATTTTGTTGTGATTGGGTGCCTCATTAGGCCTTGTTGCTAGGACCCCTTTTTTGCTTTCATAGTTGTGTTTGGTTAGCTTACCTCCTAAGCTTCACTTAAAGGTGGTGTTAGAGTAATCATTTTTTTAAACTTATTAATAAAATCACTTTGATTTAATTAAATAAGTTGCCTATTACTTTAATTTTCTTAAGCTATCTCTTAGGTGCATATAATTAATATTTTATATTAAATATAATGTGCAACCTAGCTTTATTAGGCTTTAGGTTACCCTTTTTAGGTTTCGATCTCCTTTTATAAGGATTGATCTCTTTGTAATTAATAAATCTATTGAATAAACTTTTTTCCATCTAAAAACAATTTTTTTGTTTTCAGATCAAACCCTTGCCTCTTCTTGTCTTTTTCTTCTCTGTCACAAGTTTTGTACATGCAGGTATTCTTGGGCTTCTTCGATTTGATTAGCATATTTTCTCAAATCCGACACTTATCTCTCTATTTATCTTCCTCACTAGCACAATATTAGAAACCCAAGTGGAATGATGAATAGGGTACATAATCTTGGCCTACAACATTTTGTCAGTCTCCTTGAAGATTTCTCCTTCAACTATAGGTTTATAGTTTCTTTGTTTCTTCCTAAATGTTATTGCTTCTAGTTTAAGAGGGATTTTGTGTTTGAAATTTTCACCCATAAAATTCTTTACATCTTAGTAACTCCAAGAAAATACATCTTGAAATTCAATACGTAATTTCCTTATCTCTACCCTATCCTCTGGTGTGCAAAAGTTTATCATCTTTGCAAACTTCTGTCCCTATATTGATTCCATCATATTCACCACAATTTTTTCCTTTCTTATCTCTTTCCTTCTTTATGTATGCATCATGCTTATCAAAAAAAAATTATAAAGAGATTAGACAAGGTAGAATTTTATTACCTTTCAATTGAATCATATTAGGCTATGTTTTATTTTTATCACCTACGCTATATCATCACCATTACATCAGTGCTTCCTTCAAAATACAAGAATTCAAAAGGATCTTCCCCTTCAATAAATTTTTGTATGTGTTTATTATCTTCAAATAGCTTCCATGAATCTTTATTTTCTAGGACATTGAGCCTGAATAAAACTTCTACTTTACAAACATGATCTTTGAAATCAGGGTGTGGTAGGAGCAAAGATGTAGAGACTACCAAAGAATCAGCTTTTGAATTGACATCCCTTGGTACCGATGTAATTGAGAAGGCATCCAAACTCTCAATTTCATCCCACACCTTATTAGAATAGTTCCTCAAGCTTTATTTCTTTACTACATATTGGTTTTTGACTTGTCTCACAACCAATTCTACATCTCCTAGAGCTTTGCGTATCTTAACTCCTTTTTGTTTTGCTGCCATTATACCAAGGAGAAGAGCTTCATACTCTACAATATTTTTTATATTTTTGAAATATAACTTATAAGCCAAGCGTGTCATTTCCCCACTAGGTGATGTCAACACTACCCTTGCACCTAAACCAACTTTAGCATAAGTACCATCAAATTCCAAATTCCACAACTGATCCCTTTTAGTTTGTTCTGATTCTTCTAAAATATTAGGGATGTCAAAGAACAACATATAATTACCAAACTATATTTCATTATACAAGATTTGAAACCTAGGATCATCTTATTTTAGGAGTGTGAATTTTTCCTTTTCTTCTGGTTCTAGCTTCACCTTTTTATCTCCAACTTGGATAGTGGCACAAAATCAATATAGTTTTATCTCTCCCACTATGTCTTTACATAAAATTCTACATAGGGGCATGCCATAGGTTGCAGGGATGTCCACCACTAGAATAGTAAGTTTTATCCTTTTGGAAGGCTTAGCGACAAGGGCAACTTGAGCATCTTTTATCTGTCCAAGCAAAGGCAATTGTTTTTCATCTATTGAGTAACATCTACCAAAAGTTTTATTCAATGGAAGTCCTAAAGATTTTTCTATAGAACTAGTCGTTACATTATTAGAAACTCTTGAATCTATGATGTAATTAATCTATTTCCATTGATAAATTAGGAAATATAGAAGGGGTTTGGTTTTTGATTTGGACATGTGGCTAAGAAAACAAGTTCTTCTTCTTTAAACAACTTAGGGAGTGCAAAATATTCATTAGTCAAAGAAGTTCCACTAGTGCTAGCTTTATTATAATGATCAATAGTAGCATTAATATTAATATGACCTACATATTTGCAATTGATCAGGATTAGACTTCAAGTACTCTGATGGAGATAACTGGATTCTTAACTCTTTATAGTATTGTCAGATGTCAAAGAAATTAGTTGACTTACCTTTGTACTCCTTTTGTGTAGTTAAAGTTACTATGCCACTATCTTTATCAGGTTTGTTTGATGGTGAATTATTCTTGATAGGAATTGAATTGTTAGTCTAATTTATATTCTTCTGACTATTGGTCATTATTGTTAACTAAGGTCCTCCTATAATTGCAAAATGGACACCTCCTACTTCTGATTATAATTCATACTTCAAGAAATAATTTTCAAACTCACCATAATGAGCATGATCATCCTCACTTTTAGGATATTCAATTGTTTTTTCTTTGTTACCCAGCATTTGCCTATATCTGATCATGTTAGCACATGTATCTACATGATGATCTACCCTTAAGACAAAAGAACACATATTTGATCTCTTTGGAACAACTTCAATTGATAACCTATGTTGAGTAGGTGGTATTTGCAAGGTCTTACCTCCATTTAAATGTATAAAACCTTCTTGATAGGGTTGATGAAAAGAATGAGGAGACCTATCGATTTGTTTCTTTGATGAAATGAGCTCATTAGAAAACTTTTCAAGCATAGATTTTTTATTATTTAAAGTACTTGTTGTATTACCCATGGTTTTGGATTGAAGTTATCTTTTCCAATTATCAAAGGCTATCATGTCATCTTCCATCTCCATAGCTAGTGTCTAGGCAACTTGTAAGTTTGCTACATTTTCTCTTCTACTTTGATATCCCAAATTAAGAGGCAAGAGCTAATGTATAAAGTCTTCTTATTATCATCTATAGGTGCACTTGTAGTAGGTTTTCTTTTGATGAGTTTATTAAACTTTTCATTAAAATCTCTCATAGAAATTGATGGCTTTTTCTTTATCTGTACCAATTGTAACAACAATACTTGTGCATCTTTTGTACTTTATAATGTTCTTCAAACCTTTTTTCATAGTATCCAAATCTGTGAATAATCTTGTAGGTAGGTCTCAAAACCATCAACAGCATTGTCCACAAGGGTATCTACAAACATTCTAATAGTGACATCCTCATGTTGAGGATTCACTGCACTACAAGCTTTATGAAAATCACTTAAATGTTATGATGCAAAGATTGTACCATCACCATTAAATTTTGGAAAGTTCTATCTTGATGGTCTTGGAAGATCATTATTTGATTCAAGGGTGAGAGTACCAATATCATCTCCCCAAGGATGTTGCATAGCTACTAGTATAATTTTTTGATTTGTCTAAAAGTAATAGAAACTAGATTCTAGTTTGTCTTAGTAGTAGGAGGAGAAGAAGATTGAATTCATTGTGTTCTATTAGGAGGTACAACTATAGAAAATTGAGTATCTTGGATTTTTTAAGCACATATTCCCTTGTACATACTTTTCTTCTTCTGCAAAGATCTTCTAGGATAGGAAAGTTAGCCTTCTTAAACTATTTGTATATTGAATCAATATTTCCTCTTTCTTTACCAAACTTAGTATATTTGGGATCTAGGATGTATCAGATATTTTAGAAAATAGTGTTTTGAATTTACCTTAACAATATTATGGCAAACACCTCACTACCAAAAGTCCTTTCTTGCAACTCAATTATATGGAATTAGATTACAAATTAATATGAAGGAAAATTTAGAACTTTCATCTAAATCTTCCCTAGTAGAATCACCAAGAACTATTGGTTGATAGTTTCTCCTTCTATTGGATTTTATAACCTAACTCTTTAATACCCAATGTTTTAGAGACACAAAAGGATGTTTACCAACAAATAGGTTAGTGTCTGTATTGTTGGAAATAATTGAAAAGATCATGAATGAAGAATAATGGAACTAGTAAAGAATGTTTTCAATCATTGTTTTGTCATTGATATCAAACTTGCTACTTGTAGGGATGACAATTGCTTAAGTGATCCAAATACTATCAAATGGTTGATTGACAAGGAGGAGGCAATCAATAAGATGAAACTAGAGCACCTAGAGAAACATTGAAGCTACGATGTTGTAATGAAGTATAAGGATCAGCTAAGCCATTGATGAAATAGTGTATTGATGACATACTCTTAGAGGATAGAAACACTGAGACACATCAAAGATGTAAGGATTAAATAAGTCATTTGTAAAGCCTAACTAAGTTCATTTGAGAAAGCCGAGCAAGCTAGTTAGAGCCGAGCAAATTCTTAGTTGAAGCTGAGCAAGTTCAACTATAGTGTGTGTTGAGAAATCCTTCAAGTGCCGAGTAACACAAGATTGTTTAGGTGCTGAGTAATTGTTCAAGTGATGAGTAACTTAGGAAAATACTTCAGGTTTTGAGCATTACTAAATACAGCAGAAGCCGAGTAACACAGAAGGTGTCAAGCATCAGTAAATAAATGATGTCGAGTTGCTACATTATTTGTTAAGTCAAAAGATTCACTAAATTAGTAATGATAAAATTGTTACATTGAATTTTGTGAATTAGTTGGATGATAAGGATGATGAGTAGATATCATGGAATTTTATAAACAATGGAAACCAATTCAAAACAAATTTTGGTGGACTTATCATGAAGTTTCTAGAAGAAGCAATTTGGAGGGAAAAAAATATTGTTTTCTCAGATCAAATCAAGATTTGAGTGGGAAATGAAGAAAATAACTTATTTTTAATGAGTTATAGGTTAGAGATCAAGTGTGCATGTAAGAGGGATTTGATCATAAGAGTGGTCATGCAAAGAAGCCAAGAGAAGGCTAGTGTAAATTGTCAAGAAGAGGACATAGTGAGGAGTAAGCACAGAGCATCAAGACTCTGAATTAATCAGGTGACCATAGAGTGCATTGGTATAATGAGTGGAAGAACTCAAGGAGAAACATCTTGAAGGGTGAACAAGTTGTAAGCACTGCAAGGGAGAAAAACCAAGCAAAGAAAAGAACTAAAGACTGATATGAAATCTGCAAGGTTAAAGTTGAAATATTTATCAGGTCAAAACCTTTCTAATACTCTCTTACCATTGTATTCAATATTGAAATCCTACATTTCTAGGTTATCTTAATAGCTAGGTGGATAAGCCTTAGGAAAAAGATAAGAGATCCTCAGGAGAAGGATAAGAGATCCTTAGAGTGGGATAGAAGATTCTTTTGAGAAGGTGACTATAAATTCCATGGACTTGTGTGGGCCTAACAACTCTATGTAAATCTTTTAATAGGGTAGCATTCTAAGTTGAATGTTCTTAAGTCCTCTAATAAGGCACACTCCTAGCAGGGTGTAGATATCCTTTAATAGGGTCATATTTAACAGTGTGTAAAGCCTCAAATAGGGAAAACCATCATAAGTAGTTGAAATCAATTGTGTAGTTATTTTGTGGGTGTCATCCCCACCCTCATTTTACCTTCTTATTCCTAGAGGGTTTTTGGGTCATCAAAATCCTTTGTGTTATGGTGTGATGCATGTTTACTTTTCATGATTGTTTAATGTTTAATTGCATGCATGATAAGAAAGTAAAAGCGATAGTACTTATGATTGATCTATGTTTTATTAGAAAGTTTGGATTGCACATTATTGGATCTTGAATGACTGATTCACCCCCCTCTCAATTATTCTAAAAAAATTCTAACAATTGGGATTAGAGCACTCTGCTGATTTGTTTCAAGGTACTAGCAGCAGGAAGATCAAGATGCCCAAGAGAGAAGTTCCCAAGCTAAACAAATACAAATTTGTTGCATGGAAAAGTCTAATGAAGCTACACCTTGGATCACTAGGTGACTATGGACAGACCTCAATCATAGTTGGTCATGTAGACCCTTCAGGACCCCTCACTACAGATGACATAAGAAAGAAGAAGGAGCAAAATCAAGAGATGTTAGATATTGCTTTAGCAGTAAGCTATGCCGAGTATGATGACATCAAAGAATGTGGTACTACACATCAGATGTGAGAAACATTATCAATAATCTATGGACAAGATGATAATGTCAAGAGAGCCAAAAGAGAGAGCCTAAGAGGAAAGTTTGATGACATGAAAATGGAAGAAGGAGAGAATGTTGCTCAATATGGTGCAAGGATGAAGGAAGTGGTAAGTGCCATAAGAAGCCTAGGAGGATAGCTAGCAGAAGAAATAATATGTAGCAAATACTTGAGAAATTTTCTTCCTATCTATGCTATAAGAGTATCAGCCATCCAAGAGCTAAGGTGTGTACCAGGAAATGCATTGTCATTTGAAGGAATAATTTGAAGACTCACTGCCTTTGAGCTATCTAACTTTGACAACTACAAGACAGAAAACTTTGAATCTGCATTCAAAGCCAAGATGACAATAAAAAAAAATGAGGAGGTGCAAACAAAGAAAAAGAGTGGAAAAGGAAAGTATGTATCTAGTGACAGTAGCACTGATGAAGATGATGTAGACTAATTAGAGGCATTACTAGCAAGAATATTTCATAGAGGAAGAGGCAAATTCAAAGGTAAGATGCCAATCATTTGTTTCAATTGTAATGAAGTTGGTCACATAGCAGCTAGATGCACACAAAAGAAAAACTACAAGGATGGAGGCAACTTCAAGAACAAAAAGGAGTACAACAAGGAATACAAAGGTAAAGGCAAAAGATGCTACATGTTTGAAGAAGACTCTGATGAGAATGATGATGAAGTAGTCTATGTGGCTATGAAAGATGAATCAAAATAAGATGAAACAACTGCCCTAGTAACCTACATGAATAAGAATAACAAATGGATCATAGACAGCGGATGCTCTCATCACATGACTAGAGACAAAAGTAAGTTCATTTCATTTACTCTATATGAAGGAAATAGTGTTAGATTTGGTAACAATGCACCATGTCAGATCAAAGGGAAAGGTAGTACCAAGCTTACTAAAAAGATATCATGTGATAATGTATACTATGTTGAAGGCCTGAATTATAACTTGTTAAGTGTCTCATAGTTAGGCAACATAGGATGCAAGGTTGAATTTGAAAAAGGAGTTGCTAAGATTTATGATTCTCAAGGAAGTCTAATAGGGAAAGGTGATCAGACTAGGAGTAATTTGTTTTACCTAGACATGGAAGATGCTTCTTGTCTCATTGTTCAAACTGATGATGTATGGTTATGGCACAAGAGGCTATGTCATGTAAATTTTGACAATCTAATAAGCATCAGCAAAATGAAGAAAGTTAGAGCTCTACCAAAGTTGAATAAGTCTGATAACACCATGTGCAAACAATGCCAACTAGGGAAGATGACCAAGTCAACCTTCAAAAGAAAGGCTTATACTTCTAATGAAGTATTAGAGCTAGTTCATACTGACTTGTGTGGTCCTATTGAATTACAAAGCTACAAAGGTGACATATACATAATGCTATTTGTAGATGACTATTCAAGGATGATGACAGTCATGTTCCTAAAAAAAAAATTAGATGCATTCCAAATTTTTAAATGGTACTTGGCCAAAGTTGAGAAAGAGACTGGGAGAAATCTAAAATGTCTCAGATTTGATAGAGGAGGTGAATTCACATCAAGAGAATTTGATGAATTTTGCAATGAAAGATGAATCAAAAGGTAGACATCAACACCTAGGACTCCACCTTAGAATGGTATAGTAGAAAGAAGGAATAGATTAGTTATTGACTCTGCCAGGACCTTAATGATGGAGAAAAATGTTGCACTCAAGTATTGGAGAGAAGCTCTAAGTACTACAATCTACACACTCAAGTCAAGAAAGGTACAAATGCAACACCTTTTATATTATAGTATGGGCATTCTCCTAATGTAAAACATTTCAAAATATTTGGATGCAAATGCTATATATATAAAGAGTCTAGAAATGGAAAGTTTGATGCAAAGAGTGAGGAAGGCACATTTCTTGGTTATTCTACTAGAAGAAAAGCTTATAAGTGCTTGAATGTTAACATTAACAAACTCAAAATGATAATCAACAACAAAATCCAGTATCTGTCGAGTCACATATAGTGAATGTTGAGTAGTAGACACATTTAGAAGCCAAGCTGTAGAATACAGAGAATGTTCATTCAAATTTTGAGAACTGTCAGCAGGAAGAAAATGAAGAAATATCTGATTGAAATACACATGTAGGTTCAAATTCTTAAAGAGACAACATGAAAACAAGGAAAGAACCAGTATTGGCAAAGTATGTAAGAAAACATCATCCTGCAAATCAAATTATTGGAAACAACAAGGCAAGGCCAATGACAAGGAATAGAGTTAGAAGTGAAACATGCCTGCTCAGCAAAATGGAACCAAAAATAGTAAGTGAAGCCATAAAAGATGATGACTGGTACAATGTTATGAAAGAAGAAATAGAACAAATTGAGAAGAACAAGACATGGACCTTAGTCTCAAGACCAGCTAACAAGAATGTAATTGGAACCAAGTGGGTGTTTAGAAACAAGTTATATGAGAATGGTGAAATCATAAGGAATAAGGCAAGACTAGTCTATAAAGGGTATGCACAAGAAGAAGGACTAGACTATGGAAAAACTTTTGCTCCAGTTGCTAGAATGGAAGGAGTAAGGACCTTACTAGCATATGCAACCTTCAAAGGATTTAAAGTCTATCAAATAGATGTTAAGTTCACATTTCTAAATGGTATACTTGAAGAGGAAGTCTACATAGAGCAACCAGAATGATTTGTTAATGAAAATTAAAAAAATAAGGTATGCAAATTACATAAGGCTCTATATGGATTAAAGAAAGCCCCTAGAGCTTGGTATGAGAGACTTCACAAGTATCTAGTGCAAATAGGATTTGAAAGAACTAATGATAACATCAACATGTACATCAAATTAGAAGAAGGTAAGGATACCCTTGTATCTAAAATCTTTGTGGATGACATAGATTTTGGAGGAAAAGAAGCACTTTGCAAAATTTTTGCTGACAAAATGAAACATGAGTTTGAGATGTCTATGTTTGGAGAAATCAAGTTCTTTGTTGGATTGAAAGTACATCAACTAAAACATGGTATATTCATGACACAATCAAAGTACATCAAAGAGACACTAAGGACATTTGGATTGGAAGACTCCAAACCTATCAGCACACCAATGGGAATAGAAAATTAGCTATCCAAAAATGATGAATTAGCTAAAGTCAATCAAACAATGTATAGATCCATGATTGGAAAACTACAATATGTTGTACATAGTAGACTAGACATAGCATTAGCAGTTGGAATAGTGGCTAGATTCTATGCTAATCTTAAAGAAAATCATCTGATGGCAGTAAAAAGGATAATGAGGTATCTCAAAGGAACTAATGATTTTGGCCTATATTACAAAAGGAATGAGAAGTTTGAGCTCAATGCATACACAAACGTAGATTTAGGAGGCAACATTGATGAGAAGAAAAGCACAAGTGGTGGAGCATTATTCTTAGGTAAAAGGCTAGTTACTTGTGTAGACACCTAAATTTGATTGCACCACTTTGGTAATCTTATTTAGTTATCTTTGAAGGCATCATTAATTAAATTCCTATTTAATTAATCCTTTTCCATCCCCTAGTTGATTAATCCTATTAAATCATCTATAGTCCTAATTGATAAATCAAATAACTTATAATTTATCAATTAAATCCTATTCTTCTATCTAATTCCAAAATTCTCATTTATTAAATAAATCTATTTGATAAATAAAACCCTCAAATTTAATAACCCCTAACCTATCCCTAACCCTTCATTTAGCCTAATCCACCCCATCCACCCATACTAACCAAGCTTAGCCACTAACTCACCCACCCTCATGAATGCCATCCACTTGCATATCTCTAAAAAGCCTAATCTAATCTTAAATCACCTCAAATCCCCCCTCTAACCTTGTCACATTCCCTAAGCAAGCTTAAGACTTTTTTTTCTAAGCCAAACAAAGTCAACAATCTCAACTCCCTCCAAAATATCCGCACCACCAAGCCTTCATTTCTCTTAAAAAGCCATAAACACTCTTACAAGCCCATTCATTACTCTTAAAAGCCATTTATGAAGGGTCTTTATGAAGATATTATCCCTTGAGCCTCCTTTGTTGACTCATCCTTGCCCTTTCCTCCATCCACTCACCCTGTGACATGTGTCACTCTCTAGTTGGTGCTAAACAAGCACAATCTATGTGCTCCCCTTTGAGTGCATCCTAGCCCTCCTTAAGCTTTCATCTCTCCTTGCATTTTAGCCCTCCATCCCTCAAGCCCTTAGCTTATAAATTGAACCCCCTCCCAAGCCATAACATCACAACCTTTAAGCTGAACTTATAATGCCATTTTGAGAGAAAGTTTTACATTAAATCCATTCACCCAAGCCAAAATCCATCAAGAACACCATTGAAGCTAGTTTGAGAAGCTTAAGCATACATCCCAAATCCTATCAAATAGATTCATCCCTAAATCAAGTGACCATCGTCATTGGGAGAGCCATTCCATGGCTCATGTTCTCATTTGAGAGTTTCACTTTATCTATCTCATATGTTATGGTTCTTATGCTAGTTAATGCTTTTATTTTTGAATAGATTAGTATTACTTGCTAACATATTTCTCATATACATTTTGGCACACCTCGTGGGACCCCACTATGGGTCATTCAATCATCCATTTCTATCTATATATTATTTTTTCTAATAATATGATGTTTCTTTTTGTTTGAGTGAGTTGTAGGGTGTTTTCCTTATTTTTGCAGTTTCAAGGGCACACTTGGGAAGAAGACATACCCTCTAAAATCCAAAAATAATAAAAAATATTAAAAATTTTAGAAAAAATCTACGCATTTTAGTTCTTTTCGCATAGTGTCATCTCCGCAGATTGGCATCTGTACCTAGCAACCTATCATCTTCGCCAGATACTCTGTTGTCTCTACAACCACATTGACATCTCTGAAGTTTGGCATCTTTGCCTGGTCTTCTGCTATCGGCGTCGCCACTAAATTGTTGTCTTCACATCCTTATCTATCATCTCCATAGTTCAGTGCCACCACTTCTCCTTATCTGTCATCTCTGCTGCTGCCTCTCCTTTTCTGTCATCTTTGCCACGACAAAAAATCAACTGTCATCTCTGCATTTCAGCATCTATGCCTATTTTCTGATTATCTTCATGTAAACTTGACTATCATCTTCACCTACTTCTCTATTATCTTTGCAGATTAGCGTCTCTGCAGTTCAGCATCTTTGCAGTTTGGCATCTCTGCCTGATGAAATATCGTCTCTGCCTATTATTGTTGCATTTCTATTTTATCATCTCTGTTGCATTTCTGTTTTAGCATCAAATTTTAACTTTTGGTGTTTCCATAGAGTAGAGGTTTTTCTAATCATTTTTATGCTTAGGAAAAAGAACCAAAAAAAGTTGATTTTATTTTTCCCATAGTTAAGCTTCAATTTTTGAGATTTTTTGGGTGACTAATCAAATTGGCTTTTGTAGCTATTGCAAGTTGGAGCATATATGAAACCACTAACCATGTTTCTTGCAAATTCTCCTTACATGGTTGTCATGTCCCCTTTTCAAATAATAAAAAAATAATAATCTTTGCTAAGACAGGCAGGCCCAAGAAAGTGAAGTTTCAGAAAAAGGGGGGGTTAATCTTTGGAAACCGTTGGACTAATAAATGAAATTATTATTAAAATATGTTTCATTAACCTCTCTTGGACGTGAGTTACGGTTATGGCCTCTTTTAAGGAGTTTGGAGGCATTTTGGGAGGGAGGAGAACTTGATTTTTGCTCATTCTTTGTTATTCTTCAGAGGCTGCCAAACCTGTGGAGAAGGAGACCCAAGAACGGGAGTTTGCAGGTTTCCAGGGAGACCCAAGAACGGGAGTTTGTAGGTTTCCAGGAAGGCTAAGGATGGGAGTTTGAAGCCATTCCATGTGCATGCTCATATAGAGTTCGCCTTTGTGCTGAATAGTGTAGATTTATTTATTAATAATAGGTGAAGCTGTGAAGCTTTTGGCACCATTTCTGGCATACCCGATTTGGGGTTTCTTGAGAAATTTGGACGATCTTTGTGATATTAGTTGTTTGATCTTAAAGATCTGATTAAAGATTGGAAATATCATACAAAATCAGAAAAGGGACATTTCAGTGGTATCAGAGCCATGATCTTGCCATCCTGAGGGTTTTAGAAGCTTGCATGTCAGTTTTGACAACTACCCAGATCTTGCATGTCAGTTTTGACAACTACCCAGATCTTGCATGTTAGTTTTGACAACTACCTAGATCTTGCATGTCAGTTTTGATAACTACCCAAATCTTGCATGTCAAAATTTATGGTTGCATTCTACTTCTAATCATATGCATGTTAGTTCTTGGTGAATTTGGTGGTTGCATGTTGCTTCTAATCAGCTGCATGTCAAAATTTATGGTTGCATGCAACTAAGTGAAAAAGAAAAAAGATATTTGCAGCGAGAAAAGAATAAAAAATTTTTGATCAAACCTCCAATTGAAAGTAAAAGTACAAAATCCAAGGAAGGGAAAAGTATGGCTGATCCAGATGAGATGGCAAAGAAATTCTTCCAAGACATCCAAAATACTTAGAAGCAAACAGTGGATAGTTTGGCTGAAACTAGAGAGGCTTTGAGAATATTGACAGAAAAACTACAAGGAGTTGCATCTATTAATGAGAAAGGGAGCACTTTAGAGGAGGCAAGAAATCTAAAATCCACACCATCTAAATCAACCAAAACTATTTTCTTGCCTGCAGATGAGCCACCAGTACCAAATCCAGCCATTAATCCTATGGAAGAGGTTACAGGTAACTTGATTACATTAAGAGCTACTTATAATGGCTTAGATGATGACTTTCGTAGTTCAGTTCCTTTTAGAGAATATGTGGATATGATGAACACTTTGATGCCCAAGAAAGAGTACAAAAGGGAGCATGACATAAGTGGAAGAGAGCTCAAAAATAAAATAAGCAAGTTTATAGCACCCACTTTTGATGGAACAAATAAAATTTTAGCTAGAGCATGGCTACAAAAATTACAGACCTTCTTCACACTTAACCCCATGAAGGAGAGTGATGTTGTTCAAATTTCAAGTCTACACTTCGAAGATGTAGCCTATGATTGGTGGTATCATGGAATGACTACTCAAGGTCATCATCAGGTAACTACATTTGATGATTTTAGTCAAAGAGTGATAGATAGATTTGACCTCAAAGATGATGATTATGAGGATGTTTTTGTGCATGATGGTGAGATACCTAGTGTAGATGAGCAGACATTGAGCATTCATGACTTTTCTGAGAGAGAGTACCAGGCACAGTTAGATGCTTCATCACATGAGGTTGAGGCTAGTAATACTTCACATGATTTATTCCGCCAGCTGAAGGTGTGTGAAGATAGTATTGTCACTACATTATCTCATCATGACAGTGATTGTTTGGGTGCTACCATGGATTTGATTAACAGATTGCACGATGTTGTCTTTTCTTGTGCCAGGAGCTTATCCGATGTTTGTATTAGTTTTTATACATCGGTGTTGGGCTTTGTTCATATATCTAGTCGACCATAATTGCTGGAATGTGTTGATGATATTTCATATTTGGCAGTGTGTACAGATGAGTCCCAGGATCATATTGGCATTGATGACATCCAGGAGGATGTAGTGGGTAGTTTTGAAGACTTAGTTTCCTTGGGTACAGAGGAGTTGGACAGTAGTGCTAATGTTTTTGATACTCCGTATGTTGATATGAGCTTTAGATTTAATTCACAGGGTATGGATTGTAATACTCTAGAGACTAGTGACTTTGAGGATACTCCTTTAGACAGTGCATCAGAGGAGGTTTGTAGGAGACAGTCAAGCCAATGCCATCATGTGCCTAATCAGCTAAGAGTTAGTGACCGAGACATTGCTATCGCTTGCCAGCATTTTGATTCTGCTCATCAGTTGTTAGCAGTTTATGGATGGGGTTCTCCTACTAGTGATGAGCAGGAAGGCAGTTATCTTTCCTTGACAGAGATCCACTCTTTATGGGAGGCTATTCAGATTTTGAGATAGAATTATATGCAGTTGGTAGCTGACAGAGATTATCTTATGGAGTGGGGTAGTATAGCATATGATGCATTGTTGGCCAAGGAAGATGAGGTGAGTGAGCTTACTAAGCAACTTGAGGTGACTTTTGAGATTCTTGAGAGTACATAGTTGGCTTTCAAGGAGTCGCAGTTTCATTTGGCTAAGGTGACCATGGAGTTAGAGTGGCTACAGTCTTTTTCTGATTCTATATAGTCACAAGCTATGGTGTTTGGTGATCCGAGGATGTCCATGGCCGAGATTTTCAGAGACAGTGGAGATGGGGATGCATCCATCCTTGATACTAACATTGGCATATCAGGTTCATTCCCACTAGAGTCAGGTTCAGTTGAGTTGGGTTTTGTAGCAAATTGTTGTATGCCTGACATGCTGGTGGCCTCTAGTACTGATGGTACAGAGACTAGAGATGTATCAAAGAGCATGTGTGATGTTGGTGAGTCGATAGTTGGCATGGTTCCTACTAGTAATACTACTCCCTTGGTGATATCTTCAGAGATAGTAGTCAATTCCAACATGGTTAATGATCAATTGCAGTTAGTTTCATCTAGATTACAGTCTGAGCCACTGACTGAGATTGGCGCATTCTATCGGCATTACACTGTGAGGTACGTTCATCAATTTACCTTTGATGACCATGTTAATGAGATTATGATATAGAGATGTACTTTGGTTCCTAGTGCTTATCATCAGTTATGGAATAGTTTGATGCCTCGGGATGAGAGTTGTGATGGGCACGACATGGTGATAGGTCTTGCAGTTGATAGCTTGATAATACATGACTAAGAGCAGGAGTTTTGGAGTGATGCTTCAGTAGGGTATGTACATTAGTTAGCAATTGATCCTTGTGTTGAGGAGTTGATGGTAGGAAAATTTGGTTTGGGTTCCATTTCTTGTTGTTCATCTTGTGATGGCTTTTCACCATCAGGGGTGCATGGGAGTTATGGTTATGAGACAGTGGCTGATGATCTACAGAGTTGTGTTGATTGCAGGAGTTGTACAGTGTGTGGATTCTCCATACTTGGTATAGTTTCATATGAGAGCATTCACCATTGTTGCAGAGTTGGATTGTACATTTCGTATAGGCTAGTGGGATGCGTTGATGGTATTTATTGTGTTGGCAGTTTGATTTGTCCACTTTACTTGGGTTCTAATGTTCTAAGAGTTTGTGTCTCATGGGTTTTTGACTATGGTGGTGGTGATTTTGGAGTTTGGTTGAGCTATAATTGTCAGTTTGATTATGGATTCCTCTTGGTCATATTGCAGAGGATATTGCAGGAGCCTGTGTTAATTGGTAGTAGTATAGTTCATGACTACATTTGGGATCCAGGTGGATTGATTGGTTTATTGTTCAGCCATTGGTTGAGGACAAGAAATTTTTTGGGAGGGGCGGACTTGTCATGTCCCCTTTTCAAATAATAAAAAAATAATAATCTTTGCTAAGACAGGCAGGCCCAAGAAAGTGAAGTTTCGGAAAAAGGGGGGGTTAATCTTTGGAAACCATTGGACTAATAAATGAAATTATTATTAAAATATGTTTCATTAACCTCTCTTGGAAGTGAGTTACGGTTATGGCCTCTTTTAAGGGGTTTGGAGGCATTTTGGGAGGGAGGAGAACTTGATTTTTGCTCATTCTTTGTTATTCTTTAGAGGCTGCCAAACCTGTGGAGAAGGAGACCCAAGAACGGGAGTTTGCAGGCTTCCAAGGAGACCCAAGAACGGGAGTTTGCAAGTTTCCAGGAAGGCTAAGGATGGGATTTTGAAGCCATTCCATGTGCATGCTCATACAGAGTTTGCCTTTGTGCTGAACAGTGTAGATTTATTTATTAATAATAGGTGAAGCTGTGAAGCTTTTGGCACCATTTCTGGCATATCCGATTTGGGGTTTCTTGAGAAATTTGGATGATCTTTGTGATATTAGTTGTTTGATCTTAAAGATCTGATTAAAGATTGGAAATATCATACAAAATAAGAAAAGGGACATTTTAATGGTTTTATGCTCTTGGAAAATGAACTTGAATGTTTAAACACTTGTCTTTGAATGCATGTTGCTAAAATGAACTTGAATGTTTAAACATTTTTCCTTTGAATGAATGTTGCTCAAACATAATCTTGAATGCCATGGATTAAAATCAATCTTTCTTGGAATGCATGCTCAAAACAAAAAAACTCAATCTTGAATGCAAAGGATCAATTAACCATTGCAATATCTCACACTTCAATTTTTGGGCATAAAAAGAACCTAAATTCACATTTTTGTAATTTTCTAAGTTATAAAAACTAATAAAAATGCTTTGAGTGAGTTTGTAGTTGGACTCACCCTCTTTAATCACCCATCATTCTAACCATTGGTTGCAATCTCAGCGCCATCTATGGGGATGGGTCCACCTAAGAGGGTGTTAAGTGCTCCACAAAAATCAAACTCCACTTACTTGGGTTTTCATTAGTTTTTCTAAATTAGAAAATTCCTTGAATGCACATTAGTCTTGCTAACACTTCATTTGGGCATAAAAAAAATGAACAAATCTTAATTTGGAGGGCCCCTGAGCACACACTTGACAATCGAGTTTCACATATCCTTTTTTTGGGCTTAAAACAAAATCACACCAACTCTTGAATGCCTTAAAGGAAATTAATCGATACTTGATGTGGAGGGCCTCTGAGCATGCGAGTTTACTTTCTTGTTGACCCTAACTCTTCTTCTTGTTCACATTCTTTGATCAATTTTGGTTTGTTGAAATATTTCAAAGTTGGAATTGAACATTTGCATCTTAAACATGAGTGCTTGCAAAGTCTAGATCAGCACACATAAGATTCAGTTGGTAAAAGAACAAACGTGTTTTTTAGCCCAACATCATCTAAGTCTTCTCTCCCCTTGTCATCTTTTGAGGCCATCTTGGGTGCATAAGATTAGGATCCAAAATTTTGTTTAAGAATTAGGAGGCCTGCTTGGGGATTTCATCACCCCTTGGGATGACCTCAACTCTAGCATTTCGACAGAGTATAAAGATCGAGAGGTGAATCCAAAGACACCTCTCTTGGAATCAAAATTTTTTCACTTGGGCTAAGTCTCAAGGAACTTTATACTCTTGAGAAGTGAAAGAGGAGAAGTGGGTTACCGCTCCTCTCGGCTGTGTGACATCTTTTTGGTTTCATCTAGGGATTTGGGCCTCACGTACCTTAGGTATATCGAGGACTCCCTAGCTAAACCAATTGTCAGCCTTGCAAACAACCATCTAGGGTGTTAATGTGTTTGAAGTGACTAATCAAAATATTTGTAAAACATACACACTCCTTGGCGTGAGTATCACATTCTGAGAATCAAAAACTTCTATTTGGTTGTTCCTATCTATTGCTTGATTTTTTACTTTTTGAATGAATATTTGCCAAACATGGTCAATCCTAGCTTAGGGCATACTTAGCGTAGTCACTACTTGTTTCAAAAGTTGAACAAGTTGAAGCAAAGCAATTGAGATCTCTCAAAGCCAAGAAGATTCAAGAATTCATGTCAAGACAACCCAAACCCAAACAAAAGTTTCACAAAGCCAAACTCAAGCCATCTTAGGCATACCAAGAACTTTCAGCCAAGAGAAAGGAAATAACACCAAGCCCTCGAATTGCAAAACTCCACAAAGCAGAGGAAAAAGTTGCCAATGAAGCCCTTCAAGACACCTGGTTAGATTGCACCATCCAACTTAACCAACATCTAGGAGTTAGCCCTGCTTATGCATTACCAACTAGGCATGATTTCTATGATTAGACCCCCTTGTTTCTCCACATCTTCTTGTATAAGCTCCACTTTAGAGTCATCCTTGTAGGTAAGCCAACCGTCCTTAGTCATCCCCTTAAGCATTTTAGCTCATTCATCTCATTTAGTTCTAAACTATCTAGCTAGCAATCCAAAAACTTCACATCCAAGCCTTCAAAATTGTTGTCACCTTGCCAAAAGTTTGTCATTCCTAACATCTTCCAAATCCACCAATCTCACCAAGGTTATCCCTTTGATAGAGTTTTGTCTAGGTTAATCTAGCTTTGTCACTTGTTATCCCTCATCAACTTGAGCTAAAGGTTGGGATCCACAAGTGGTCAATCTTGTGTTCTTCCTAAAGGATCATCAGTCTATCCTTAAGTTGACACAATCACCACCAAGCTTGCACATAGGAAAGAAGACCTTTCATAATTTGGTAACATATCTTTGAAGTTAGAATCCCATACCCAATCCTCCTTAGGTTTATCATATAGCTTTGCCTCAACCTAAGAAATCATTTGCATAGAAAATCCTTCTCCCTTTGCATCCATTAGCATTGTTGCATCTCATCCCTAGGAAACATTCTGCATTTTCATGCCACCCGTCACTCGCTTAGCCAAGAAGAAGAGAGAAACAATGGATCCCTATCATTTGGATCAAACAGCATCGCTCCCCTTGAGCACTCAACCATCCTTCAGCCTAGAGAACACTATACCATCACCTACTAACATTGAAGCTTTCATGAACCAACCAAGAAATGCAGTATTGGTGAACACCATTATAGACAAGAAAAAAGAAACAATCATGGCTAACTTTCGAAGGGACAACATAGGAGCCTTCGACTTTGGAAGACCTCCTCCCTTATCAGATCCATCTCACCCATTGTTTGGACAACTACCACTCCCAATAGGCTCTTATGATTCAAATTATCCTCAATATGTGCCAAAAGAAGAGCCTCAAGCCAATCCTTATGATCTAATAGACCCAAACATACCAGCCTCCATTCAAGTTGAAATCTCTCTTCTGTAAGCCAATCCAGCCACCACCACTCCACCATCGATCCATACCACTCCATCCCAAACCCCTTTGCCCAAAACACCTCATCATTCACTCCCTTCACTATTGTTGCTACTACTCTCCAACCTAGCCTTCCAAATCCACCCATCTTGCAAATCAATGCTAGTATCTTTGGACAACCTCAACAATATACAATCGGGATGCCACCCATGGGGCCAAGTAATCAACCTTTCATCACCCCCAGCCTATTTACCTCAGCTCAGAACACCATTCCATCATTTCCATTAGGTCCTTGGAGCTCACTGCCATCAACCACAAATCCACAAGCTACTACCCTCACTCCACAAAGCTATCAAACCCCACAAGCTACTACCAATGTTCTGCCAAGATCTCAAGTGACTCAAGCTCTTTCCACCACTCTACCAAGCTTTCAAATCCAGCCACCAAGCTATCAAACCCCATCAGTTCCATTCCCAAGCTTTCAATTCCCACCACCTCCACCACCAACTAATCCATTACCTCCTATTACCAACTATTTTTCTATGCCACTTCTAGGAGGAAATCCACCACCACCAACCACCAATTACTTGGCCTCTTTTTCCATGCAGATACCTTCCCAAATGGGGGCACAACCCACATATATTGGTCAAACTCCTCAAATCCAAAGTCAAGTTCCACAAGCTCCCCAATCCTTTCCCCAAGCTTCACAACCATCTTATACCTTACCTCCACAAAGGAATCCATTTATCCCATAGCCAACTTATGTTCCTCAATCCCAACCTCAAATCCAATATCAGCAAAAAGCCTCACAACACATGCAGCAATATGTGCCACCTCCACCTTAGCAACCCATCATCCACCATTCAGTTGCCCAAGCCATGTACAATCCCTACCAGCCCATACCTCAAAGCCATCCATATTCCATTGCCCCATCTAACACATACCTACCTCAGGGCGCTCCTACATTGGGGGCACCCCAGTCATCACCCATTAATGCAGAATGGGAAGCCATGAAGACAGCTTTGAAGAACATCCAGGAGGGAAATGATCCAAAAACTTCAAGTTTGAGAATGTGTGTCCTTACCCATTTGACAGAGCCATTACTATGACTCCATTCTCGAAGCATTTTGAGACACCCAAGTTTGACAAATTTAGAGGAAAAGGAGACCCTATAACACATATCAAAGAATTCTATATGCACTACCAAGAAGTGGCATACGATGACATCTTCCTCTTGTGTCTCTTTTCCAAAAGCTTGGCCGGACCAGCTCTTGAATGGTTTTATAGAATACCATATGGCACAATTAAAAACTTTGCTAAATTGTCTGAGGCATTTGTAGCCCAATATGCCCATCTTGTTAAAACAAAGCTATCAGTAGTTGATCTTTTCCACACTAAGCAAAAAGGTGGAGAAAGCCTTCCCAAATATTTGCAAAGATGGAAAACCCTTACCACTCACATATCTTGTACCTTTCCAAAATTCCATTTGGTGAAAATGTTTATTGATATTGCCCATCCCAACCTAGCTCACCACATGACCATGAACTGTTTGTAGACCTACAAAGATATCAAAGAGAAAGGAATGATCCTTGAGCAAGGACTCATTAAAGATGGTGTGGTCAAGATTTACAAGGAGGCCAACTAAAATCAATCACATTCCAATGACAAGTCTAGGTATTGGAACAAAAACAAGCAGGTTGCAATAGATGGCGTCACTGACACCAGACATGTGAATATTGTTAGTCCTTCTCAAAACCAGTCCAACCCACCTTATCAACCAAACAATCAACAAGCTATCAACTACCAATAGCAGAATCACCAAAGCTATCAAAGCCACAATCCAAGACCCAACTTTTAAGTGTCTAGCAATCAAGCTAATTCCATCAATATAGCTTCAGGGTAAAAGCCCAGATTCCAACCTACACCTAGAAATTATACACCCCTTGGTGAGCCTTTGGATGTCATTTTTGAGAAATTAGTCAAGGAAAACCTCATCAAATTTCCTCCTACCCAAAAAAGTGACCAAAGCCAATCCAAATCTGCATGGTACAAAGACAATGAGTACTGCAAATTTCATAGGGTAAAAGGTCATGCGATCCTCAAATGCATGAAACTGAAAGATTATGTACAGGACCTCATTGATCGGAAAGAAATCACCGTTGGTGCCAAAACTTCTCCTAATTAAGGCTTATAGATCTATCAAAATGCTTTTCCTCCTCACAACAACCAAAATCCTTGAAAAGCACCTATCCAAACCAACAATAATAACACCAACAACTGCCAGCCAAACCAATAGCATGGGAAGAATGTTAGTGTAGTTTTTTATTTTTCCTATTTTGCTAGGTTTTTCCTACACTTTTAATAATCTTTCTTAGGTTAATAAAGCATGTCTTATTAAGTGAATGGTTGTGAGGTGTCACCTTCCTACATGTGAGCATCCATTAGCTATCTTGGGAAGATACTTAGCTATCTTTAGTTCGATATAAGCATGCTACTTGGCTTGTATTTGCATCTCTTTTTTTTGCATCCTCTTAATGCTATTTTGCTTTCAACATTTGCATTACTCTCTTGGAGACTAACTCTATGATGCTATTTTGATTTGTATCATTTGCATTCATAGTTTAGATATTTATTCTTTGCACTAGTTTTCTGGGTTATTAATCTTATCAGATTCTAACATGGTATCAGAGTTTTTCTATGTGTAAGAGTAGATTTTAGTTTCCTTATTTGAGAGATTTGGGGGGGCTAATAAACTTTATTGTAGTTTTTTATAAAATGAAGTATGCTCTTCTCTTGCATCTTTGGATGATCTTGAGAATCAGAAAAGTTTTGACAAAAACAATTTTTGTCTGGGGTTTCAATCTCAAATCTGACAACCAACTTACATATTCTGAGTTTTCAATCAGTATTGCAGGTTCCAACATGCCATTGATGGACTTAGGAAGCTGATCCAACATTTGCATGTCATATTTTGGTTGCTGGGGTCAGTTTTTGATTTTTGGAGCCATTTTTTACTGTTAAAAGCATCTAATTTACACTACAGTAGCATCTTCTGTACATCAAAAAGAAAAACACTTTCTGGGTTTTGTTCACAGCCCCAAAAAATCATCTGGGTATCTTTTAGATTTTGCATGCAAGCTGTATATTTTGCTGAATCAAGCATAAAAGGCTATAGCCATACCCCTCTCTGTTGGTAGTCGCAGATTTGAACGCAGTTTTCAAATGTCTCGTTCTTGCTCATACGGGCTCTAATTTTGATTATTCTTGTTATGAACTTGGCTATTTTTTTTGTGTTCTATCCACTAGTGGAGTTGTTTTTTAATTTTCATGCATAAAACTTTCAAAAATTGCAGATTCTTGGCCGTAACAATGCACAGTTCTTGTTTTGAAAACTTTGGAGGATCATAAATTTCTCATACGACCTCATATCGAGGCGATTCTTTTTTTGAAAGTGCATAATTTTTTTAGTAGATCGTAGTGGTGCTATTTGTTTCCTTGATTATTGTGCCCAAGTTTCACTTTTAGCATATGCTCTTCATGAGAGTTTGTAATGCATTGAAATCAAGATCACTAAGTATTTCTTTCTAGTGGTAGTTGTAAACGCACTAAAATAAAGTACCAAATCATATTTCTTTGGGGGGGTTCTTTGATTGAGTAAAAAGGGGGGGCATTGTCGTGGTTGGGTTCTCTTCTTTTTAGCATTTCTTCATCATGGATCAAACAAATATACCCATCCTAACTCCATACAATTACTTTGAGTGAAAATCACATATGACAATTCACTTAAGGAAAGATGGATTAAATAGGATAACTATGGGACTTGAAACTGAACCTGCTAAAGATGAAGATAAGCCTAAGTGGTTTAACAAATGTGATGAGGCATATGGAACATTGTGTTTGTCTATTTCTCCTGACTTGCTATTTCACATTGAGTCTTTGGATACACCAAATGAAGTATGGACAAAGCTAGAAACACTATTTGGCACACAAGATTCAATGAGGGGTCATATGTTGGAAAATGAATTAATTAGTTTGAGTCCAGGCAATTTCAACACAATCCAAGATTTCTTCACCAAATTGAAATCACTAAGGCTGCAGTTAAAACAATGTGGAATTGAAAAGAAAGATGAACAACTGATTCTTAGTATTCTCTTTAAGCTAAGTTTAGAATATTCTGTGTTTGTCTCTACCTTCTATGCTACTAAGGGTGCACTTGGTACTCAATTCACCATGAAATCTTTAGATAATTTTGTTGTCAATCTCACTCGAGAACAGGACAAGCTAATCCAGATGGGCACTCTTAAGTCCTCTAAGTCACATGCCTTGGCTACCAACCAAGGCACAAAAGAACAACAAGGACAAAGTAGTAACAACAATAGTAAGGACAAGAAACAAAAGAATAGCAAGGAGAAGAAGGATCAGATACCAGTTTCTTCAAAAGCAACTATTGATACACCATCTTGCAAGGGCGATAAGCCTAGGAAAGAAAAGGTCAAATGTGCCTATTGTAAAAGACTTGGTCATGATGAACATAAATGTTTGTAAAAACAACTTGATCACTTGACATACATTCTTGAGAAGAATAATATCAGTGTTTCTAAGTCTATCAAAAAAAGTTCTAATGAAGGGTCTAACAAAGAAAAAGAAAATAGCAAGGGGAAAGGAAAGGGAAAGGCTCTTTTTGTAGTTGCTTCCTCACCATCCACTTGGGTTCTTGATTCGGGTACTTTACACCACATGGCTTCATCTAAGGAAGAAATTGCATCCTTGGAGCCATGTACTATGCCTTCTATGTTGATGGGTGATAGCACTCCTATTGAGGTGTGTGGGAGAGGGTCTATTGATGTGGGGGATGGCACATTCCATGATGTTCCTTGTGTACCCTCATTGTCAACTAATCTCCTATCGGTATACCAGATCACTCACACAAGTTTAGGCAAGCAGGTTGAGTTCACTCCTAGTTTAGTGGAGATATGTGAGTTGCACAATGATTCTACAGTTGCAGTTGGGAGAGCAAATCATCAGTCATGACTCTACATGTTTTCTCACTTTGTTCCTGATCCTCCTTTGACTATTTTTCTCACTCACTCTAATGATGTGAGCAGATTATGGCATGAGTGGTTTGGCCATCTTAACTTCCACTACTTGCATCAGCTTAACCAGCAAAGCATGGTCACTGGGTTGCCTTCTACTTTGACATTGGAGTCACTTGGAATACATGATAGATCTTCTAATGGGTTAGATTCACTTGAGCGATCTTCTACTTCCACTTCTAATGCAGAGAGTGATTCAAAGGACTCACCTCCTTCCTCTCCTAGTCATCATTCACAGGTTGATGATTCTCCTCTAGATTCTCCATCTTCTGGTCCACTTTGGGCTAGACAGACCTTGCAGTTTGCAGGTGATTGGGTTGGGGATCCGTCAGACACCAAGCAGACTTATTCAAAATTCCAAGATGCTCTGCATATCTTCATTCCTACTGCCTCAAATCCATAGTCCTTTCATGAGGCTTCTAGTATTTCTGAGTGGGATACAACTATACAAGAAGAGTATAGTTCTTGGATGAGGAACCACACTTGGGATCTTGTCCCTTTTCCTAAGGGAAGAAAACTTGTTTGATGTAAGTGGATCTACCGGAAAAAATTTGCAAGCTTTGTTGGGGGTGCAGGATGCTTCATCCTTTGGGGGGGCCTCTTCCTCTCACTTGGAGTCCTAATTTTCTTCAGGGAGTCTCTTTTCTCTCTCTTTTGGGGGAATTTTATGTACATGGGTACCTCATCAAGCTTGACTTGCCGAGACCCATTTCTACATCCACCTAAGCTTCGCTTATGGGGGGGTGTTAGTGTAGTTTTTTATTTTTCCTATTTTGCTAAGTTTTTCCTACACTTTTAATAAATTTTCTTAGGTTAATAAATCATGTCTTATTAGGTGAATGGTTGTGAGGTGTCACCTTCCTACATGTGAGCATCCATTAGCTATCTTTGAAAGATACTTTGCTATCTTTAGTTCGATAGATGGTTGCTCCTCATTGGTTGGTGTTGCCACCTCCTCCCTCTTGCTAGCCTATATAAGCATGCTACTTGACTTGTATTGCATCTCTTGTTTTTGCATCCTCTTAATGCTATTTTTCTTTCAGCATTTGCATTACTCTCTTGGAGACTACCTCTATGATGCTATTTTGATTTTGTATCATTTGCATTCATAGTTTAGATCTTTATTCTTTGCACTAGTTTTTTGGGTTATTAATCTTATCAGATTCTAATAAAGAACAATGACCACACTTCATCTTACATAGACTATGGTAGCCTCATCGATTGTATATCTGAAAAAGAGCCTTCTGTCAATGTTATCAATATCCAAGGCCCAAACAATGAGTGTGCAATCACCACTAGAAGAGTGTGATTTAACATCGCAGGTCCACCAATGTCACCAGCACCATCAGCTCCATCAAAAAGCCAGTACAATATCTTGGAACACCTTGGGAACATGCCAGCCCAAATCTCCATTTTAGACCTTCTCTACACTAGTCCTCTATACAAAAACATCCTTGACAATGCTCTCATAGAATCCCATGTCCCTTCATATATCAATGCTACTAATTTTTGTAGTCTTGTTGGACACCTTTCATCCTCATGTGCCTTATCATTCAAACCCACCAACATACCCGTGGTCGAGCTAGATCACACCCTTCTACTTTGCATAGCCATCATGGTATCCAATGTTTGCATAAAAAGAGTAATGATAGATAATGGATCAGCTTTGAATATTTGCACCCTAAAATTCATAAAATAAGCTAGGTATACTGAGGTAGATATCATCAATGAGGTTATCACCATCAAAGCTTATGACAACTTGGAAAGAACCACAGAAGGAACTATCTTGCTACCAATCAAGGTTGGGCCAATCATCCAAGAAACAATCTACCATGTTATTAATCTAAACCTATCATTTAACATCCTCCTTGGTCGCCCATGGATTCATGACATGAAAGCCATTCCATCTACTTACCATCAGTGCATCAAATTTTTGCATCAAGGCACTAAGGTAACCATCCATGCCGATCCAAAACCCTTTGCTTACTGTAGTGTGGTTGAAGCTTCATATGTAAACCATTGCCCTGGAATTGATATCGGCACAGCCATCGCAAGCTCATCCCACACTTGTAATGACCCAAAAACCATCCTCGCCTCCATCCTATCTACTATGAAGATCAATAACAAAGGTTGTGGAGAGTATAGTCTATCAAATGCATTTGTTGTCGGGGCACTCCCAGTTGATCCACATGCCCATGGATGACCAACATATCACAAAGCTAAGGAGATTCCACCTCCTCGATACAAATAGTTTGGCCCAACAACCTTTGTATCCTCAAAAATCCGTCTTCATGAGGAGCTCACTCCAGATATCAACAATTGGTTACATAAGGATGCACCTCCAAGAAATCAAGCACGCCTTGATCACTTTAGCCAGAAGTGTCCCCAAGAACATAAGCTCATCACTAACAAATGGAACTATCAAGGTGGTGGTCTAGGACTAGAAGAAAGAGGCATGTAGTGCCCCATTGAAGCACACAAGTGGAAATCAAAGTCAGGTCTTGGCTTTGGCATACCCACAACTGGGGGCACCAATGAGAATGGTCATGCTTTTTTGAACATTCACCATGACCTTATCGAAATCAAAGACATTCCTGAGGAAGTTGAAAAGAGAGCCCACGATGATATCCCAGACCAAATCTCCCTAGGAGACTCTGTTCTCCAAGAACTATCCATCCATTTCATTGACCTACCACTCACCCATCCACAACTCATAGATTGGGACCAACCAAGTGTCATACACATTAATGAGTTCACATTAGAGGAATCACTTCTAAGATTCATGGGAGCTGAATCTCCTCACAAGAAAACAAAGCTAGATTTTGCCTCTATCTATAAGCTAGATCCCAAGGGGTATTTTGGAGAAAATCCCCAACCTAGTTTCGATACACCCAAAACTAGAACTAAGGTGAATTTGAGACTAGCTAAGGAAGAAAAGGGAACCCCTCAGTAAGATAATCCAAAGTCACAAGAAGAACATTAGGATTTAGCATTGCCTCCTCAAGATAATCGACCAGAGGTGTCTTCTATTCTAATACAGGATACTAGAGAAGTCAACATCGGTTCTTCAAAGATTCCTAGACTTGTTCACATTGCTGCATCCCTATCACAAGACCAAGTTGACCTCCTCTTTGAAGTCTTAAGAGAGAACATTGGCTGATTTGCATGGTCATATTAGGACATGCGAAGACTTGATCCAAAGCTTGTAGTTCATCATCTTGCAGTCGATCCAAAGATCAAGCCCGTCAGATAAAATCTTAAAAAAATGCACCCCAAGGTGGCATTACTAGTCAAAGTTGAATTAGAAAGAATGTTAGCTACTAAGGTTATCTGACCTATTGACTACTCAGAGTGGATCTCCAACATGGTCCCTATCACTAAGCCTTCCGGTGACATCAGAATCTGCACTGATTTCAGAGATCTTAACAAAGCTTGTCCAAAAGATGATTTTCCCTTACCCAACATAGATATGATTGTAGACCTTATAGCTGGACATGAAATTCTATCCCTCATGGATGGATTTTTTGGGTATAATCAAATCAAGATTCCAGAAGAGGATTAGCATAAGACAGCAGTCACTACCCCTTGGGGAACCTTTTGTTACAACATGATGCCTTTTGGCCTAAAGAATGCAGGGGCTACCTATCAAAGAGCTATGACAACCATTTTTCATGATCTCATCCATAGAATTTTGGAGGATTATGTGGATGATATCTTGGTCAAATCTCATACCTTCATGGATCATCTTTCTGACCTAGAGAAAGTCTTTGATAGGTTAGCCAAATATCATCTCATGCTGAATCCAAGAAATGTGTCTTTGGGATCACATTTGGCAAGCTTCTAGGATTTATAGTTTCTAAACAAGGTATAGAGATTGACCCCAAGAAGGTCAAGGCTATCTTAGACATGCCTCCTCCCCAGACACTGCAATAGCTTCACACTCTTCAAAGAAAGCTCCAATCTGTTTGGTGCTTCATCTCCCAGCTTGCAGATAAGTGTACGCCATTTACACATTTACTAAAGAAGGATGAAAACTTCAAGTGGGATCCTTTATGTCAACATAGCTTCGATCAACTCAAGCAGTATCTTGCCAATCCCCCTATCTTGGTTCCACCAGTTCTTGGTCATCCCTTGATCTTGTACATATCAGCAATGCCTACTACTCTAGGGGCACTTCTAGCATATCTTGATGACTACAGTAGAGAAAGAGCCATCTATTATATTAGTAGAACCCTATATGGTTATGAACTCAATTATACTCCTATGGAAAAATCTTGTTTAGCAGTTGTTTTCTCAACCCAAAAGCTTCGCCACTACATGCTAATTCATACCATCCAACTAGTCTCCAAGATTGACCCTCTCAAGTATATGCTCTCTAGAACAACACTTATGGGCCATTTGGCCAAATGGGTTATGCTCCTTAGTGAATTTGACATCCAGTATGTGGACAGAAAAGCAATCAAAGGGCAAGCTATAGCAGATCACCTAGCTGATGCACCTCTAATAGATGCATATCCTTTGATCATAGAATTTCCAAATGAGCATATTTTCCTAATTGAAAAACAACCCCCATGGAAACTTTATTTTGATGGCTCATATATATCTCGTGGATCAGGGGCAGGAATATTGTTGGTCACACCTCAAGGAGATTACATTCCAAAAGCCTTCAAGCTACAATTCCCTAGAACCAACAATATAGTTGAATATGAGGCTCTCATAGCAGGATTAAAGATAGCTGTAGAATGGAATATCACTAAGTTACAAATCTTTGGCGATTCTCAGCTCATCATCAAGAAAGCCCTAAATTAATATCAAACCAAAGATGAAAAGCTATTACCCTATAAAGAGCTAGTTGATCAGCTAACCCAACAATTTACAAAGCTTCAGTTTACACAAGTGCCTCGAATCCAAAACAAAGCAATAGATGCTATGGCTACTATCGGCTTGCTCTTGGAAATTCCCCAAGCAGCTACACAATATGAGTTTTTAGTCGAACAACTCCTCACACCCACCTATGCGAATGAGGATTCAAACTGTATTTGTATCTTGGTTGGTCCCCAATCCCCTTGGTACCATGAGATTTACGCTTACCTTAATGATGGTATCATATCCCCTTACCTCACACGTACCCAATGCCAGAACCTTATCTGAAAATCATCCTACTATGTTATCATAGCCAATACCCTATATCGTCGGGATTATCATGATACTCTCTCTAGGTGTTTAGACCAAAATGAGGCCATGATGGCATTAAAAGAAGTACACTTTGGACTTTGCGGTGCCCACATGAGTGGTATTGTCCTAGCACAACAAATCCTTAGAGCAGGCTACTATTGGCCTACCATTGAAGAAGACTCCTGTGACTTTTTCAGAAAGTGTTTTCCATGTCAACAACATGCAAATCTTGTGCATGCTCCAGGACAAGATCTATAGCCTATTGCACCAACTTGGCCTTTCGCTTGTTGGGGCCTTGATCTAGTTGGAACTAGCACACCTCTCTCATATGATGGACATAAATGGATAATAATAGCTATAGACTATTTCACTAAGTGGGTGAAGCAGTCCCCCTAGTCTCATCTTGTACCACATTATTTGTCACTTCGACATCCCATCCACCATCTTCACCGACCATGGCGATAACTTTGAAAATCTCAACATAGAAGAATTATGCACTTCCCTCTACATCCATCACCACTTTTCTATCCCATATTTCCCACAAGGTAATGGCCAGGCAAAGGCAACTAACAAAACCCTCCTCAAAATTCTAAAGAAAGTTGTCAATGATTTCAGTCGTGATTGGCACGTACAAATAAATCCATCCCTATGGGCCTATCAAACCTCCTTCTGTACATCCACAGGAACAACTCCATACTCCCTAGTCTATGGTGCCAAAGAGGTACTACCCATAGAGGTTGAACTTCCCTCCTTGTGCATATCTTTGCAAGGGAAAATATCAGATGAAGAATATAGAGTAGCTAGACTCACCCAACTAGATCTCTTAGATGAGAAGCGACAACAAGCCTATGATCATCTCACAGTCTATCAAACTCGTCATAGAGTTTAATTTCAACAAGAAGGTTCTTCCACAATGCTTTCAACTGGGTGACATGGTCCTCAAAGAAAACATGAAAGTCCAAGAAAATCGAGAAAAGAAAGGCAAGTTTGAACCTACATGTCTTGGTCCTTATATTGTCACTGCATCCTTTGGCTCTAGAGCCTATCAGCTATCTACACTAGAAAGAGAACTCTTGAATGATCCTACTAACATCATTCATCTCAAAAAGTTCTATGCTTGAAGATCCTTGGTATACCCAGCTTTTGAAAAATACAAAAAAATATTAAAGAGAAATAAGCATCCAACAGTGAAAACTTGGCAATTCAAGCACCTTGGATAGGTACTTTGGTGAAAATATGGTAATTCAAGCGCCTTGTGTACTAAGACTAATCCATTATCTATCACCATCCTATCCCTCATCCATTCACCCACCATCCCATACTACACCTAATTGTTCCCTTGGTGTTCCAACCAAATATCCAACATCTAATGAAGCTTGTAAATTCCTCCTGTATAGCTTGTAAATCTTGTACCTCAGCTTGTAAATCTTGTACCCCAACTTGTAAATCTTGTATCATAGCTTGTATATCCAAATCTTGTCCAAAGCTTATACCATATTCTAGCTTGTATTATATGCCAAATCTTGTATCCTAGCTTATATCCTATCACATGCACACAAAGAATCTCATTTTCCTTAAGATTTTTGCAAACCATCTACCTATCCGCCTATCAACTATTATAGACATCCCACCCTTCACAAACATTTCCATCTCACAAAACCAAAGCATGCACAACTTTGTACATTTGTACCATATCTTGGTCTATCATCTTGTACATCCTCTTTAGCTTAGTACCATTGTATCTATCCAGCTTTCATGTCAGTTCCTCCTTGATCAACATCTTGCACACATCGCACAACCCTTGGTTAGCTATTCCAATGCATCCTTTAGCTAGATCTCCTGTCACCAAAGTGTTATCGTTCTCAATTCAGCTTGCCAAGTGCATCACTCATCCAAATCCACCAGCTTAGGTGCTCTCCAATAGATCCTTGCAGGATATAGCTTTCCTCATGTCTGGTCTTGGTCCGTTAGTACCTCGTCCTACCCATCTCATTGGCAAACAGTTCTTTTTTGGATTTTCACTTTCTTTTGATTTGGAATCTTCCCTTTTGGGTCTTGAAGTATCTTTTCAAAGCAATCTTTTTGTTCCCTCCTCAAGATTTCCATGATCTTCCATATCATGGTATGCTACAAATGGGGAAATTTGAGTGTAAGGTCTTGATCAGGTCTTTTGTTTATTTTTCTTTTCTACTTGTGGGTTACTCAGTGTCGGTTCTACATTGCTTTCTTCGAGACTCATGTGTGATGCTAGGGCAATCCTTGTGTGTTTGTTTTGAATTAGTTTGTCAGTCCTCTGGATGGTTGGTGAAAAGGATTTGATGTTATTAGTAACCTTGGCAATTAACCAATAGTCCTATAGCAAATCTAGTGCTCAACTACATGGTGGTACTTCTCTTTGAAGTATCCCCCCGCTCAATAAGCTTCAATGGATTTCTTTCATCTCCATTATCCCCCATCCATATCCAGCATCTGTCTCTCCTACCCTAGCTTGTGCAATTATCTCTCTCAAAATCAATCATCACTCTTAGCTTTAGGGATCCACAACCCTAGTCTTAGGGATCCACCAATCCAATCAATCCACCAAGCCTCACCTTTCGAGATCCACAATCTTAGTCCTAGGGATCTCCAAAACCCATCTTCCACCAATTTGACTCTTTGAAATCCTATTGCATCAGCTTTATAATCCCCTCATCCTTCTCCCTATCCTAGATTACTTTTTATAGCACTCTGCTCTTTCCTCCCCCCCCCCAATCTTGGAAAGTCTTAAGCTTATTTACTCTTGTGCCTCTAAGTCTCCCTTTATCATTCTCCCGTAGTGAGAGTTTGAGCTAATTCAGCCCCTTCTCTTTGCCAATCTGAGTCTTCTTGCTTATCCTGGATTCTTCTATTTTTTCAAGAAGCCATCGAGCCTCATCTTCTCTCTCTACTGCCTTCTTGTGGGGGCATCTCTAAGTCTAGTCTCTCCTCTTCTTATCCGAGACTGGGTCAACCTTGTTGCTAAAAATTCTTCCTTGTGTCGTTTCATTCGAACTTCTTTGAAATAGTGTTGTCTCAACACCACGTCAAAGAGGGGCAAAATGTAGACACCTAAATTTGATTACACCACTTTGGTAATCCTATTTAGTTATCTCTGAAGGTATCATTAATCAAATTCCTATTTAATTAATCCTTTGCCATCCCCTAGCTAATTAATCCTATTAAATCATCTATAGTCCTAATTGATAAATCAAATAACTTATAATTTATCAATTAAATCCTATTCTTCTATCTAATTTCAAAATCCCCATTTATTAAATAAATCTATTTGATAAATAAAACCCTCAAATCTAAAAACCCCTAACCTATCCCTAACCCTTCATTTAGCCTAATCCACCCCATCCACCCATACTGACCAAGCTTAGCCACTAACTCACCCACCCTCATGAATTCCATCCACTTTCATATCTCTAACAAGCCTAATCTAATTCTAAATCACCTCTAATCCCCCCCCCCAACCCCTAACCTTGTAACATTCTCTAAGAAAGCTTAAGACTTTCCTAAGCCAAACAAAGTCAACAATCTCAACTCCCTCCAAAATATCCCAACCACCAAGCCTTCATTGCTCTTAAAAAGTCATAAAGACTCTTACAAGCCCATTCATTACTCTTACAAGCCATTTATGAAGGGTCTTTATGAAGATATTATCCCTTGATCCTCCTTTGTTGACTCATCCTTGCCCTTTCCTCCATCCACTCACCCTGTGACATGTGTGACTTTCTGTTTGGTGCTAAACAATCACAATCCATGTGCTCCCCTTTGAGTGCATCCTAGCCCTCCTTAAGATTTCATCTCTCCTTGCATCTTATCCCTCCATCCCTCAAGCCCTTAGCCTATAAATTGAAGCCTCTCCCAAGCCATAACATCACAACCTTTAAGTTAAAGTTATAATGCCATTTTGAGAGCAAGTGTTACATCAAATCCATTCACCCAAGCCAAAACCCATCAGGAACACCATTGAAGCTAGTTTGAGAAGCTTGAGCATACATCCCAAATCCCATCAAATAGACTCATCCTTAAATCAAGTGACCATCCTCATTGGGAGAGCCATTCCATGGCTCATATTCTTATTTGAGGGTTTCACTTTGTCTATCTCATATGTTATGGTTCTTATGCTAGTTAATGCTTTTGTTTTTGAATAGATTAGTATTACTTGCTAATGTATTTCTCATATACAACTTGGACTAGCAAGAAGCAAACATGCACATTTCAATCCACTGTAGAAGAAAAATATGTGGTAGCAGTAGTCAATTGCACAAACATTTAATGGCTTAAACATCTATTGAAAGGAATGAAAGAAGAGGTAACCAAACCTGTGATACTGTATTGTGATAATACAAGTGCTATAAACATATCCAAGAATCTAGTAATGCATACAAAAATCAAGCATATTGCAATCAAGTATCACTATGTCAGAGAATTGGTGGAAGACAAACAAGTGAAGATGGAGTACATTCACACAAAGGAACAAATTGTAGATATCTTCACCAAACCATTTCTCAAGGATACTAATGAATATCTTAGAGGCAAGTTGGGGGTAATACCCTTAACTCAAGTAGTCTAAAGCAACAAGGAAGTTGCCCTGCATCAACAAGAGTAGATCCTTGCAATATCAAAAGAATGATGCAGAGGATGATAATAGAAACATAAATTCTAGATCAATCACAAGCTTGGTGATAGAGGGAGAAAACATGAGATGCAAAGCTTATATCTAGCATGTTGAAGATGCTACATCTTTGGCATTTATGTCAAAGAGGGAGATTTATGAGAAACAGATCAATGAAAGGTAAATATATGAAGAAGTATGAGAATGTATGAAAGGAAAGATGAAAGAGGGAGATTCAGAAGAGATAAGAAATTGATCAGCAAGTAACTATCAAGGAAGGATAAGGAATATAGAGTAAAAACATAGTCAAGATAAAGAAGTAGAATAAAGGATTTAGTTTGTATCAGCAAAAGAGGAAGACATGATACAAAGAGGAAGATATGTAATGACAACAAGTTTTCTATTTGTTATATAATTTTGGTGGTAACTAAGTTGATCAACTCAATCAATTGATTAGTTTGATTTGCCATCAATGCCAAAGAGGGATATTGTTGAAAATGATTGAAAAGATCATGAATGAAGAATAATGGAACTGGTAAAGAATTTTTTCAATCATTGTTCTATCATTGATGCCAAACTTGCTACTTGCAGGGATGATAATTGTTTAAGTGATCCAAATACTATCAAATGGTTGATTGACAAGGAGGAGGCAATCAATAAGATGTAACTAGAGCACCAAGAGAAAGGTTGAAGTTATGATGTTATAATGAAGTATAAGGATCAGCTAATCCATTGATGAAATAGTGTATTAATGACATACTCTAAGAGGATGGACACACTAAGACACATCAAAGATGTAAGGATTAACTAAGTCATTTGTAAAGCCTAACTAAGTTCATTTGAGAAAGCCAAGCAAGCTAGTTAGAGCTGAGCAAATTCTTAGTTGAAGCTGAGCAAGTTCAATTGCAGTGTATGCTGAGTAATCCTTTAGGTGCCAAGTAACACAAGATTTTTCAAGTGCTGAGTAATTCTTCAAGTGTCAATTAACTCAAGAAAAGACTTCAGGTGTCAAGCATCAGTAAATACTGTAGAAGCTGAGTAACATAGAAGGTGTCAAGCATCAGTAAATCAATGATGCCGAGTTGTTGCATTACTTGTTAAGTCAAAAGATTCACCAGATCAATAATGATAAATTTTTTACATTGAATTTTGTGAATTAGTAAAATTATAAGGATGATGAGTAGATGTCATGGAATTTTATAAACCATGCAAACCAATTCAAGAAAAATTCTAGCGGACTTATCATGAAGTTTCTAGAAGAAGCAATTTGGAGGGAAAACAATATCATTTTCTCAAATCAAATCAAGATTTGAGTAGGAAATGTAGAACATAACTTAGTTGTAAGGAGTTATAGGTCAGAGGTCAAGTGCGTGTGTAAGAGGGAGTTGATCATAAGAGTGGTCATGTGAAGAAGCCAAGAGAAGGCTAGTGTAAACTGTCAAGAAGAGGACACAGTGAAGAGTAAGCACAGAGCATCAAGACTCTAAATTGACCAAGTGACCATAGGGTACATTGGTATAATGAGTGGAAGAACTCAAGGAGATAGATCTTGAAGGGTGAACAAGCTGTCAGCACTACAAGGGAGAAAAGCCAAGCAAAGAAAAGAACTGAAGAGTGATCTAAAATTTGCAAGGTTAAAGCTGCAATCTTTATCAGGTCAAAACCTTTCTAATACTCTCTTACCATTGTATTAGAGATTGAAATCCTACATTGCTAGGTTAGCTTAATAGCTAGGTGGATAAGCCTTAGGAAAAGGATAAGAGATCCCTAGGAGAAGGATAAGAGATCCTCAAGAGAAGGATAAGAGATCCTTAGAGTGGGATAGAAGATTCTTTTGAGAAGGTGACTGTAAATTCTAATGGACTTGGGTGGGCCTAAAAACTCTATGTAAATCCTTTAATAGGATGGAATTCTAATTTGAATGTTCTTAAGTCCTCTAATAGGGCACACTCCTAATAGGGTGTAGAAATCCTTTAACAGGGTCACATTTAATAGTGTGTAAAGCCTTTAACAGGGTAGGCCTTTAATAGGGAAAACCATTAGAAGTGGTTGAAATCAATTGTGCAGTTATTCTATGGGTGTCATCCCAACCCCAATTTTACCTTCTTATTCCTAGAGGGTTTTTGGGTCATCAAAATCCTTTGTGTTATGGTGTGATGCATGTTTACTTTTTATGATTGTTTAATATTTAATTGCATGCATGATAATAAAGTAAAAGGGATAGTACTTCTAATTCATCTCTATTTTATTAGAAAGTTTGGACATTATTGGACCTTGAATAACTGATTCACCCCCCTCTCAATTATTCTAAAAGAATTCTAACATTTATTCTATCACTGCCCTTTGAATTACTAGGTACAACTCCCTTATGATTTGAAAAGATATGATATATAAATGTTTTTATGAGATCATAAGTTTTGACATTATAAGTTCTTAACCTAAGAGTAGTAAGGGATAACAAAATTGTTTGTAGACACAAACAACTCAAGAAAAATATATTTGAATAACCTATCACACCCAATGGAATGACTATAGAGGATTATCTTGATATTTCTGACTCTTACTTCTATTCTAAATGCAGATTAAGCATCTAAATATAGAAGAGGAATGAAGAAGATATGCACATGAGGACAAATGGAATTGATTTCACTAGCAGCCTTGAATGAAATGGAATCCAACCAATAATGAATAGATTCATACACATAGATCTTTCATGTCCCAATGAAATTACTAACATGTTATGAAACCTATAAAAGAGTAAACATAACCATATATGAAGAAAGTAAATGGAATCACCTTTACTATAATTACCAAAATGAAGTGGAATCCATATGACTATCACAAAATCACATATGATTATCTTTCAACTCTTAATGTAAAACTACTCTATGCATGGGCCATAAAACATGACAAGAAAAAAAGCTAAATGGAATTAAAGACAAATTCACCATCAAGTTTGTCAACCCCTATATTTTTAAATGAGATTAAATTTATAGTTTTTTGTCATCCCTCAGTTTAGTAGAGCAATAGTAACAAAATAGAAAAGGAAATAAAATGTGACATTATCGACATGGTATCTTTCCTATCGATGATCAAAATCTATGGCACTTCTAAAAATACACAATGGTTGTTCAAATTCCTACAATCTTCATGAAATCCTATAGAAAAATTTTATTTTATCCATCTATTATTTCATACCAACCATGTATAACTCATAATACATCAGTCACTATAGCTTTAAATTTCTATTATTGATCTTAAATCAATGGTTTAGATTAAATCACTATAAACCCATTTTTACTTCTTCCTTTTCACTTTCCTCCATGGGTCCCTTTTATACACATGTTGAATCATTGTTATATCACTATAATTAATTTTTGGGTAACCTTTTATAGTTTGATGTGCTTTTGATCTAATAGTAGTGATAAAAGATCTTAATTCTCTATTTGTTTTGTTGTGTAGGTCCACTTTCCAACTATGCACATCATGGTAGACGGGTGGAGAATCTAACATTGGACTACTTTTCTTTGTGATACTTCATGACTATGTTCTAACTGTATCTCATGGAATATGATGGGCCCAGTAGGACACATGTTTATCTATCATTATGTCATATATATTAAAACATCCCTATCTTTCCATAATGACAAAGTGACAATCATAGATATGCCTTGAGATTAATAAACTTCATTTTATTTCTTAATTATTTTGCATGAGTAAAAGGAGGTCCCACCTATTCTACATGTCACACAATCATTATGTCACTTTGGCTATTCTTCATGCAACTCTTTATAGCAACATAACAATGAGCATAGATCCTTTATGATTTGATGACTATGGAAAAGGTCTTATGTCCAAGGTGACATGACTATTCAACTCGATGACATGGACATTTAGAATTTTTTTGGACCCTCAATTTGATTTCAACTTAGTTTCTACCACCTTCGACCATGTTCTTCACCATTTTTACATCTTTTAGTGTTCAATATGCATCGAATTTGAATGATATTATTTATGGTTGGCTCTCATGATTTGCATATAATCTTTTAGCTTTGGTCTTTGATGCTCTCCACTATTGTTTTCTCTAAATATACCTATATCTCTTTTAAATGTGTCCTTCATTTAGATAGAGACTTTTGACCAGGTTCTTTCACCATTTTTGATGATTTATTTTCTTCTCATGCATTCTATCTTGATCATTTATAGTGTCTTTCATGAAAACTACAACATAACATGAGTCTTTCTCTCCAACATGATTAAGAATAAAGAAAGATGGATCATTAAGATATCTAGACATTCTTCTAATCAAGGAAACTCATAACAAACCCTCCAAAACCTAATCACCTAGCGATTGGACTAGTGCATTTCTCATATGATTTCCTAGATTAGATTAGCTCAAAGAAATGATAAGAAGAAAGGTCATCCTATGGGAAATCTATAGTCAGACTCAAGACATTGACACTTGAATTGACTCGACACCCCAGAGAAAAAAGATATGAACTAAAACTTGGGAAACAATTTCATCATATATTTTTTGTTTTTATTCTAGCTTGTGGTAGAGAAAGAAAAGGCCTTCCTCATTACGTATGGAACCATAAAATTCCCATCTATGAATAGTATCCCCCATTGCAAAAGGAAAAAAATCTAGAAGGTTTCAAAAGGGTTCAAGATAATTTTCTTATGAGACTAGTGTTTGAGATTCAAGATAAGGAGAATAGGAGGTTGTCTAAGGAAGTATCTCAGTTAGTCAATATCTTTGGTAGTTTCTTCACCTAGATTCCAAATTTCACATATTTGAGGATAGGGGGTATGAGGGAAAGCTTTTGAGGCTATCTCAATATTGTCTAGACCACTATATATTGATTGAAGTATGCAAACAATTGGTGGAAGTGTAGAAATAGTATAAAGACTGAAAGGTTCTAGCCACACCTTTCATGTAGAGGTCAAACATTACTAGAGTCAATCTCTCTAGGATGCCCTAAGTATGAAGGTTGAGATTAAGATTTTTAACCTTTCATTCTATTTACCATGCCCCAATTTTGATAGATATGATTTTTCCTTGAAATATTTTGAGATGCATTCTTCTTTATTCTCACATTCTTTAGATAGAAGATTATTGGGCAGATTCCCAAGATGTTTATGAGATTTAGGAAAAGATGGTGTTAAGACTTTCCCTAAAGCAAGTCAAAGATTTTAATCTTCAACTCAACATCTCAAGAAGTGTTGAAAAGATAAATGAAGAAGTAGTTGATCTAGTGTATGCTAAGTGGATCAAAGCCTGTCTACTACCTATTCTTGATTGGTCAACACCAAAGAAAGATGATTGAAAATTAGAACCTTACATGTTATCAAAAGAACTAAACAGTGGCTTGAAAAAAAAATATGGCCAACTCTAAGTGTCTCTAGTGTTTAGAAAGCCTCTACTAGCTCCAATTTGGCTCATCTTGTTTGTGATACTAATGAAGTTGTCCCCTCTCCCACTACAGGTATTAAAAAACAAAGAATTGAACTTGAATCTAATATTCAAAATTTTCTACTTTCTTAGCTCTCTCTTTAACATCTTGATGATGGATCATAGAGTGATCCAAAAAATTGATGCTAAAAATTCTTACACAATCTTACCTAGAAGCTCGAATACAAAATTCAAATTTTAGTTTAATTATCTCCCAATCAAGTAGACCCTCACATGAAGTGGGAAGAAGTTGAGTCAAAACAGTTCTTCTAAAGAAAATCATACAAAGCCAATTGAGATAGACCTAATGGAGGGATTTTTAATTGAGAGCTCAAGTGGTGAAATGGATCAAGGAAGTAAGTAGGCTATGGAATGAGAAAATACTTTGAGTTCAATGGTGGTTAGTGCATCCCTTTTTCTTCAAACTCCTCCCTCAAAGGATAGTTCTTATGTCTCTAATTAGTTTGACCTATTAGTAAGTAAGAAGAGAAGTATAGTTCCTCCAACCCTCCTAATTAAGGATATGGTGAGTAAGTGCCTTGGAAAATGTCCCAAAGATATGAAGCCAAAAATTGAAACTATGTTAGATATTGATGAGAAAATAGGGCATTGGGTAGCTAATGTTTTGAGGCCATCAGCCAACAAAAGCTTAGATGGTGTGCTGCCACAAGATTACATAGTATAGAAGACCATCCTCAATGCTACATTTAGAGTCATGGACATGAAGATATGGACCACTAGTAATGCAAGGATTTCTTATTTTATCTAGAAAGATCAAAAGGATAAGCAAGAGCTTGAGAATGAATGTATAGCAATTTGAGAATATAAAATTGGATGAATATATCATTGACATTTTGAAAGTCTAGGAAAATGGGTTGGATAAGTTATTAGCTAAAAAAACCAGAGTAAATGTTAATGCATATTTCCTATTCATAGCTTGAGCTGATCTCAAATGGAGGAAGATCATAATCAAACAATGCCTAGAAGAGTGTGTTATATTGAAAAATGAGATGAATTGTTTGAAGTAAGTCGTAACTTATCACATCAAGTACATTGATGTCAAAAATATGTTGAACACAAACCAAGAGGGGAAAATTTTCAAAGAAGTGGAATCAACCTTCTTTTTGAAGATAGAAGTGTTGAAGGAAGCAAAAGAGGCCTCCAGTAAGGACCTAACCATGGTTGCTAAGGTTGATTTGATGATGATTATCTGCACTCACCATCTTGAAGCACAAGATAAGAGTTTGGAACATTTCACTCAGGTTATCATGATATGGAAGATGCACCTTGAACAACTTGGAGTCCCTAAACAAAATGAATTGATTAGCTTTCTGGTGGTACACAAAGCTTTGGAAGAAGTCAATGGTGGTCTCTCTATGAATGAAGAAATCAATGTTGATTCCAACAACATAAATTTAATTAGTTAGTGATCTAGGGGCCATGAGCCATAGTTTTTTAAATTTTTTTGGCCACTATTTTGTCAAAAGTTTTATTGTTTCACAGTTGATAACTTCTTGTGGAGTTAGTTTTAAAAATTGATTTAGAAGCCCTATGTGGCTATTTATTTTGTTTAGTTATATCTTTGAAGGGTTGAATCTCTAAACATAGAACAAATATAGTTATTTTGATATAGTTGATAAACATATTTTTTTGGTGATTTATAGTAGTGATTTGATGATGAATGGTGATTAATGGTGTCGTTATTTTTTAATCATCTCTCATATGATTGTATGGCTATTTTCTTGGATTGTGTTTTATGTGGAATTTAGTCTCACTATAATGATGCATCTTTCCATTGATTTTCTAAAATAATGTGTACATTTAGTTTGGTTTTTTTGTAAGTTTGACCAAAAATCTGAGAAGCACATTAATGTATATTGTATGGCATATAGGTTGTGAGGCTATTATCATTTAGATCTACAACATGCTTTTATGTTTATGGGATAATGTTTAAATTTCCTTTACATTATTTTAGGTTAATAGAGAAAGTAATTAAATTATTTTGTAAAAAAAGTTATAATGATTAATCCTTAAAGAAGGGAGTTGTGTCTTTGAATACAAAGAAATTTTCTCTCTTGAAATTGCAAAACTCATTTGCGGTGAATTATTTTCACTTGTTATTAAAGATACTAATTGTTGAGTTGTCATTTCTCATGATGCTTAATGGCAAGAATCCTTTTGAGCTCCTCTCTTGAAAAGCTAATCTAGGATCAACTCCAAGGTTCCAAATGATCATGTGACCTACTAGAATTTTCTTAGTAAAAGATAAATATGAATTTTCATGAGGAGGCCTTTGCTATTTTGACCAATTTTGGATAAGATATTGAATTTTCTTGCTATCTTAAAAGTTACCACACAAATAGAAACCCATTTTTTTATATTTTCTATTTATAATGAATGCAAGCTTTTAACTATGCAACTATATGAATTCTTAAATTAACTAAGTGTTTACAAAAGAGAATAAAAAAGATAGGGTAATAAGAAGTTTAATCAAATGACTTGAAAAGTAAATCCCTAATGGATATCAGCAATGGAAATAACACACCAATGAGTTAAGCTTTTGAAAAGATCGGTATGTAACCAATGAAAATAGGAGCAATGCTTCCTCAAATCCACTAATGTAATCGTTGATGAAAACTTAGTAGAACGAAAAGATGTTTCACTTCCTATCAAATCATAAGGCCATAGAAAGTGCACTCATACAAGATGAGAAGCTATGCAAGAACAAAATAGGTGATCCCTTCTCCAACTCTATATGTCAACAAAATTTGTTAATATATCGCAAACACTAGAACTAAAATATCACATAATCAAACCAACACAAAAAAAAACTATGTTCTCCATTATTATCATGAACAAGAATCCACAAAAATAACACACTCTAGCAAGAATAACTACACTCAGAGTAAGAGCACCAAAAGAATATATTATTTTATCCAAAATATTGGCCTAGGATACATGTTACATTACTAAATTTATAAGAAATTATCTCCTCAATTTATGTGGAGAATGAGAGATCTCTTTATGAAAACATATGCCTCTAAACTCATAAAACAAATCTATTTATGTACAAATTGACTCTCTTAATATTGCTAAGTAGGACTCCACCCTTGTTTATATCAATTAATGGGTTCATGAGCCTCTACATGTCTTAAAATAAATAAAGCATGATAAAATAAGAATAATAAGTCCAAGATGATGTAGGAGTCTCTGGAGATGCCAAAAAATAGAAGCTCAACCTTCTCTGGATGTTTGTAGGAGTTGAACTAGTATTAGAATGCATTTGCGGTGCAAGGAAAGTTTTAAATTTGGAACTACAATTTAACTCTCAACACACCTCTAACATCTTCAAAAACTTCTCACACACCTTTGGAGAAGCACACCTTAGTGGCAAATTCAAAAAATGCAAAATTTTCCCAAGTGTCAAAACTGAAATTCTAGCTTTTGGGTTTTCTTCCCCTTCATAGTAGAGCTATGTCAGGATATTTACTCTTGAATTTCTCTTTGACCTCCATTACTTGGGTTACATCTAGAAAATCAAAAGTGCCATACCTATGTTTTACTATTTTCTGATAGTTTCCAACTTCTATACGAGTATCCACAAAGTTTTTGAGCTTTACATCCAATTCTAGAAATGCATCCATCATCTTAAATGCTTGTCTAGTGTCTTTACCAATTGAAGCTTCTTCAAAGATCTTTCAAAAAATTTCAACAATTATTTACATAGACAAGAGTTTATCCCTTGACTTATCTTCAAAAATTTCAAGGCAAGCATCCCTATAATACTTTTTAGCATCCAAAATCTACTCTTGGGTTTGATCCTTGAGCTTATGAATATCCACATGTAATGTCTCAATTACTTTATTACCAGCAATAGTCTTTTCAATATAATCATCTATCTTATCTAATTCATCCTCCATATATACATCCGTGAGAATACAATACCTTTGCCCCTTTATTGACTATAGCGCTTGAAGGTCTTTACCTCGAGTATATACCTCATCCATCAATCTAAAATCCTAGTTTAGTATAACAATTAGCTTGTCTACATTATTCTACATATGGTGAGATAATTTAAGGTTTCCTTATATTATCTATACACCTTTTTCCTCTATTGCTAACTTTCCTTCAAAAATGGATCTATTTGTACAACTGCATACTCCTTCTTGCCAAGTGTTGCACCTAGAGTTTCCTCAGGATGATCAAGGTCTAAAGGACCAACCAACTCATGTTAATAGCCTTTTAGAAGCTCATTTTGTTTTTGGAGCCTCAACAATTCAGACTCATCTTTTTTCAAGTAGTTAAACACTTCTTTATTCCTATGGTGACCATCAATTTAGTTGTATCCACAGTTGGCTTTCCTAGAAAGACCTCTTTAATCTAATAATCTTTTGTGGTTAGGTCTTCAATATCTGCATGTAGATGAGGGATGCAAATGCGAGAAAAAAGGTCCTAATTTTGATTCCTCATAATAAAGGCCAATGTATGTGCATCACCCTTAGGTAACTCAAGTTTCTTGGGGGATTCAACTAATTCTCCAATTCCCTCATCCACACTACAATACAAGTGCCTTTTATGCCTAACCATCACCTCTTTACTCAACCATATTGGAGTAGTTTCCATTGGATACTTAGATGAAGAGGGGGTTTTTTTTCCTAGACCTTTTCCCTAATCGCTTCTCTCTAGAGTCCTTTCCTTCTATGAAGAATCTACATTAGGAATCCCTATCTCTATTGAGTCCATAATTCTTACCTCTACATCTTGAAAAATTTGTTGAAGTTCATATATTTTCCCCTCTTTTGATACTTTATTGGTGGGTCCTTTTTGTTGTTCTTCTTCCTGCATAGCTTGTACTTTCTCTTTATTAATAGGAGGGAGAGGAATGACTAAACCTTTATCCATAAAGATAAATATTGACATAGTGATGGTGGAGCACCTAGAGGTCCTTATGGAGAAGGTGGCAGTTAACTCTAATCTTCTCCCAAAGGTTGATTCATTGGTGTATCCCTTATCTTGTCACCTATGAGTTTAGTACCTATAGGAATGAAGCCAAAAACTAACATTTTAAAGGCATCAATCCCTTGGTCCTCTTGTTCATTAATCTAGTGTTGTAACTCATCCTCCAAATTTTTAACCTGAATAGGTTGTGTGGGAATAGATTGCAACATTATAGTGGAACTCTTCCTCATTCCACCTCAATAGACCTAGCTAGATGAGTCGTCTAACTCAAGGTAAGGTTATCCTCTTTATCTTCTTCATCCTCCTCAAATTATTCAAGAATAATTTCTAGGACTAAAGGAATAGGAATAACATTACTTTGCACTTTTTTTCTTCTAGTCCTTTTAATTGGAGTCCTAGTCTTTTTTCTCTTAGTAGCTTATGGAAAGGCTTTTTCTTCTTGAACTTGTGGGGATACCTCTTGTGCTTCCTCTTTAGGTCCCTATCCATATTCCAATGGTGGAACTTATGGATTATCTTGAGCTTGATTAGATTCTTGGGTTTGAGTTACCTCTTAGGCTTGAGTCCCTTCAAAATTAGGCTCAACTTGTTGAGGAGAAACTCTTTTCCTTTTATTCTTGTCTTTTTTTACTTTGAAGTATCCAAATTCCCTATCATACTAATATACCATTTCCAACCTAATTGGAGATTGGGTTGTGGATGTTGGTACTATAAATTTCACCCCTCTTCCCTTTATTAGGTGGGTTGTGGCCTATAAGATTATTGTTTCAGGAACTAAGTCTAACTAGAGTGGCTTCTTAATCCATTCCTTTTTCAATTGGATGATATGCCTTACCCTATGATTGATAAATGCATTTTCTTCTCTATCAATTTTTGCATTCATGAATGGTCGATTGTGTATCTTATCTTCATTATACATGAGATCTAAGACCTCTCTAGTGGCTTGTTGAATAATCTTCAATGGGAACTTTATTTTCAAGGCACTACCTACCAAATAAAGAGTCATTCTATAATAATCCCTTATCCAAATATCATAGTCATCTACTACATTCATCCAATGATCCTCTATGTCATCTTCATGTTTAAATTGTTTTCCTACCAAATATTGAACTTTACTAATATTATCAAAAAATGGATGAGGGGAGTTGTAATTCTCCAAGGGATACCGATTGCATTGTGACTCAAAAAACATGATATCTTGCTTCTGCTTAACACTAAATGAACCTATGGTGATGGGCCATACCTAGGTCTTCTTATGTTGTTTCCTTATTCTACCATATGTAGATGAGACTCATCATACAATCTCTAGCAAAACAAGTATATCACATAAATACCTAGGGAGATTATTAGGATTTATAGTTCTACCCATTACCCTTAAGTAAGTGAATGTCTTGAATTGGATGTAGTAGGCACCTATTTCTGCAATTCTTACTACTACATCTACTAAAATCATTTTTGCATAATCACCTTCAATGAATCAAATGATAGCAAAAATGAAATCATCATTGACTATCTGGCATTCTTTACTCTGATTTAATAGCTTCTTCTTTACTAGTTGGGGGTATACCACATAAGCCCATGCACCATCATATTTCATGCTTCCCCTCTTAAACAACCCTGGATAGCCAGTAGTCCTTTCTACTAATAGATATATCAAATATGAAGTCATATAGAATCTAGGGTTCATTTTAACTACCACCAACTACTCATCAAGATTCTCACTAAGTATTGTGGCCTAGTAAATTGGCATTTTTTCCATTCTAATGGTCTCAAGAAAATCTACCATCCAAATGTTCAAGTGTCCTACTACTGGTAGACCCATAATCCTACTCAATGACACAATGGAATATCTAATATCATCCTTCATATACCCTCTGGTCATGTCAACTTTTCTATATTTTCTTCCCATAAGAGTCCTATCAATCAAATATGATGACAGAATAATTTTAGTAGCTTCTTGTTCATGATCCTTGTACCACCATTGTACCTGATGATAAGTCAACCTAATGTACTTATCTACCCTTGGAAGATGTAATAATTTCTTGATGTTCTTTGTTCTTAGATCTAGGATGATCTCTCTTGTTATGCTTTTCACCACCCTTTCTTCTAATAAATAATTCTTTGTTGAGGCCATAATCAACTCTAGAGATTGTACTGATACAGGAAGTGAAGCCATGTTTACCAATCCTGATCTAATAAGTGTAGAAATCATTTGGGATCTCTCATTTGGTTTGCTATAGAGTACTAAGAATACATTCTAGTCAATATGACCCAACTCACTATCTTGAATCTCTGAATGTGCTTCTTAGAAGCATGATTTCATTTGTATAGCTTGAAACTTGAAGATGACTAGTTTTGGAGCAATCTTTGATGTGAGTGAGGAGGCGAAGGAATCCATTTTATCTATGCAAAACCCAAGAACATTAGTCTAGAAGGTGGAAATCAAAACCCTAAACAAACCATAAGAGCTAAAATATCTAACTCAGAACCTCCAAAACCCATAGAACCACCTAAAAACCTTATTTTACCCTTTGATACGCAGTTTTTAGTGCACCATGCACACCTTGAGAGTGTGTTAGGTGCACCTTTTGCACTCATCAAGCTTAATCAACTAAGGGTGCACACCTCTGCACCTTATGGGGTGCACATGTGTGCACCCTAACACTGCCTAGGCTTAGTTTTTAAATGGTGCGCAGTTGCACACCTTGGAAAGGTGCACACTTGCACACTATTATTGGATTTTCTTAGGGTTCTATGATTGAGAGGTGTGCATGTGCACAGCTTGGATAGATGTACATATGCAAACCTTTCAATTAGGGTAGAGCCTTTTATTTAATTTCATTTTCAATTTTTTTTTGAGTAAAGGTGTGCACCTTACACACCTTCAATTTAATGCTTTGTGTGTATGTAGGAAGTTTGGAGATAGCACACCTCTATTGGAGTAGAGGTGTGCTTACCAATAGATGCAAGAAGATAATGTGTAAAAGAGGGAGGAGCCCCAAGCTTATATAGGCCCAAGATGAAGTGCATCCTTTGGGGGTGCGCACTTGTGTATGTGCACAGGCATGCACTTTCAAATGGAAGTGCTCCCACACTTAGTGCATCTAGCATGCTATCACACCTTGAAGGGTTTGAATGTGTATTAGGTGTACTTAATGTGCTCCTTTGTACTCAAAAATCACACTTCCTACTGGAATTTTCAATTTCTAGGATCTGGATTTCTCAAGTAGAGGGTCAGGCTAAACTCAAACACTAGCTAAAACCTTAAAAAGACTTAGACCTCAGACTAAGGTTTTGAGAAATCAATAAATGACTAAGGGGTTCCAATTTCTAGGAGAAATGGGGTATGCATTGTGAAATCACAACAAATAGCCCCAAGAAAAAGGAAGAAATGACAAAGGAATTTCTTTACTTGCAAATGTCATTCTAAAATTAATCAACTAACAATTGAGTTTGAATAGTTCAAACAACTTTCAAGTCCCTCGATAGTCAAAACTTCAAGATGTCAAATCTTCAAGCTCAATGTGTGCTCAATGTATTCATTCCCTATAACATTTCAAGGTGCAATCTTGTGATCAATCTTTAGCAACTTGGAAACAATCTTTTTCTCTATTGATGCATCCATCTAGAATTTTCACAGATTATGTGTATCAATCATTGCTTAACCAGATGAGAGAATCTGTTCATGAGGGCTCTTAATCAGTTATCACTTTATGAATTTCACATTTTGAAAAATCTTGTAAGTTGTCTATAGAGCTAACATTTTTCCATTTTATTCTTTCATGAAGAGATTGAATAAACTTTAGATAGCCATTTTGGAGTGTGTACATCTATTTGTCAGATTACTTTCATTAGACCTTTTCAAAATATTTTAATCTTAACACCTTCTTTATTCTTTTGTTTCTATACCCTAACCATGCTTAGACTGTGTGTCCAAGGCATTGGTGTTATTTCTTAGATTCTTTTAAATTTGATAACCACTTACATTCCTGTTTAATGAACTTTGGGAAGACTCTCAGCCAAACAATGACCTTAGCAATTACTTGAAAAGACCTTTTGTTTAAACTAGTAAGCTTTAGACTATCTTTTATTACTATCAAACTTTATTTGAAAGCACTAATATAGTGAATCCTTTAAATTTACAAGGTGTTAGAGCTATCAATCTGCAACCCTGATTTCAAGACTGTAAGTCCTTTACAACAATAAGTAGCATCCTTGTCTAGTTGTTAGGTGCTACATACCATTTGAATGTTTTGGCAAAGAAATACTTCTTCCTTTAAGTAGAAACCATAAGGAGTAAATTTTGAAATACATCAAGACATAACCTTGATTGCAACTAACCCCCAGACTAACCCTAAAAGAAAGATACAACTTATAAAGCAAACACACAACTAAAAGGGAAACACACAACTAAAAGGAAACACATTTGCAGAAATAAACACCCATGCAAATAGGAAAATCTTTTTTTTTCGCTTTTTTCTTTTAGACCTCAAATTAATGTTCCAAGAACTATCCATTGGCTGGTAATAGAACCAATTCCCCTTGTAAGGAACTCAACCTAAAAATATTTTATCCCAAAATTTTCACGATTTGATAAGGGTTGGTCCACAAGCATTGAAACTTAGTATGGCTGCCCAACTTTTCTTTCACTTTGTCCTATAGAAGAATACTATTAGATATTTTAAAAGATTAAATTTTCACCCTCTTGTCAAACCACCTTTTAACAATAGCCTGATGTTTCACCATATGTTCTAAAGAAGCTATCTATTTTTCATCCATTTCTAAGAGATTCATTAGTCTAGTCTAAACTCTATCAACATCTTCAGTGTGCTCACTCATGAATTTCAAAATAGGAATCTTGAGGTTAAGTGGAAACACTATCTTTTATTTGTAGACCAATATATATGGAGATGTTCCCAAGGTATTCTTAACCTTGACTCCATCTGTCCATAGTACATATTTGAGTTGAGTATGCAAATCTTTAGGATTTTCTTTCAACAAACATCTTATGACCAAGTTCTTATTTGTAGATCTAGGCATAACATTTCCTTTGGATAATAATTTGAAGAGAAATTGATTATAACATTTTTTTCCAATGCCTATTGGGTAAGGAATGTTGATGCAAAGGTTGATCTACTATTACACACTAGAAAGAATGGCATCCCAAATATACTAACAATGTGTTCCTCCAACAAGTCTATAGCCACCTTTGCCATGAAATTTCTAAAAGTCCCAGCTTCTATCTAGTACATGCAATAATTTGTAGCTATGAGAAAAAATTTATATCCTCTCGATGAAAGTGGGTGATGAGGCTAATTATTGCCTCTATTTTATGATAATTTTAAAATACTCTATTTTAAAATTGCCAAGACATTTGTGAACTTGTGTTTAGTTGAACCTATTATTAAATCCAGATAGAACCATTGACCTATGGGTAGATAGTATGCCATATTTTGCCAATATTATGCATATAATGCAGTATTTCATATAACCATCAGAATGTGCATTCTAATATTTGGGTTTAATTTGATTATGCTTGTTTGCAAATATTTTTGCATCATAACTAACTTGATAGGGAAGAAACTAGAGATGGTCAACAAGATTCAAGGAGGAACATTAAAGTCTAGTCACCATGGAAGAACCATAATGGTATTAGGAGACATGAAAACTACAAAGGAGGAGCCATTAGTCTATGAATGAAGGGCTAAAAATTTTCTATATTTCCTCTACATTTACTATTGTGTTGACTTGGTTATCCAGACATTATTGCTTGTTTTCAGTTTTTTTTGTTTCCTATTTTAGAATAAGTGTAAATCCTCTATTTGTAAGGACTAGATCAATATTTTTAGGAGGTTGGAAAAAAATTATGAAAAGAAGCTATTGACTCTTGTAGTGAATTATTTTATAGTTTTATGTATTGTTCTCGTCTAAGGAATTTTGGAATATAATGAAATAATTCTTGATTTAAATTCTGTGTTGGTAGATTAGTAGAAGCTAACCAATGGGGTCCACTTGGGAGGTGGATTAGACTAGAGTAGTGTAGATTTAATTCCAACATTTCTAGCATTTCAAGTATAAGTTGTAAGTTTATTCCTACAGCATAATACTTTGTGATTGTTCCTGTAGCATCTGCGAGAATAGTTATAGTAGATAGTCTAAGTTGGCATATAGGTTAGCATTTAATTGCATTTCTAGCATTCATTTCAATGAAGAGTTAAATTTTGTATATTCCTATAGCACTAGTGTAGGTTCTTTCCTTACATTTTACTTTCCTATAGCATAAGCATAATGACTCTTTAAGAAACCTAGTGCACATACTGTGCTAACCATTTCAAGTATACATCCTTGATTTGACAAATTAAATGCACCTCGTGGTAGGGAGAATAATCCTTATATTGAATATAATATTCGTAAGTAAGGCCTTAGGCATGATTATCATACACATATTGTGAGGTGGACCATTTTTGGTGTGATTGCCAAGGATCATCTCAACCTAGGAACATTTTTGGGTCATAGGCTTTTTAGTTAAGTTTTTTTTTTAGAGATTTGTAGTCCTAAAATTTTCTTCACAAGTGTGAAGAATTCAATTGCATGCATCAAAGAGGAAGACAACAAGATGAATATGGCAGATTTCTTCCATGAGTGTTTGTTAATTTGAATGAAGAAATCAAAGAAGAACTTGAGTTTCCTTTTGAAGATGTAAGCCCTATTTTTCCTACAAAATCTTCCTCTAGTGCACAACCCTTGGACACCAGTGGTCTTCAACCTTTTGCTAAAATTTTGGCTAACTTTCTTGGTAGTTCTTATCCAAATCCACCTATTTTTAATAATCTAGTACCAAATTTTCCTTTTCAACAACAACCTCATAATCAAATACCTCCATTAATGGCACAACCTACTTTTCCATTTCCTCTCCCAAGCCTCATAACAAATGCTAATCTCAAAAATATACCTGGAGCTGGTCATTTGAAGTTATATGGCCTTGCAATTGAAGATCTTGATGCTTTTGTGTTTGAGTTTGACATACTTTATCATAGCTTTGGCTATAACACTTATGCCCATAAGCTCAAGTTGTTTCTAACAACACTAAAAGAATCAACTTTATGATGGTTCATGGGTTTAGGAGCCAATGCAACAAGTACCTGGGATGAAATGTAAACTATGTTTCTAGATAAATACAAAGAGTATTGCAAGGAAAATGATTCAAGAGGAGATGATATCTTTAGAATATAACAAAAGGAGGATGAAACATTGGAAGACTATGTTTCATGTTTCTTGTATACATTGCAAAAGAACCCTCAACATGTACTAGTGAAGGATTCACAAAAGCTAGTCTTCTTGAGAGGGGTCAATGATAATTGTCTAGAAGCACTAGACCTGATGGCTAGTAGTGATGTATATCAATCTTCTTGGGATAACATCAAGAAAATTTGTCTTAACTACTTAAGTTCAACTATGAAGAAAGGAAAAGGACACCAAACTACAACCACTAAAGGAATTAGTCAAGGCATTTCAAAGCTCGAGATATCTAATATACTCTTAGATTTTAAGCAAGACATCATAAATGATGTCACTAAACATCTTGAAACAATAACTACAAAGAAGAAGCATGAAGAAGTTGAGGTGCAACTAGCTACATACTGCTCACATTGCCAAAAGCAAAAGAAAGATTGTCAATGAAAATTGGTTGCTAGCGTGGAGAACCAACATCTTCTAACTGAGTACATCAAGATAGATGGAGAGGATGAGAAAGTATTCTTTGTTGCTCAATGCTAGACATGGGCCAATGTAAACGTATGCCTCAGGACCCTTTACACAATTCAAATCTATATGGTAATCAATGGAAAAACTGTAGTACACAAGGTCCAAAAAATAGTCAACCTAATTGGAATAACACTTGGAAAGATAATTCACAATAGTCTCAATGGCCTTAGAATTCCCTACCTTCTTGGCCAAACCAACAAAACAATTAGTGGTCTAACCAACAAAATGATCAATTGCAAAATTAGGAGAACCAATGGAAACCACCACAAGGGAATTGGTAGTCTACAAACCAATGGAGAGGGCCTTAGTAATGGCCTAACCAAAATATTGGTAATCCACAATTACCACCTCTAGTCTAACAACCTACACTAATGCCACCACCTGCAAGTTCTAGACTTTAAAAGTAGACTCAATTGCCTACACAACCTTAGCCAAATCTAAATAACCAATAGCCACAACAACCCATGTATTCTATTGATAATTCACAATACCCTACTTATGCTCTAAATGTTGTAGATATCCATTTGAGATCTAGTACAAACTAACCAGCACCTAAACTACCTCTCATAACTAAAATACTAGATACTCCTATAGCATAAAACCCACAACTTCTCAACCACAAATGGTTGACCCAACCAAAATAACTAGCTCAACTCAAACCCAAATAGTAGTTGAACCTCCTTTTCTAGAAAATTTCATACAACACAAACATGCACAAACAATAGAACAATCCTTTGATATCACTGATTAGCTAAAGAACATGCATGTCAAATTCCTTTATTCCAAGCTATTAAAGATGTTCCTATTTATGGTAAACTCATTAGAGAAGCCTATTTGAAAAAGCCTAGGAGAAAGAAAAAGGACCCAACCAAAGTCCATGTTGTAGGACAATTAGCTATTATTATGTTAGGAAAATTGGTAATTCCTAAATATTTTGATCCACAAAGTCTAGTTGTGAATGTGATTATAAATGGTCAATCTATTAAAAATTATTTGATTGATCTTGGTGTTGTTATAAATATTATGACTAAAGATACTATGAAAAATCTCAATATAGAAGGGTTAAGAGCTACCCCAACAATTTTGTAGCTTGTAGATAGTTCTACTATCACTCCTGGTGGGATGATAAAAGACGTAGGAGTAACCCTAGACCCTCTAGAATACCCTACAGATTTCATGATTCTATCCCCAAAAGTCAATTTATCTACTTATTCTTTCATTTTAGGATGACCATGGTTAGCTATAACTGATGAAAATATAAGTTGTAGGTCAAGGAGTATGATCATATCAGATACATAGGCAATAAAGAAATTTTATTTATATCCTCCATCATAACCACAACTAGATTTAAGTACATTTGTATGGAAAAACATAGGGGATGGCAAAGAAGATTTAAACTCTATAGTATAGCTTATGATGTTACATAGATAGTCTTTTCTAAAGTTGTAGGAAGAAGATTCAATAATTCATAGTATTCTTGATACTACTTGTGTGGTAGAAAAGATGTATTTGATAGTTCTATATTAGAATTAACTACATATGAGGAATGTAATGAGAGTTGTTTTCTTCCCAAGAAGCTAGCCATTATCCATCAACTTTTACCATGTGAATTAGGTACAAGTCCAATCTCTAAAGTTTCTATAATTAATCTCACAACTATTGTTGAGTTGTCAAAAGGTCATAATCTCCATGTCAATCCCAAATTGCCTTCCACAAAGATGAAACAATTAATAGAGCTTCTTCAAAAACATGAAAAGGCTTTCACATGGGACTATGGGGATATGAAAGGGTTAAGTCCTACATTATGCACCCATAGAATATATATCAATGAAGGGTGCCTACCAGTCCATCAACCCCAGAGAAAGATTAATCCAACACTTAGAGAAATAGTTAAAACTAAATTACAAAAGTTGCTTGATGCTGATTTTATATACCCTATATTTGATAGTACATAGGTCTCAGTTCTAGTCGTGCCTAAAAAGGGAGGGAAATGGTAGATTTGTGTAGATTATAGATAATTAGATAAGGAAACCAAGAAGGATCACTTTCCTTTACCCTTCATTGATCAAGTTCTAGACACTCTGGCTAGTAAGAAATACTTTTCTTCTCTAGATGGTTACAATGGTTATAATCAGATAAGTATACCTCATAAAGATCAAGAAAAAACCACATTTACATGCCCATGGGGTACTTTTTCATATTCTATCTTTCCATTTGGCCTGTTCAATGCCCCCACAATATTTCAAAGAGCTATCATCAACATTTTTGTTTATATATCACATGATTGCACATAAATATACATGGATGATTTCACAAAATTTGGAGTCACCTTCAAAGAAACCTTGATGAATCTTGAAAATGTTCTTGTTTGATGCAAAGAACATAAGCTATCATTCAATAGTGAGAAATGTTTAATGCTCATGTAGGAAGGAGTGGTGCTTGATCATTTTATATTAGTTGCATGAATACAAGTGGATTTGGCTAAGATAAAAGTAATTCTAACATTTCCCATACCTTCAAAATCAAAGGATGTAAGATCTTTTTTAGGTCATGCTAGCTATTATAGGTGTTTCATAAAAGATTTTAGTAAAATAGCTAGTTCTTTATATACACTTTTGACTAAGGAAGCTGAATTCATTTTGACACCTAAATGTAATAAAGTCTTCCTACAACTTAAGAAACTCCTCACTACGGCACCAATTTTAAAGGGACCTAATTGGTCAATTCCATTTCATATTCATACTAATGCATCAGACTACGTTGTAGGTGGTGTATTAGGACAAAAGCCTACTAATCTTGAAAATGCAATCTACTATATTAGTAAAAGCCTTCATGGACCTAAACTAAATTACATAGTAACTAAAAAAGAACTTTTAGCTGTAGTCTATGAATTGAACAAATTTAGACAATATGTAACTAGATATCCTATTTTTGTTCATACTGACCACTCAACTATAAGGCACTTAATGGACAAACCTGCTATAACTGGTAGATTGGCAAGATGGGTCTTGTTGTTATAGGAGTTTGATATTACCATTATTGATAAGCTAGGCAAGTCCAAAATAGTTGCTAATTATTTTTCTAGACTACACATTTTTGATGAAGATCCAACCCCCATTGAAGATACCTTTCCAGATGAGAACTTGTTCCATATAGCAACTCATACACCATGGTATGCAAATATAGAAAAATATTTGGCTACAAATAGAATTCCCCCACGCTTCTCTCACAAGGATAAAAGGAAGTTAGTAGAGAAAAAATTTCATTATTCATGGATAAATAATAATCTCTTCTATACTAGACTAGATTAGATCATGAGGAGATGTGTCAAAGAGGATGAAATATATAACATACTACATGCTTTTCATGTTGAACCATGTAGAGGCCATTTTGCAGGAAGGAGAACAACACAAAAGGTACTTACTACTGGGTATTATTGGCCAATATTACATAAGGATTTAGTAACTTATACAACCAACTATGAAATATGCTAGAGGATGGCCACCCAATCAAAATTGATGGGATGCCACTCAATCCACAAATTGTAGTAACACTTTTTGACAAGTGGGGTATGGACTTCATAGGTCCAATTGACCCACCATTAAGTGAAAAATCCTACATCTTAGTATGCATGGATTATGTAACCAAATGGGTGGAAGTTAGGGTAATGAAAAATGCAAGAGATGAGAAAGTAGCTAAATTCTTATATGAAGAAATATTCACCCACTATGGAGTTTCCAAAGAACTTGTCACAGATCAAGGATCCTAATTCACATCAAACTTGATCTCTGAGGTTATTAAAGAATACAACATAAGACACTACAAATCCAATTCCTATCACCCTCAAGAAAATGGGCAAGAAGAGGTCACCAATAGAGAAATTGAAGCCATTCTAACTAAGTTAGTACACATAACACAAGAAGGATTTGAACAATAGATTAATTAAAGTTGTACGGGCATACCAAACTACATGGAAGACAACCACTAACTTTACTCCATTTGAACTTGTGTATGAAAAAGTAGTAATGTTGCCCATTGAATTTGAATATAAAACCCTATGCACTACTTTGGAATTTAATATCAGTCTTCCTAAAACACAACAAGAGAGACTTCTGCACTTGAACTCACTAGATGAAATGTGAAAGACAACATTGGAAAGAATGGAGATCATTCAGTAGTAGCAAAAAAGTGGCATGATGTGCATATTAGTAATAAAAAATTCCAAATGGGAGATTGGGCCCTTCTATATGATTCTCAATTCAAAAAGAATCTAAGGAAGTTACAGACTTGATGGCTAGGGCCTTATGAAATTCAATATGTCTTTAACAATGGAGCAATCCAGCTGACAACTATTGATCCTGTCCACTTCAAATTGCTTGTAAATGGCCATATGTTGCACCTCTATCACAAACCACAGACTAAAGAGGAGTTTCTATAGCAATTCCACCTACACAATTTCCCAACTAACACACTTCCTATAGTAGAAGCAATTGACCTCCTTCCTACAGCTCTTCAATAACAACTCCTTCGAGCATGCCCATAATAAACACTTTATGACCACATAAAGATAAAATTCTTCATTCACCTTCTAATTTCTTCTTTTTCAATCCATCACATTTCTTTCTTCCATCCACCCATCTTCCACCTCATCATTTTGTAATGTTTTCAATAAAATGATGAGTTTGCTAATGTATGTTGTCACTATTGACATGCAACTCTTGCCATCTTTTCACATGTGCAATGATCAATTAGCCGATATAACATTTTCAAAATTTTATTCATTTATAGAACATAGATTTCATTGGTTATATCTATTACTATATTAATTATATTATTATAGTGTTATTCTAGTTCCATACCCCGTGCCAATTATGACAAGTGAGGACACTTGTCCATGTTTTGTAGGAGGCAAGGAAGGTTACTAATTCCCAATGACATTTCTATTTATTTATTAAAAATCTTCAAATATGTACATTCTCTTAAAAACCTAGTTGCCATAGTACACAAGTGGCATGTGTCATACTCTTATTCCCAAATAATTCCTCACCATCAGGCTATGATATGACCCAAATTCAATTTTGATGTGACCCAAATTCATTTCTGGGAAAATTTTCACATATCTATGGTTTATTTTTATTAAACCCACATTATTATTACTTATGACATATTGTTCATGATAGAAATTAGTAGAAAAGAATGTGAAATGTGAAAAGGGTCTGTGATTTTCAAAAATAAAAGAAAGCCTGAATTTATAAAGGGAGGAAGGTAATAGTGCAAGCAAAGAAGAGTCTAAAATTGGCAAGCATAAATGGAAGGACAATTACAGTGATAAGAACTAATGGAGCATAGTGTTTTACTTTCAAATGTGCAGGCAGTGAGAAAATTTAATGCATGTGGCTAGTTAGGGTATTTTCTAAAACTAACGAATTTTGATAATGAAGTAGCCACTAAATTTATATGTACATTTGAGGAAGGAGAAGCAATAGTATGGGGATTGATAGTTGTTTACATAGAAGAGTAAATAGAAAAAGTAATTGGGTTACCAAAAGTGGGAGAACACACCCTAATGCAAATGACACAAAATTAGCAAGGGCCCAATTTTTCATACCAACTAACCCTCCATTGGATATAACCAAGTAGGGTTGCAAAAGAACATCTCTTCTACCATCATACAATTAATTGTTTGTACACATTATTAGGTATTTTACCTATAAAGGAATATTTTCATATTTGCATGCACATCATTTTAAGTTGCTTAGTTATATAAGGCATAATTCCCTAGTGAATGTTCCCAATTTCTTGTACAATGTGTTATGTATTAGTGTTGAGGAAAACCAAAAAGGGAAGGTCAAATCTATTACTCATCGTGCCCTAATCAAATTTCTTATAGAGAGATCTCTTAGGGATGCCTCTCCCATGTCATGGGCCAAATTTGTCCAATGTAAAATCTTGCAACCTCAAGCTATCCCTAATGAAAAGCCCAATGAAGAAAATGTAGTCCCCATTGATGCAACCATTTAGAGCAAAGCACCCAAGATGCTGAAACCAAAAATGTGCAAGAAAATGTACCTACCTTTGTTCAAACAAAGAGGAAATGGAAGTGGTGTTGATAGTAGAAAAAAAAACCAACAACCTCAAAGCAAAAGAAAACAAAGTTGGGTCCTACAACATAGACACCTAAAAGAGGTAATAGGAAGAAGGGCATAGTACTTGAGGAGACCCCTATTAGAAGAAGCCCTAGAATGAAATGACAAACTTCTAAAGTATTAGTAGAAACTTAGTCTACTTCACCCAAACCATCTAATGAAGAATCCCTAGTACAAGTTGTCCCGAATGATTCCCACAATTAACCTAAAATTCTAGACATTCCTCAAAACCCTAAAGAGGAATGTAGAGTTGAGGTGAAGGAAAGAAAAAATTATTTCCTAGTAGGCCAACAAGATACTCTAGCCTATAAAGATGAAAAAGCCCCAATAATGCACCAGTTAACTTGTTTGAAAAATGGCCTAGTTCACTATAAGAGAACATGATTTACAATTTTCTTAGAACAATAATGGAGGGAACAAAGGAAAAATAATTATAAGGAATAAAGTGTCCCAATTACCCTACAAATGCTTCTTTTTTTGTTGTATAATAAACATGTGATGATAAAAGCCCTATGGAAAGAGGAGAAAAAGGAGATGAAGAAGGTTATAGCATATCAAGCTAAAGAAATTGAAGAATTAAGAGAGAAATTGGAAAAACATAAACAAAAGATGGATCATGCCCTCAAATTGGCTAATCAAATAATTACTTGCAGACCACCACCTAGAATCTATGCAATTTGTTTAAAAGAAAAATTCATTTTATTCCAACTTATGCTAACCCTAAAAGACATAAATATAGAATTCAAGATAGCCCAAGAATTCTATGGTTGGTACTAAACTCTTCCATCCTGACAACAAAATTTACTCTATGAATTGTATGTGCACAATTTCATTATCCCTATAGAACCTTAACAGAATCCTTTACCTTACATAGGAGATATACATCTAAAGGCCCTAATGTCTTGGATACATAATGAAGCTAATTATGATAAACAATTGAACAATTATATAGATGAAGAAAGAATAGAACCTCTACCATTAAGAGTTGAGAGTGATAAACTAGAAGAATTCCTTAGGGATTGATTTAGATTAAGCACAAGGAGATAAAAAAACAAATCTTTGAGGCTAGAAGAAAGGTATATGTGGAATATGATAACCTGCCTTACTTTACCTTTTAGAGAGCCATGGTTGCTGTTAAAAGTAGATGGGTAAGACTACCTAAAGGACTCAAAATATCAAAGCCACATAGTCCTATTAACTTAGAGGCAACCCTTCATTGAGCTCCAAAATACATACAGTTGGGAAGCTAGGATAGACTAGAACTATGGTGTCCACTAACCATACAGCCACCAATGCTCATGTGGGCCCTATATGATATCAATTTTGAAAAACTTGACAAGTTGCAAGAGGACCATAGAAGAAAATTTTGGGAGAGAACATAAGGATTCTACTACACCTTCAAAAGTAGCAGTAGAGGGAGGATTGAAGTTGAAGATTTTTGATCAATGACTAGAAGATGCAATGGTTGAGGACAAGCATCAAAATTACTAGGGGGCAGATGATGAGGCTAATTATTGCCTCTATTTTATAGCAATTTTTAAATACTCTATTTTAACATTGCCAAGACATTTATGAAAGTTTATTTTTAGCTAAACCTATGATTAAGTCTAGATAGAACCATTAACATATGGGTAGATAGTATGTCATATTTTGCCAATATTATACATATAATGCAGTATTTCATATAACCATCAGAATGTGTGTTCGAATTTTTGGATTTAATTTGATTATGCTTGTTTGCAAATATTTCTACATCATAACTAACTTGATAGGGAAGAAGCTGGAGATGGTCAACAGCATTTAAGGAGGAACATTAAAGTCCAGTCAAAATGGAAGAACCATAACAATATCAAGAGACATGGCCACTACAAAAGAGGAACCATTATTCTATAAATGCAGGGCTAAAAAGTTGTTATATTTCCTCTGCATTTACTATTGTGTTGACTTGGTTATTCAAACTTTATTTTTTGTATCGTAAACTATTATATTTCCTTTGACAAATTTCTAGTCAATTTGTTTTCTTTCCTATTTTAGAATAAGTTTTATTCCTCTATTTATAGGGATTAGATTGATAGTTTTAGAAGGTTGGAAAAAGTTTATGAAAAGAAACTATTGACTCTTATAGTGAATTTTTTTATAGTTTTATGTATTGTTCTCATGTAAGGAATTTTGGAATATAATGAAATAATTCTTGGTTTACATTTTGTGTTAGTAGATTAGTAGAACCTAACCAAGGGGGCCCACTTGGGAGGTGGATTAGACTAGATTAGTGTAGATTTACTTCTAGCATTTCTAGTATTTCAAGTAGAATTTGTAAGTTTACTCCTACAGATCCATACTTTGTGAGAATTCCTATAACATCTACAAGAATAGTTATAGTAGATTGTCTAAGTTGGAACATAGGTTAGCATTTAATTGCATTTCTAGCATTCATTTCAATGAAGAGTTAAATGTGTTAGTTTCCTGCAACGCTAGTGTAGGTTGTTTCCTTGCATTTTACTTTCCTGCATCATAAGCATAATGACTCTTTAAGAAACGTAGTGCACATATTATGCTGACCATTTCAAGTATATGTCACTGGGTTGACAAATTAAATGCACCTCATGGTAGGGAGAATAATCCTTGGATTGAATATACTATTCCTAAGTAAGGCCTTGGGCATGATTATCACACACCTATTGTGAGGCAAACTAGTGGGTTTACTAGACCAATAAAATCTAGCCTCCACTTTGCAAAAGGGCATACCTAAAACACTGGTTGTAATGGCATCACCTGATGTCTTTCTTCATTAGCACTAGTTTGACAAATATGGTAAGTACACATGTTCAAAAGTATCTTTGAAGATTGTAGGCCAAAAATAAGCTAATCTTAAAATCATATGGGTCATAGCCTTTGTTGAACCATGTCCTATACCATACTTATCATGAAACTACTCAAAAACCTCTTTTACTTCTTCTTGTCCCAAACACTTTAGGTAAATTCCTTCATATTTTCTCTTATACAATTTTCTATTTTGAAGCATATTTGATTTACACTTCATTTTGAGGCCTCTGTGCTAGGAACTATTTATCCAATTGGGGTATTGATTTTGTAAAATATAGTAAAAGATATCCTAGCACCAAACATCTACTATTATACCCTAATCAATGTCAACTTGAGACACTATAATCTTCCTTTGATCTTTTGCACTAGTTTCATCATCAAATCATAATTTTTTCTCATCCTTGATCTAGTTATCAACTATCATTTTTCATAATCCTTGTCCTCTCACTAACTTCATTGGTTTAATCTCTAAATCAAACTCTTACAGTAGTGCCATCTATTTTACTCATCTTTCACCCAATTCATTCTGAATCAGTAATGTCTTAACTGTAGGATCAAGCATAATTGCATACACTCTACTCCTTAATATATAGTTGCAAATTTTCTTGACTACCTTTATCAAAGCAAAATATTGTATATCAAGATTATAATAATTCAACTAAGCATTCTTTAGAGGACAACTCTTGAAAGAAATGGGCCTTTCATCCACTTTTTCTTTCTTCTATGTAAGAATTCCAACACATGAATGTTTTAAAGCAAGAGAGTATATTTTAAATGACAATTCATAATCTAGACTGACAAGTACTAGTGTTGTAGACAAAGCTACTTTGATGTCCTCAAATGATTTCTTGATTTTTGGAATCCTTTATTTTTTCTCCCTTTTTGAGTAAATCATTAAGGGGGTGAACTATCTCTACAAATACACTTATAAACATCCTCAAAAAATTTATCTTTCTAAAGAATGATATGAGTTCTTTATTACTGTGTGGAGGTGACAACTTCAGAATGGCTTCAATTCTCTCAAAATCAATGGAGATTCTAGCTTTGGAGAGAATGTGACCTAGGAGCTTTCATTTAGTAACCCCAAGCAAACACTTCTTGGGATTAATTGATATGCCATACTCATGACATTTGTTGAATACCTATCTTAAATTGTTGAGGTGAGTACTTTGATCCTTTGAAAAAATAGTTAAGTCACCTATGTAGATGACTATACACTTGTTTATTAATCCCTTAAAAGCTCCATCCATGTCTCATTGAAATGTATCCCCCACATTAATCAGCCCAAAAGACATTCTTCTATAAGAAAAAGTCCCCTATTTAGTTGTGAAAGTAGTCTTCAGCCTATCTTCTTCATTGACCATCACCTAATTATATATGTAATATCCATCTAAGAAAGACAACATCTTGGAGCCATTGACAATTTGTAATACTTCATCAAGTGAAGGAAAAGGGTAGTTATCCTTTTGAGATGCTAAATTCAAATTGAGAAAATCCACAAAAAGGTGGATTTTCCTCGTCTTTTTCCTCACTAGGACTAAATTAGCCACCCATGTAAAATGGCATATGGGGAAGATAATATTAGCATCAAGAAGCTTCTTAATGTATGCATGAATATGTGGTCTCTGTTAACACACACACCTCAACATGGTCCTTATTTGCAGATTCATCCTGGAATGAACATGAGATTGTTCACCCAAAAATAGTTTGGCAAAGCGACCTGTTTCCTTCTATCTAAAGGGATTTTACCTATTAATATCCTCAAAATCAAGCTGTAGGAAACCAAACCCTCTAAGAACAAAGGATTTGGTATGCAACTAATCTATGTGAGAATGCAATGTAGTCTATGATGAGATATGCATTTAATCTAATAACAAGTGAAGGAAACTAGATTAATCATATGCATATTATACTAAATGAAATTAAACTGAGGATTATAATATATGCAAAATATAGCAAATGTGAGCAATTATGAGTATGAATTTGAATAGCACTTCAATAGCAATTCAATTCATCCTCTCCAAAATGAAGAAATGTGGGTCTCTTGAATAGATTTTCCTAGAATCCATCAACGGTTGAGATCGATTTCAATCAACGATTAGGATTGAAGGTGAAGTTTAGTTAAGGTGGAAGATTCCCAAATTAAAGGGAGTTAACTAACTCAGATCCGAGTGTAAGAGTCAGTCAGCTCAGATAGACTTTAGTGTGAAAGCAAGTGATCTAGATCACTTCTAATTTGATCAGTAGTTATCTAGGAATTTCCACTTTTGAATTGAAGAGAAGAATTAGAAAGAATATTTATTTAATAAAATGAGATATGCTCTCATAAATACCTTTTCAATTTAATTAAATAATTTTATTTAATTAATTAGACACTTTTCTTATTTAATTAAATAACTTCATTTAATTAATTAGGAATGGCTTCCTATTTAATTAAATAACTTTGCTTAATTAATTAGAAATAGATTTTCTATTTAATTAAATAATTTCATTTAATTAATTAAAATAGGCATATTTATTAAATTAAATAAATTTAATTCCATAGTACATTAGCCTTAGGAGGTAATTTAATTTAATAAAGTATGAATACTTTAGATTAAATTAAATTGAGATCAAATAGGTTTAACTTGGCTAATATGAGTGCATACTATAGGGATTAAATAATGAGTATGATGAATGCAAATTAGGGTTTTCTATATCTGACAATTAAGTCAAATAGCGAGTAGTACAATGAGAATTGCCTATTAGAATAGGTCTTAGAATTGATCAGAATAGACCAGAATTGGTGATCATAGCAATGAGCCAATTTTGGGGTATTACATTTTGCCCCTCTTTGAATGAATGTGCAAGCAACATGTTCAATTCAAAGAAAATTAGAAAGCATGATGCGAAGTTGAGATTGGTTCCGAAGTTGATGACACAGAGACCAATCGATAAGCTTTTAAGGACTATCTCTAGAACAGAGCTTAATCCCAAGGAATCTAAGCAAAATACCTAGATACATAAAATTGATAAGCATTTAAAAGATTATCTCCAAAATGGAGCTTAACCTTTAAGGATCTAGATAGAACACCTAGATACTTGAAATTGATAACATTTAAAATATTGTCTCCAGAATGGAGCTTAAACTTTAAGGATCTAGATAGAACACCTAGATACTTGAAATTGATAGCATTTAAAAGATTGTCTCCAAAATGGAGCTTAACCTTTAAGGATCCAGATAGAACACCTAGATACCTGAAATTGATAAGCATTTAAAAGATTATCTCTAGAATAGAGCTTAACCTTTAAGGATCTAGATAGAACACCTAGATACCTAAAATTGATAGCATTTAAAAGATTGTCTCCAGAATGAAGCTTAACCTTTAAGGATCCAGATAGAATACCTAGATACCTAAAATTGATAAGCATTTAAAAGATTGTCTCCAGAAAAAAGCTTAACCTTTAAGGATCCAGATAGAACACCTAGATACCTGAGATTGATAAAAGATAGAAAGATCAAATTATAAGTCATAGAATCATCCCCAGAATGAGGTTTGATCCTCAAGAGTTAGGGTTTAGACTATCCCAGAACCTGTCCATCAAACTCTGAGAAGAGTTGTTATAAGATTGATCAGTTTATGAAAAGATAAAATAGATAGCAAAGATGCTAGATAGGAGGGAGCAAGATGCCCCAAGTGATGAGGACATAAGATAGGACCAAGATGTCCCAAGCAATGAAGATTTAGATTGATTTGAAATTCAAGTTCAATGATATTATCATCCTACCCCCTCGGGAGCGAAATTGAAAGATGACACACCAAAAATATGATGTAAAGCAGTATACAAAGAGATACAGAAGAAATCTGAGATGTAATAGAGTGTAGAAAGGATCAAAATAATCAAAAGAAAATATGAAGAGATCAGAATGATCTGAAGAAAATTGGAAGTCAATCCAAAGTGATTTCAAGGTCCAAAAGACCAAGTTTGACCAAGGAGCCATAATTGAGCATAGTTGACTTTAGTTGACTATTTCCAAAATGAGTTTTGAAAACATGAAGAATGTAGAGTTGAAAGAATTCCAAGAATCGCAAAGTATCAGAAAGATTTTAGCTGCACAAGCATTCGATCGCATCGGTCCCCAAAATTTAAAAACATGTTTTTGAGGCACTTAGGTGTGTCAAATTTTGAATTCAATCTCAAAAATGGATTCAAAGTAGCCAAAATAGCCAAGAGGGTGATTGACCGATTATTTTTGTAGTCATTAAGAAACATGATATGTTTGAAGATGCTCCCAATCCTTCATCACACAGGGGAGAAATAGAATCATAATTGAATTGTGTGCTAATGCAAGTGAAGCATGTAATGCAAGACTTATGTTAAATGCAACCCTACGTCTGGTTATTGAGCTTTGACAATTTATCATCATTGGACATAGTACAAAGCTCGTATGTTATATAATTTCTACTGACATTGCAATCATGGGAATATGAATAGAACATACGTTATAGGTTTGTCAGGATTAAATGTAAGCATTCGATGGACAAGAAGCCAGAATGACTAAAATGTTTGTCCCTTTTAATGTAGCAAGTTAACATAAGCATCAAAGCATAAATGCTAGGATGACCAGAATGTTGCTTGTATGATAGACACACCAAACACACAAGAGATCCATCTTATGCTAAGTATTCAGTATTTATTATGTCTGCAACGACCCTTGCATTCATAACCTAGGACAGAAGTGTGTTAGGTATACTCACAGTGACCCGTACATTTACTTAGCAGGACGAGTATCAATATTTATTGTAGCATGAAGAGTTCACTCCAACAAACAAGGAGAAGAACCAATGTTATTGTCACATCTATATAAAAGGAGTTGAGGTACACATGGCCATCCAATACGAGATGGATGCTCTTATAGTGGACATGCCTTTTATAGGAATAGATCAACTTATTGGAACTAAACCATAGATAGAAAACAAAGAAAAGATCATGCCCGCAGTCATTACTTCTCTAGTCGAAGATGACATAATCGAGTTGCTCAAGGAGATATGATAAAGCAAAACAAAGCAAACAAAGAAAATGCTCAGCATATCCAAACAAGTATATCATTTTTGAGTTCAATGTTTTTGGGATTGATGTCAAGAGTTAATGTCCATAACATGTTTGAAAGAAATCTCTTTAGTAGGGTGGCAATAGTATGCAAATGCAGTCAGAACAACTGGTGACTGAGTTCAAAGAGGAAAATTCAAGATGAAGAATCTAAGGAGGACTGAGCGATAGTAGATGGACATAGCCAAAACGATGCAAGAGAGATCTTCCATAAAGGAATTTGGAGATGTGACCTAAGCAATAATAGGCAGACATAGCTAAAACAACTGGTGACTGTTGTGAAAGAGATTCTATGAGGAGAATCTCAAAAATAGTGACACTAGCAATAGTAGGTAGATGTAGTGAGGACCATTGGTGACTATTGTGAAGGAGATTGTATGAGGAGAATCTTGAAAATAGTGACACTAACGATAGTAGGCAAACGCAGTGAGGACCACTGGTGACTATCACAAAGGAGATTCTATGAGGAGAATCTCGAAAGTAGTGACACTGAAGGGGAATTCCCTTGAGCTATAACATGACTCAATCCATGGATACATGAGCAAAAAGTAGGAAAAATAGTGAAGCAACTATACAAAGAGCCAGAAGATGCACTACAAGATGGAGCACTGGGGAGTAAGAGGTACCTGTTTACTAGGTTTTCACCTTCTTGATAGAAATTTTCTCTTTTTTTGCTACCATGATGCCTGTTTCTAGGTTTTCACCAATGGCACTTTTCTTTTTTTTCAATTTTTTTGGTGTTACCAAGGTGCCTATTGCTAGGTTTTTACCAGGGTAACAATCTTTTTCAAAACTTTTTCTAATTTTTAAGACTTTTTTCAAGACATATAGATATGTATAAAGAGCTAAGTGACATTAGATCAACTGTAAAACTGCTCTAGGTGGAGAGTATTGACAAGTTCTTTAAGAACTTCTCCTTCGGTTGTAGAAAGTTGATAGGCGCTAGATCCATATATTGCAGTAATGATGTAAGGACCGAGCTAGTTTGGTTCAAACTTTCCTTTTTGGACTCATTGTTGTTGATTCTTAGGGTTCTCTCTCAGGATGAGATCACCCAGCTGGAAGTCAGGTGGCTTGACCCTTCGATTGTAGCTTCTTTCCATTTGTTGTTGATATGCTCATAGATGATCACATGACACTTGTCGATGTTCATCCAGTAACACAAGCTCTTGAAGCTGAGTTATCCTGTACTCATCATCAGTGATAAGGCCCTTCATAGAGATTCTCAAGGTAGGAATCTCGACCTTTATTGGAAGCACAACATCCATGCCATATACCAAAGCAAAGGGAGTCATGCCTATTGGGGTACTAATGCTTTTCCTATATGCCCATAGGGCTCGATTGATCTAGAGATGCCATTCTCTCCCTGATTTTTTGACTGTGCGATAAAGAATTTTGAGGATCACCTTATTGGATACCTCAGCCTGGCCATTACCTTGGGGGTAATAAATGGAAGACCAATGTTGTGTGATTTTGAATGTCTTGCATAATTCCTTGAGGCCTTTATTATTAAATTTTCCTCCATTATCAGTAATGATTGAGGATGGCACACCATATCTATAGATGATGTAGTTTGTGATGAAAAGTGCTACAGTTTTTCCATCACCAACTGTGAGAGGTACTGCCTCTACCCACTTTGTGAAATAATCTGTAGCCGTGATAATGAATTTATGTCCATTAGAGGAGGTTGGGTAGATCTGTCCCACCAAGTCAAAGGCCCATTGTTGGAATGGCCATGTTGTAGTAGAGGGAATTAGCTCTCTGGCTAGAGCATGGATGAGATTCCCATGTAGCTGACACTACTTGCAGGATCTAGCATACTTGATAGCTTCTTGCTCCATTTTGGGCCAATAGTAACTAGTATGAAGGAGTTTACGAGCTAGTGTCAGGCCATTGGAATGAGATCCACAAATGCCCTCATGAACATCAATTAGTACACGTTTGGACTCTTTAGGTTCTAAACATCTAAGGAGTGTTCCATCGACACCTCTCCTATACAAATTGTTAGCAATAATGACATAATGTGAAGCATTATGAATTAGGTAATGTTTCTCATTTCACCTCAAACCTTTTGGAATGGTTTGATTGTGAAGGTAGGAATAAATGTGATGTGGTAGCAAGATGATTCTTGTCCTATAATAGAATAGATCATCTTAGAATCAGGGGTGTCATGGGCTGGGTAGTGTAACACTTCCACCAAGAACTCATGTCGGAGATCATTTTTAGGCATTTGTAGCAAGGAGGCCAAAGTGACCATGGCATCAGCCACTTTATTATCTGCTCGTGGAACTTTTTGGAAGGTGATGTGTGCAAAATACTTCTTTAAGTCATCAACCATGCACTTGTAAGGAATTAGTTTCTCATCCTTTGTTTGGTACACATCATTAACCTAGTTGATGATAGGCTGAGAATCAGCAAAGATATATAACTGGATCCACTCTCCATTTAGCTAAAATTTTCATGCCATTGATCAAAGCCTCATATTCAGCAATGTTGTTTGTAAAAGGAAACAAAATCTAGCATGCTTTGGGTAGTGAGTATCTTTGTGGTGTAATGAAGAGTAATCCAGCACCTGATCCTTGTTGCATGAAGGACCCATCAAAGAACATAACCCATGTGTAGTGCATGAGTGTTAGAATTGACTCATCTAGGAAATCAATGTTCATTGGCAGAAGACATTGTATGGGTGCATCGGCTAGCTGATCTAAAATTACCTGTCCCTTGATAGCTGTGCGTTCAACATATTGGATGTCAAACTCACTATCTTAGCCACGAGTCTCATAGTGTGGGCAAGCATGTAGTGTCTCAACTTCTAGGAAGCAAAGACAACTGCCAAGCAAGCTTTCTCAATAATTTTGTAGTTCTTCTCATAAGAGACTAGTGTTTGGCTCAAGTAGTAAATAGGTCTTTCTTTTTTGTCATCATCTTCCTAAGCCAAGAGGATTCCCAAAGACATTTTAGTTGTTGAGATGTCTAAAATCAAAGGCTTCCCATGGATGGGAGGCATCTAGATTGGTGGATTGACAAGATATTGTTTGATCTATGTTAAGATTTTCTCACAATCCTAGCTCCAATTGAATTTCACACCCTTATGTAAGGTCTTTGTGAAGGGTTGTGATCTATCCACCAATTGTGAAATAAACCTACAAATAGATTGAAGCCTCCCCTATAGTCCTCTCATCTGACTGATGTTCTGAGGTGGTGGCATGTCCATTATTTGTTGTACTTTCTCTGGATCTACCTTAATTTCTTTTGTAGAAACAATGTATTCCAAAAACTTTCCTGATGTGACACTGAATATGCATTTCTTAGGATTGAGTTGAAGACTAAATTTTTCCATACAACCTAGGATGGGCCCCAAATCTCACAAATGAGTATTGTGTTTAGCACTTTTGACCAAGGTATCATCAACATAGTCCTCCATGGTTCTATGTATCATGTCATGAAAAATTGTAGTAATAGCCCATTGATACGTAGCACCAGTGTTCTTCAAACCAAATGGCATCACATTCCAACAAAAGGTTCCCCATGCACATGTGAAAACCATTTTCTCTTGGTCTTCTGGTGCAACTTTTATGTGATTGTATCTAGAAAAACCATCCATAAGTGAGTACATCTCATAGCTAGCCATCATGTCCATGATCATATCAATATTAGGGTGTGAAAAGTCATCTTTAGGGCATACCAAGTTAAGATCACAGAAGTCTATACAAACCCTGATAGATTTATCATGCTTGGAAACTGGAAAAATATTCGATATCCATTCAACATAATCAATTGCATGGATGAAACCAACTTTTAGAAGTTTCTTTAATTCTACTTTGATGAGCAATGCAATGCGAGGATGCATTTTTTGAAGCTTTTGTTTAACTGGTTTGGTGCTATGGAAAAGTGATGCATGATAAGATCAGGATCCAATCCTGGCATGTTAGATTATGTCCAGGCAAATTTTCCTTTCTTTTCTTTGAAAAAGGAAATGAATTCTTCCTTCTCTTCAAGTGATAGTGACTGTGCCAGATGTATCATATAAGGATGTTCTTCTATGCCCAGGTTAATTGGCTACATCAGATCTACCAACACTAATGATCTCTCCTAAAAGTGACTGGGAAGTGCATCAAATATCTCATCTGCAGGTGCCTCGGAGAGGTTTTCACCCTTGGATATGTCTTTTGTTTTTACTTTTTTGGGTTCTGACACTGCCACAATGTGGTTTTCACCATCAGACCTTTTGCATTTTTCATTTTAATTGTATGACTAAGATATTTGATGTCAGCCTTAGTCATGTTGACACTCTGCTCATTGGTGGAAGATGTTATAGGTTTGATACCATTTAGGTAATAGGAAAGAACATAGTCATTCTAGAACATGGGGACTTCACTAGATGCATTGGAGTTCCAATCTATAAGCTCACGATGTGTGAGTGAGAGAGTAGTGGCCAATTCAATTTTGTTCATAGTATAGTCATTAAGTGCTTGGACCAGCAATTTGAGACCTACGGTGACCTCATCCACAGGTGTGTTCAAATGCATCGAAGTACGAACGTTAGTAAGTGATGACTCTAGGACACTAGTTGGATCCAACCCATGTGACCTAACCCTAGACATTTCACCCACTTCAATTTGGTTTTCATAGACATGTACTTGGTCAATGTCTTTATGAGTAGTCACTTCTGAAAGAGAGTCAAACTCATATTCCTTAGAATTAGTGCTACATGGTGAGAGATTATAGAACTCCCCAATAGTGATAGGGACATAATCACCTTCATCCTCTGGGTTCTTACACCAATACTCAACATGGCATGACTGACTAGATTCTCCCTTTTCTGAATGGTATTTGAGTTGCTCAGTATTGTACTCAAAAGAGTCACTAGTATTATCCATAGTGCTAACACATGGCACAAAGTCATCTAGCTCAACAAAGAATTTAGAAAGATCATAAGGGATAGGATGAGGATAGGAATCCTCATCATCAGATTCTTCCTCTTGAGTATTTGACTCAGCTTGTGACTCATTTTTAGATGAACTCTCAAGTGTTGTTATGAATTTATTTGGTCCCAAATGAAAAGGAACCTTCTTAAATTATAGGCCAGTTGTATCATGGTTGCTTCAAGCTCTTGCTTTGATAGGATCAATTAGGCCATTTTTATTGCACCCAATAGGGCCAATTCCCTTGTAACCAAAATGCTTCATAAGCCTAAGACTAGGTCCATATTTCTTAGGAGTGATTCCTTGAGTTTTCTCTATTAGGTCCACTGGAGCCTCTTCTTTGTAAATCCATGCAACAATGGCTTTGTTTTCACTTGCATCTTCTAAGGGAGCTGTAACCTTGACAAAAGTTCTATTATACTTGGTCTGAGGTGTTAGCACGAATGGCTTCCTTACCTTTGAGGGTCTCCCATAATGTCAAGGAGACTCTAGGAGAGATGTTAATGATAGCACTTGTTCAATGTGATACTATCCCATGCCAATTTTTTTCAATTTGAATGACTACTTAATTTGTTTCAGCTTATTGTCCTGATAATCAGTGGACTCATGGTTAGTAGGGATGAAAGTTTTAGCAGCCTTGAGCATATTGCAGGTATAGCTAGTCATGGCAGGAATAGTAACTTTGGAGCCATGAAATGGGAACTTGATGCATTGGTGGTATGTGGATGCTAAAACACGCATCTCATGTATCCATGGCCATCCTAACAGAATGTTGTAAGCCAAAGGAATGTCAAGCACCTGATAGGTGACATCCCTTTCTACAAGACCGACACGAATGGGTAAAACCACAAGACCTAGAGACTTTCATTCCACTTCATCATACACTTTGATAGTGATATTACATTGAGGATCAATAGAGTCCTCAGAATAATTCAATTGCCTAAGAAGAGTAGCAGAGACAATGTTTAGGCCAGCACCATTTTCAATGAGTACCTGACAAACATGTGTCTGATGGATCATAACCTCAATGTGTAGAGGTTGATTGTGTGGGTGACTTAGCAAGTTATCATCCTCCTCGGAGAAGGTCATAAGATAAGGCAAGGTCAGGTGACCTACCATGGATTGGAATCACTCGAGATCAAGATCTTGAGGAACATTTTCCTCAGCGAGGGCTTTGTCCAAAATTTGCCTATGAGCAGGCGAGATTTTAAGCAGCTCAAAGATGGAAATCTGAGCATTAGTTTGTTTCAATTGATGGAGAACACTAGAACTAGTTGCCATCAAGTTTGTTGTGGGTTTTGCACCTTTTCTAGATGGTCCAGCAAGGGTTTTGTTTTTGTGTTATTCAAGATCTGATGTAGGAGGCGCAGGGCGTTTGAGCACCAACTTGGTGTGAGAATGAGTGGCAGCATTAGCATAGTGTTGTGAGGGTGTATTATCCATTGCGTTGAGAGTAGGGCCCCTCAAGACAAAAATTTTCTTGGGTTTTTCATTATCTTTTTTTTCCCTTAATAGTAATAGCATCGTAGTATTCAGAATCCACAAGTTCAACCATGTGAATGACATTGTCATCATTGGAATATGTATAGTTGACCTTGTTGTAGGGTTGTGGTTTTGAAGTCTCTCCTTTTTCATAAGATGGGAAAGGTACTTTGAATGCCTTGTGATCTAAGTTTTTGTTATGTCCATCTACCACAAGATCACCAACATCAATCATGTCCTAGACTTTATGGCACAAGTTTATACAGTTGCTAGTTTTGTGTCCCTTGTTTTGGTGATACTAATAGAATGAGGTCTCATTCCACCATGGTGGATGTGGTTGTGGATCATAGGGATGAGGGTTATCCATTGGTGAAATAAGCTTATATTGTAGCAACGTTTTGTAAACCACATCCAAAGGTTCTCCCAAGGGTGTATACTCTTGCTTGGGGCATGTTGTCCATGAGTTTCTTGGTTTGTTCCTAGATTTTTTTTGTCAGGGGGAGGTTTCTCAGCATTTTTGGCCACTTTAAGGCTGTTTGTGAGATTAAATGCCACTTTAGCAGGTTTGGGTGTGACATTGTCAATGACTCCATCATGTACAATTTCTAAGTTCTTGTTGACATGTTTAGTTTTGTCCCTGTTGGAAGTGGAACCTTGTTTTATATCCCTCTGAAGAGTGAGTTCACCTTTCTTGACTATAAATTCCTCAATGCAGATAGCCTGTGTGATCATGTCTTCAAAGGTATGTGGACCTTGAAGTTGGACTCTATACTCGAAATCAGATAGGAGGTTATCAATGAAAATGTCAAGCTTCTCCATTTCTAGAATTTTATGAGAATACTTAGTGTATAGTTGTCTCCACTATTGGAGAAATGTGAGAAAAGGTTCTCCAACTTTCTATTTAAGGTTGCATAGATCTTGAATATTGATAGGGTGTTGTATGTTATGAGAATATTTCTGAACAAATAGATTGGCAATTTCGTCAAACGTCTTGATACCAGGAGGTAAATGTGAGAACCACTCCAAAGCCTAACCACCTAGGCTTCTAGGGAATAAATGCATGAGGTATGTTTGATTGTGTATAAACTCCATAGACAAAGCACCAAATTCCTACAAGTGATCTTGGGGATCAATCGTACCAAAGTACTTGTCATATTTGGGTAGCTCTAGGCCTCATGGGAAAGGTGGCATGTTTATGCTTTTGTCAAATGGAAATGGACAAAGAGCATCCAATGTGTATGTCTTTTTGGGTTTCTCTTTCTCATGCATCATCTGAGCCAATTGTTCTTGCATAATTTTTAATTATTTTTGGAGTTTAGAAGTCTCAATTGCTTCTTCAGGTGTGATAATGGTTTCCACATTGAAATGAGAGGGTAACTTTGCTCCCTCTTGGGCAAGTTTGAGAAAGTACTTTTCTTTCACTTCATTGAGTAGGATTCCCATGACCTTTTGAAATTTTTTGTCTCTTCAACATTTTGCTATGTGTTTAGGGAGTATTTATACTTCTTCCTATTCCTCATCAATGTCATGGTCTTTCTCTTTCTCTTTGTCATTCCTTGGTGGTTCTTGATGTCTACTATGACTACCATGTTCAGGTTCACAATTAGTCATTGTAGGAATGTGTTCAATTTTAGTGTGTTGCATTTCAATAGGTCCTTTGAAAAAGGAGTCAGACATTATGTTTGGTAATATAGGACCCCTACTTGTCTCAATACCCTCTTGGTACAATGGATTCCTAAATTGTTGCAAGTTTATGGAAAATGTTCGATGGATGCGAGGTGACCTAGCAGGTGAGGGAGATCATGAAGATGCCTATATAGCTGAACTAGATACAGATCGCACAATGAAAGGTAAGTGACCTCTACCACAATTATGACCCCTAGCATGACCTCACCTAAGTCTAAGAGGATAAAACATGTTGCCACTTCTAGTTGCGTCAGTCATAGACAAGGACAAGAAGCAAGAACCCAGACAAGGATTGCGCTAAGACTGAGTCTCAATAGAGTAAGACATGAATGATGTATACTAAGGCACAAGTAGTTTGATTTGAAGGCTAGAATAGCCAAAGGTTATGACTATCACAACACAAAGTATGACAAGAATTAAGGAATAAGAATCCAGAGAAGTAAAAGATAAGACTAGTCAAAATGTGGATCACAAATCTTTGGTTCAGCTAAATGTCACTATTTAGGACTATGCACAGACAGAGAAGGACAACTTAGTGCAGGAAGCTAACTAGAAAAAGGATGTAGATTGGTCAAACAAAATAATTTGATAGTTTTAGAGTAGGATCTCAAGAAAATATTCTTTGTGAGCCGCATGAAGAAGTTCAACAAGTCGTGTGAAGATTCATGATAGTGGTTTAATTTCACGCGAGGACTTTTCTTCCTTGCATGAATAAATGACAAGACAACTCAAGATAGATGCAAGATCTCATGCAAGTATACACAAGATCTCATGTGAAGATCTTAACCGGATCATGCAAAAAAAAATATTCTCACACGAGAAAGTACAAGTCTATGCACAAAAATTAGGACTAGATTAACAATAGCATTGGATTTCAAAGAGATTTTGACAATTTCAGACTATTCCAGATAGATTGTTGGTAAGTTTTGATAGATAATAGGCAGATTGCAAGGTTGATTTTCAAGTTTATAAAATGACGTTGGGATTCAAGTAAGATAAAGTGTTTTTCACAAGACATGGGAAGCAAGTAGTAGTCAAAAATAGTCCTACCGAGGGCAAAGCAACTCGACAAGATAGGGGAGTCTTGACCTTTGTTTGTTGTAGATAGTTTTGGACTTATTTATGACTTGAGAAAAAACATTCTTTTATCCCTAAAAACAAAAATTGATAGAGAAGAAAAAAGCTTGTCCCACATCTTATGTGCATGCGTGTACCTCACATAGCCATGTCACCCCCTAGAGGGTGCCTGTGTTTTTGGTATATTCAAAGGACTCAATAGTATACATTGAATGAGTGCCCTTATGGAAGGGGATGAGTGCGTATAGCACCTTCAAACAACTAGTAGCATGCCTATGGTGAGTTCTACAGGAGAGATTTTTCCCCCTCCTTGCACAAAGATTATGCCTCCTTTCAAAGGTGAACTGGGTGGCTTCTAACTACAAGGTTTTTACTTGGCTTCCATTTTTATTAATTCCCAACGGCTCCGCAAGTGGAGTTGAGACCATCAGCCCACACTAGCATCTAAAAGTGCACACTACTTAATTACCAAGCCAAGGGCCAGCATCGACCAGTGCACAAACAGAGCTTCCCCTTGATATGTGATACCAAGAATCAAGGGGAAGAAATTAATCTGACTTTGGACTCTTTCACTCTACAAAGCATCTTGATTATAGTGAGTTGAAATCTCCAACAAAAGGAGTGTGCTCACTTGGCTCATTCTCAGAGGTTTGATCACTCTGGTAGGCCCTCTAAAGGATTGACTTAGACTAGTGGTTTGATTGAAAGGGTCAAAGTTTCTAATTCCCCCCAAGGGGAAAGAGAACACTCCTCTACCTTACTTTCTCACCCAAACAAGAAAAACAAGTTAATTTACTGACTTAGCTTAATCAATCTAGACTTGCCTTTTCTCAAGATTCTAATTCCCTAAAAGGAAATCATCATCTCTTCATCGAAAAGGACCCGTACTAGAGAACCACTAAGTTACTTTCCTTCTTTGGAATGCTATCGTTTGGAAGCGTCTAGGTTTTTGATTCACTCTTTGGCATGATCTCCAAGTGGTAAAGAGCATAATCCCCTATTCTTCCATCTTGCACCCTAGGAAGTTAACAAACCCCTAATTAATCTAGTTTGGAAAGCAAGAAAAGAAGACATATTGTTTTGTGGGTTTTAAGTATAGTCTTCGACAAACGTGTCTTCGGCAATCATTCTGCAAGAAAAAAATTAGTCTGTGTTTCAGAGTTTGTATAAAGGAGTCTTCAAAAAATTATCTTGCAGACAACAATTAAGCTGGAAAAGATCAAAAATATAGATTCAAAAAAGAGTACGTTAAGGAAATTGCAAAAGTGAAAATGCTTAAAATAGAGGCTACTGAAGATCTTGCATGAAATCTATAGCAGAGCCATGCGAAATATTTTTATGGCCTGCATGAAGAAACAAGGTGTTGTGCAAAGATTCATGTGCTCAAGCACTTTCTCATGCAAACCAAAAAGAAACTTCATGTGAAGATTCAAAATCCTTGCACGAAAATGAATTGTCTCACACGAAGATTCCAAAATATGTACAGATTGTACAGACAGAGAGCTTAAAATTAATTTAAGAAAATGTCGAGGAGGCTTGAGAAATTGATTTTTTTGCCCCATGGTGAGCACCATAAATGTACCTATGAAATGTGGGCCTTTGAACCTCACAGAAACTTTGACATAGTCTTTACCTGTGGAATCATCCTGGAATAAACATGAAATAGTTCATCCAAGAAGAACCAACAGAGTGACTTGTTGCCTTCTATCTAGAAGGATTTCACCTAATTAATGTCCTCAGATTTGAGGTACAGGCAACCAAACCTACTAAGAACAAAGGATTTGATATGCAACTAATCTATGTGAGAATGCAATGTAGTTTATGATGAGATATGCATTTAATCTAATAACAAGTTAAGGAAACTAGATTAATCATATGCATATTATACTAAATGAAATTAAACTAAGGATGCAAATATATGCAAAATATGAGAAAATGTGAGCAAATGTGAGTATGAATTTCAACAGCACTTCGATAGCAATTCAATTCATCCTCTCCAAAATGAAGAAATGAGGGTCTCTTGAATAGATTTTCCTGGAATCCATCAACAGTTGAGATTAGTTTCAATCAATGGTTAGGATTGAAGATGAAGTTCAATTAAGGTGAAAGATTCCCAAATTAAAGGGAGTTAACTAACTCAAATCTGAGTGTAAGATTCAATCAGCTCAAATAGGCTTTAATGTGAAAGCAAGTGATCTGGATCACTTCTAATTTGATCAATAGTTATCTAGGAATTTTCACTTTTGAACTGAAGAGAAGAATTAGAAAGAATATTTATTTAATAAAATGAGATATGCTCTCATAAATACCTTTTCTATTTAATTAAATAATTTTATTTAATTAATTAGAGACACTTTTCTTATTTAATTAAATAGCTTCATTTAATTAATTAGGAGTAGAAATAGATTTTCTATTTAATTAAACAATTTCATTTAATTAATTAAAATAGGCATATTTATTAAATTAAATAAATTTAATTCCATAGTACATTAGCCTTAGGAGATAATTTAATTTAATAAAGTATGAATACTTTAGATTAAATTAAATTGAGATCAAATAGGTTTAATGTGGCTAATATGAGTGCATACTATAAGGATTAAATATTGAGTATGATGAATGCAAATTAGGGTTTTCTATATCTAGCAATTAAGTCAAGTAGTGAGTAGTAGAATGAGAATTTCCTATTAGAATAGGTCTTAGAATTGATCAGAATAGACTAGAATTGGTGATCGTGGCAATGAGCCATTTTTGGAGTATTACACTTAACTCCCTTCATTATCAATGCTTCAATAATGGGATTGACATGTCTTTTCCTTTGTCAGAAAGGCTTGGTGTTTGGCTTCAATGGAATGTCATCCATAATGATCTTAGGATCATATATTTTGACTTCCTAATAACTCCAAGCAATGACATCTTTATACTCACTAAGTAATTGGAGCATATCTTCCCTTTCCTAAGTGTTTCATGCCTTTCTAACCCTTACGATTTTAGGATCTTCATTAGTACCCAAATTATATGAATCAAATTCCTTGATCCTCTTTTCTCTGACTATTATTTTGTTAATTATTGATTCTTCTTGATCAAAGATGCATTCCAAATCAACCAGATAGTGTTAGTTTTCAATTTTAGGATCTTGTTTTCGTCTTCAAGTTCATCATCCTCAAGTTTTTCATCTAGAGTGTCATCAATCTCTTTCCCTTTGAAGTGGCCATTGTAAATGATAAATTCAAGTATGTGTTGATCATCTTGGAATACGTGGAAGTTTGTAATGTTTTCTAGGATAGACAGGGCAACAACCAATTCTACTAAAAATCTTTTCAATTTTATTCTCTCAATGGGTTGTAATGCACTAGCTAAAATTGCTAAGGCATCTACTACCATATTTCTATTTCTAGGGATGGAACTCATGTTCATAGCTTTGTATTCATCCATTAAATCCCATGCTCTCTTTTGGTAAGTGAGTAATCTTCTATCATTGCAAAAATAAATTGATTTTACATGTCTAGTCACCAACTAGGAGTGTCCTTTGATTCACTTCTCTAATGTAAACAAAAGTTTGTGAATCAAGGCTTAGTATTCTACAACATTTTTAGTACATTTAAACTATAATCAATATGATCTACCTTTTGGGTTGATTAATTCAATACCTAGGCCAGCTGTTGCTTATTACAATGGGGCATGTGGAAGCAAACAAGGAGAAGGTTGCTCATTAAGTTAAGTAGTTAAGACTTAGCATTCATGAGGAGTTAAGTCTAGTCAAAATGACTAAATTTGAAGAGGCATTCTATTTTGCCTTGCGAGTTGAGGAGAATCTTAACAAAAATTTTGATGGAAGGAAAAGAGGCCATATTCAAGGAGGAAGGGGTGGTGGTAAATCATTTGGAGGCCAAAATGAGAACTAGAAGAAAAATGAAGATGTGGATACAAGCTGAAACCAGAGGAATGAAGGTTTCAACTACTCCCATGATCAAAAATTTGGAGATCAGAGAGGAAGAGGTAGAGGATGTGGACAAGGTTTATAAAGAGGAGGCTTTTGTGGTACCTACTATCATTGCAATGAAGAAGGTAATTGTTTGTGAGAATTCCACAATGCTAAGGAAGGACAAATAGGAGAGATGATGGTCATGCAAGGGTTTCTTATGTGGATGATGATGCAAAATCATCAAATTTAGAGGATACAAAAAGAGGAGAGGTTTTAGTTAATGAAAGGATCTTACCAAGTCATGAGACTAAACCTAAACAAAGAAGGAGTTTTTTTGTATCAGGTGCAAGTGCAAGGGTAAATGTTGTGATGTGATTGTTGATGGTGGAAGCACTAACAACTTGGTGTTAGAGAAGATGGTCTCAACACTAAAGCTCAAGAGGGAGAAACACCCCCAACCCTATCAGATTTCTTGGGTGCAAGATGATCATAAGGTCTTGGTTAGTGAACAATGCTTGATAAAGTTCAAGATTGGGAGTTACAATGACGAGGCTCTTTGGGACATCATCCCAATGGATGTTTTCCATTTATTGTTGGGAAGGCCATGGTAGTTTGATAGTCATTCTATACATGATGGTCATGCAAATATATACTCTTTGACAAAGGATGGAGTTTGCCACAAATTGAAGCCCTTGATAAAGGATTCTGAAAAGGTATACAATAGTGCTAGGGTATGTTCTGTTGATGGAAGAAAATTCTTGGTTGGCATGAATCATCAATATATGTGTCATGCTTTAATTCCTATAAAGGATAAGGAAGGTAGTAGTGAAGTTCCACTTGAAGTTTTAGGTATATTAAGAAAGTATGGAGATGTCATATCTAATAATGTTCCAGAAGAGTTGCCACCAATAAGGAAAATTAGTCATGAAATAGATTTAGTCCCTGGAGTTAGTTTTCCTAACAAGGATTCTCATAGGATGAGTTCTACTAAGACTAAGGAGCTAAACAAAAAAATTTAGGAGTTGTTAAGGAAAGGTCTAATTTGATGTAGCCTAAGTCCATGTGTAGTACCTATAGTGCTAGCACCAAAGAAGGATGGAAAGTGGAGAATGTGTACATACTCTCAAGCTATAAATAAAATAATCATCAAGTACCAATTTCCTTTGACAAAGATGGAAGATCTTATGGACTGCTTGAGTAGAGCTCAGTACTTCACAAAGATAGATCTCAAGATTGGCTATCACCAAATATAGATACGAGAGGGAGATGAGTGGAAGATTCAATTCAAGACCAAGGAGGGTCTATAAAAGTGGTTAGTTATTCCCTTTGGACTGACCAATGTGCCAAGCACCTTCATGCAACTTATGAATGAGGTACTAAATAAATTTTTAGGAAATTTTTTTACTGCCTATCTAGATGATATTTTGATTTTCTATAAGTCTTTGGATGAAAATTTATTGCACATTCATAGTGTCCTTGAAAGGTTGAGGGAAGAGAAATTTTTGATTAATTTGAATAAGTGTAGCATTGTCAAAAGGGAGTTAGCCTATTTGGGGTTCGTTGCATCAACTAAGGGTCTCAAAAGGGATGCAAAGAAGGTGAAGGTCATCTTGGAATGGCCTATTCCAAGTTTTACCACTAAAGTGAGGTCATTCCATGGTCTAGCTAGTTTTTATAGGAAGTTCATTATGAATTTTAGAAGTATATGTGCACCCCTAACTGAAACAATGAGGGGGGATAGAAAAGAATTCAAGTTGAGTACATGAGCTGCAAGGAGTTTTGAATTGATAAAGAATAAGGTGATAGAGAAACCTACGTTGGCACTTCTTAATTTCAACAAAATGTTCCAGGTGGATTATGATGCTAGTAGTAGTGTTATTGGGGCTATGTTGAGCAAAGAATTTAAGCCTATTGCCTATTTTAGTGAAAAAATGAATGATGCAAAGAAAAAGTATTATGTTTATGATCTAAAGTTCTATGCAATAATTTAGGCCTTCAAGAAATGGAGGCATTATTATTTTCCAAAAGAATTTTTTTTATACTAATCACCAAGCATTCTAGTACCTAAATAGCCAAGGTAAATTGAATTAGAGACATTGGAAATGGGTAAAGTTCATGCAAATCTATACATTTATATTAAAACATAGAAGCATAAGGTCTAATAGGGTTGTAGATGCATTAAGTAGCAGATAGTTGTCACTGATAGAAATGCAAGTTGAAGTGGTTTGGTTTGACAAACTCATGAATCTATACCCTAAGGATCCTAACTTTGCAAAGGCTTGGAAGGCTTGTAAGAACCTGTTGCTCTAGATAGGACTAGGTGGATAGATTACATAATTAAGGATGGTATGTTGTTCAAGGGAAGTCAATTGTATATTCCAAGGAGTTCCATGAGAGATAACTTGATCAAGGAGAAGAATAATGGAGGGATGATAGGATACTTTGGTCGAGATAAGACCATTTTCTTTATTAGAGAACATTATTTTCAGCTTCAATTGTCACAAGATGTGAAGAAGTTTATGCAGATTTGTCAATAATGTCAAACAACCAAAGGATTTAATCACAATACTGGACTCTATCAACCATTTCCTATTCCATCAAAGCCTTGGGAGGACACAAGTATGGATTTTGTTCATGGATTTCACAAAGCGGTAATGACTCATTTTTGTAGTGGTTGATAGGTTCTCCAAGATGGCACATTTCATTCCATGCTACAAGATCATGATGTAGTGCATATTATAGACTTGTTTTTCAAAGAGGTAGTGAGGCTACATGGTCTCCCAAAAAGTATTATTTCTAATAAAGATACTAAATTTTTTGGGTATTTCTAGAGGACTTTGTGGAAGAAGTTGAAGATAGAATTGAAATACAATTCTGTACATCATCCATAGACTGATGGAGAAATAGAAGTAGTAAATAGAAGTCTAGGCAATTTGTTGAGCTTTTTAGTAGGAGATAAGCCCAAGGGATGGGATTTGATTCTACCACAAGAAGAATTTTCTTGTGATAATTCTATGAATAGGAGTACTAGTAAATCACCATTCCAAATCATGTATGGGAGTAGTCCAAGGACTGCACCAGAGCTAAGGAAGATGGAGCAAGGGGAGAGGACAATTGCTATGGTAGAAGACTTTGCTAAACATGTCAAGAACCTACATGATGATGCACATTCACATATAAGGATAGGGCAGACCAAAAGAGGAGACATAAGGAGTTCCAAGTTGGGGATCTAGTTATGGCATACTCGAGGAAGGAATGATTTCCAGTGGGTACCTACTGTATATGTGTAAATGTGGCCTTTTTTTAACATAAACACTGCAACACAGTCCTTGTATGTGGATCCATCTTGGGATTAATATGAAATTCTTCAGCCAAGAGGAGTCTTGTAAGATGACCTATTGCCTTCTATCTAAGTGGATTTTACCTACTTATGCTCTTAGATTTGAGGTACAACTAACTAGACCATTCTAGAATGAAGGATTTGAATGCAATTAAGTCTATATGAGTGCAATTATTCTAAAATGACATATGCATTTAATCTAAGAACATATAAAGTAAGATTAACTAGGTATATGCATATTAAACTAGAATGATTCTTAATCTAAGAAATGAAATCTTTTATGAGAATAATGAGCTTAAATGAGTGCACAATTTAGCAGAGTTTTGATGTGCATTCAATACAACTGCCTTAATGAGGAATTATGAGTCTCTTAAATAGAATTCCTAAAATGAATCAATGGTTAGGATCAACCTTGATGAATAGTCAAGATCAAAGAAGGGATTCACTTAAAATGGAAACTTCCTTATGCAAGTGAAGTTAATTGTTTCAAATCTGAGTGTGATGAGTAGTTAACTGAACTTGTCATGGTTGTGAGATCAAGTTAACTAGATTGATTCCAATTCGAGAGATAGTTCACTCAGATTTTCCATTTAGAACTAAAGAGAGGATTTTGAAAATATTATTTAATTTAATAAGTGAGACATGACCTCATAAATTCCTTTTTCATTTAATTGAATAATCTAATTCAATTAATTAAAGTGGGAACAATATTAAATTAAATATTTTAATTTCCTAGTACATTAGCCTTAGGATATAATTTAATTTAATGAAAGTATAAATACTTAGAATTAAACTAAATCTTAATCAATGGGTTTAATATGACTAATATAAGTACATACTTTAGGAATTAAATAAAAGAGTCTAATTAATGCAAATTGAGGTTTACTACATTTGACAATTAAGTCAATTAGCAACAATTAGAATGAGATTTGCCTAATGAGATAGGACTTTAGGGTTAATCAGAATAGACTAGAATTGGTGATTATGGCAATGAGCCAATTTTGGGGTATTACATTTGGCCCCTCTTTGAATGAATGTGCAAGTAGCACATTTGATTCAAAAAAAATCAAAAAGTATGATGCGAAGATCAAGAGATGATATTAGTTTTGAAACTGACGATACAGAGACCAATTGATAAGCTTTTAAGGATCATCTCCAGAATGGAGCTTAATCCCAAGGAATCTAAGTAAAGCACCTAGATACCTAATTGGTAAGTATTTTAAAGGTTTTCTTCAAAACAAAGTTTAACCCTTCAGGATCTAGACAACACATCTGGATACCCAAGATTGATAGCATTTAAAAGATTATCTCCAAAATGGAGCTTAACCTTTAAGGATCTAGATAGAACACCTAGATACCTAAAATTAATAGCATTTAAAAGGTTATCTCCATAATGGAGCTTAACCTTTGAGGATCCAAATAGAACACCTATATACCTAAAAGTTGATAGCATTTAAAAGATTATCTCTAGAATATAGCTTAACCTTTAAGGATTCAAATAGAACATCTAGATACCTAAAAGTTGATAGCATTTAAAAGATTATCTCTAGAATAGAGCTTAACCTTTAAGGATCCAGATAGAACATCTAGATACCTAAAAGTTGATAAAAGATAGCAAGATCAAATTATGAGTTGGTGATCATCCCCAAAACAAGGCTTGATTTTTAGGAGTTAAGGATTAGATTGCCCTGATACATGTCCATCAAACTCTTTATAAGATGCGATAATTGGTAAAGATGCCAGAAAGAGGGGAACATGATGCCCCCAGCAATAAGGATTCAGATTGATTTGAAATTCCAGTTCAATAATGTAATCATCCTGCCCCTTCAGGAGCAAAATCAAAATATGACACGCCAAAAATATGATGTAAAGTAGTAGATAGAGATATGCAGAAGAAATCTGAGATCAGCAAAATGCAAAAGACATTAGAATGATCAGCAAAAGCTATGAAGAGATCAGAATGATCTGAAGAAATTTGGAAGTTTATATGAAGTTATTTTAAGGCCCAAAAGACCAATTTTGACCAAGAGTTGACTAGAATTGACCACAGTTGAATTTTCCAAAAATTAACTTTGAAAATTTGAAGAATTATGAATCAAAAGGATTCCAAGAATCACAAAGTATCAGAAAGATACGAACTACACAAGTGTTTGATCGTGTCGGTCCCAAAATTTTAAAATGCATTTTTTAGTTGCTTAGGCATATAAGATTTCGAATTCAATCCTAAAAATGGATTTAGAACAATCAAATCAGTCGAGGGTGATTTTCGTGCAAATTGGAGCATTTCTAAAAATTAGGTCAAACCCTATATAAGGGCCCAATGGGTCATTTTCAAATCATTTGAACCTTTTGTCTTTAGTGAATAGGAGCTCTAAGATAAAGATGGCAGTCAATGTGAGATATCACCATTTTGAGCACTCCTGACAACACAACCAGCCAGCAAACTATGGACCACCAGTGAGTGATTAGTAACCCTCCTTTGTACTATTGTTGTTGCACTTTTCAAGGTCATTTATTGCATGTTTTAGCATGTTTAGGAAGTTTGCAATCAGTCTTCATGTCAGACTATCGTTTCTCGTGCGAGGGCAGTCTCTTCTCACATGAAGATTCCCCTACCTGATGTTTCTTCACATGTGTCAATGGGAATTCTTGCAAGGGAGATACCTACTTCTTGCATGAGAAGCGTGGGAATTTGGGCAAATTTTTCTTATGTTTCCATCACCTTTTTGCACAAGAATTTGATTCTTCATGTGAGATAGTCCCTTTTCATGCAAGGACTTATTTTCTCGTGTGAAGATGCAAAATCTCATGCAAAGAAATGAATTCTCGTGTGAAGAAATGAATCTTCATGCAAAAATCCATGATAGCAGGTTAATGAAAAATTGCATTTTTGATGTTTTAGATTCAATTTTTCACTTATTTTGTCATTGTTTTGACTTTTTGAGTGAGTATTTACTATTTGTGCATTATTGTTGTTCGTGTGTGTAGGAGGTATTTGGTGATGTCATATTCAGATCTCATTATCCTCCATATGGAGCTCTATTACAGAGCCTTGATGTAGCCGACATGGCCCATATTGATAGATTGAAGCTCACTTCCTTATGCCAAATCCTTACAAACATTGGTGAATCATGGCTTATTGACAACTTTGGTCAAGCGTTTCCATTTAGAAATGAACACTTTCCACTTTTCGCAAGGAGAGATGACTGTGACTCCTGAGGATATTTATAGGATACTCCACATACCATTCCACAGACTAGAGGTGGTATATGACACATTGCCTCAAGTAGGTACATAGGCATTGTGTGCCATTTTTTAAAGGAAGCTAGCGATTGGACGAGCCATCACCTAGGATGAGCTTGTTCATACATACAGGCAGACACATAGATTAGCTTCATTTTTGGCCCTATTTATTAGTTGTTTCCTAGTACTAGACAAAGGATAGCATGGATTAAAGTGTGGATGGGGGGTTATGCTTCAAAGGATGCTTGATTCTCCAGAGAGATTTATGTGGGGCCAGTGCATGTTCACCCATATATTCTATGAGATCCACAAGATAATATATCACGAGTGGAAGAGTGTGGCCACTGGTGTATATGTTCTCTAGATCTGGGCATGGGAGCACTTTCTCATCACATGACTCATTTTTTAGGATGCCCAGGAGCCTACAAAGCCATACATTTGTTGATATAGGGGACAGATTATCCAAGTAGGCCTGGGTAAGACAAAGCACTAAAGGACTTATCTTGATGACCTAGTCTCCATCATATGGCAACTTTGGCAAGAGATGGAGGATTGGAATGACACTCCTAGGGAGCTAGGATGGATATTTTGCTTGCGACCGCTAGTGGGGGGGACCACACAGATTACTAAGCAGTTTTCCATTATAAGGGTGTGGAGATAGTATGGGAGGCAACAAGATATCTCCCAAGAGTATTTCACCTATGCATAGGTTGCTTGAGAACTGGTGTGAGGATGGTTGGCAAGATTAGATGAAGGGAGATTGATGATCAATGTGCACAACCTAGTTGCAGCATAGTGGGACTACCTTCTGGAGGTAACAGATGTAGGGGTGATGCTAGCATATTAGACATACCTTATTAGTCACCCCTTCCCATGGTTCATAGATCCTCTAGGGGTAGTAGTCGCAGCTCCACAACAAGCACCAACACAATAGAAAAAGCTACCCCAGCAGTAGCCATCCCACCAGTAGGCGCCATAGGGCCCACTACCAGAGATGTGACAGAGAGTCAAGCAGGTGCAGATAACTGCACAAAAGATGGGGTCAGATCCAAGTTTAGGGGGCAGTGATGAAGAGAAAAGGTAGTGACAAAGACCAAGGGTGGAGGACTAGGTACCCACAAAGTAGGCACCCAAGATGCTCGATGAGGAAATGTAGGAGCACCCTATGATAGGAGGTCAAGATGCATTTTGATGACAGAGGGAGCAGATCCAATAGGCATCTTAGTAGATCATAGAGCTACAAATATAGGTAGCGATGAGGTATGCACAAATCTTCAAGCAAGATTAGGAGATTCAGTAATTATGGGTTCAAGTGCAGGCTGTCGAGTAGAGGGAAAAGGTGCTGCAGGACGAGGTCCAATTGCAAATGGCTTGAGTGGCCTAATACTTTGTATCATACTCTATAGTTGTGCTTGATGAGGCTCAACAGGTGCCTTGATTCTCACAATATGCCCAAGATTCTGAAGGTACATGTCCTCCTACCAGACCAGATATGCCACCTCATCCACCTCCTCCTATTGTTGGGGGTGATGGTGTGGGTGCTAGCCACATGTTATTGTTACCCCAATTTTGGTTCTAGCTATGTATCAATTGGTGTGCCAGCACCATTTTGTATCATTTTTGACCAATAGTGCTCAAGTAGCACTCATTTTTTTCTACTGACACACACTTTTGAAGATATATATATATATATATATATATATATATATATATAGAATTTTGAGTCAAGTAGCCTTGTGTTCATGCCATTGTCAGTGTTTGTCTTTTCCTTTGATGTACATGAGATGTTTTTATGCTTATGATTATGAGATGCAAATGTGATGTTGATGTATGAATTTAATGCATATGAAAATGAATATGAGATGCTTATATAATGATTATGAAATGTGAAATATGATGTAATGGATATGTAAATGATGTTATATGAGTTAATTATGTAGTGAGTGTATGGATGTAATGCATATGTAAATGAACTGACATCTCATGAAGTGTTGTATGTTTTTACTTGACAGTGACAGGTATTCCCTTGAGGAGCACATGAATACAAACCAAAGAACCAAAATCTTGTACAACCTAGGAGAATCTTAATATGTTCAAGGAGATCCACAATCCCTCATCACAAAGGATGCAAATAGAGTTTCAATTGAATCTTGTGCTTATGTAAGTGAAGTATGGAATGCAAGAGTATGTTAAATGCAACCATAGTTATGATTACCAAGCCTTGATCATTTATCATCATTGAACATAGGACAAAATCCCATATGTCATACAATTCCCACTGACATTACAATCATGGGAATATGAATAGGACATATGTTATAAGTTTTTTAGGATTAAATGTAAGCATTCGAGGCATCAAAAGGTAGAATAACTAGAATATTTGTCCCTTTCATTGTAGCAACATAAATGTTAGGATGACTAGAATGTTGCTTGCATGGTAGACACACCAAACACATGAGAGATCCATCTTATGCTAAGTATTCAGTAAGTATTATGTCTTCAATGACCCTTGTGTTCATAACCTAAGATAGAAGTGTACTAGGTATACTGACAATGACCCATACATTCACTTCGCAGGACGGGTATCAGTATTTACTATAGCATGAAGAGTTCACTCCAACAGACAAGGAGAAGTACCAACAGTATTGACATATCCATGTAAAAGGAGTTGAGGTACACCCAGCAATCCAATATGAGATGGAGGCTCTTATGGTGGACACCTCTTTTATAGGAATAAGTTAATTAGTTGGAACTAAATCACAAACAGAAAGCAAAGAATAGATCATGCACCTAGTCATTACTTCTCTAGTTAGAACTAAGATCATCAAGCTGCTTGAGGAGACATGACAAAGAAAAAACAAAACAAACAAAGAAAATGCTCAGCATATCCATAAAAGTATGTCATTTTGAGTTCAAAGTTTTTTGTGGGATTGATGTCAAGTGTTAGTGTTTGAAACATGGATCAAAGAAATCTCTTTAGTAGGGTGACAATAGTAGGCAGACACAGTCAAAATGACTAGTGAATAAGGTCAATGAGGAATCTTTGAGGTGAAACACCTAAAGAGAACTAAGCAACAGTAGATAGACATAGCCAAAATGACTAGTGACTAACACAAGAGAGGTCTTCCATAAAGGAATCTTGAAACATAACCCAAGCAATAGTAGGCAGACATAGCTGAAACAACTAGTGACTATTGTGAAAGAGATTCGATGAGGTGAATCTTGGCAAAGAGTGACACTAGCAAAAATAGGCAGACATAGCCAGAACAACTGGTGACTATCACAAAAAAGATTCTATAACAAAAATCTCAAAAAAGAGGGACACTAACGATAGTAGGCAGACACAGCCAGAATGATAGGTGACTGTCACAAAAGAGATCTGATGATACTGAAGGGGAATGCCCCTAAGTTGTGACAAGACTCAATCCATGGATACTTGAGTAGAAAGCAAGAAAAGTTGTAAAGCAATTGTATAGAAAGCTAGAAAATGCATTGTAGGATGGAGCATTGGGAACAAGAGGTGCATGTTTACTAGGTTGTCATATTCTTGGCAAAACTTCTCTTTTTTGCTACCATGATGCCTATTTTCAGGTTTTCACCAATGTCACTTTTTTTGTTTTTCAATTTTTTTGTATTTTTTGATTTTTTTGTATTTTTTTGGATTTTCCAATTTTTTTGGTGTTACCAAGGTTCCTATTGCTAGGTTTTCACCAAGGTAACAATTTTTTTTCAGGACTTTTTCTAATTTTTAGAAATTTTTCAGGTTATTTTCAATTTTTTTAGAACTTTTTTAGAGATTACTAGCTCTTAAGAAGGATTACCTTGATTTTGTTCTAGTGTCTAACAAGGTGTAGGATGAGATGTAGTAGCAAGCTAGTGGATAAGTGGGGATGGATAGGCAAAGAGTATGAAGTGGTGAATGTTACCCTCAAGGAAATTCTTCACAAGATTACCCAAGCTAGGGAAACAAATATAACAATATAAGCTCATGGTGTAATGAAGCATGTCACATGAGTAATCAAAGAAAATGACAATGTCAAGAGATTGCCAAGAACTGAGTTTTCTTCTTTCTTTCATTGATCAAGACCAAAGGATTTACTGAATAGGATAGCAAAGTTTGTTATGGAGGTTATCAAAAAATGACTTTGGGAATAGGGACATCTGAAGGATAAGCAAGATCATGATAGGATGTCATGGATGGAAGAATTACGCATGACACCTGTTTACTAGGTTTTCATCATGGTACTTGTCCAAGGTGCCACAAGAAGTCGTTTTCACCAGAGGACAAATTTATTTATCTTTACTTTTGCTACCAACATGCTTGTTTCCAAGTTTTCACTGAGGCACATTTTTTCTTTTTTTCTTTTTTTTGGATTTTTAGAGTTTTTGAAAATAATTCAAGCCTTTCTCAAGTTAGATAGCACTCCTATAGGAAAGATAAGTTATGATAGGCCAAGGCAATAGCAAGGTATGTTCAAAGATGTTGATAAGGTAATGGAAGGGAGATAGTAGAAAAGATATATGGAGGATAATGTTTTAGGCTATGGATGAGATAAATGGGATGGAAGGATAAAAGGTGGTGGATAGAAGGTGGAGTGGATAGGGTATTGAAAGGGATGTGCAAGGGTAGAAGAAAAAGTGGGCAAGATCAATATTGACACATAACTTGAAGGGTAGTGGAATGATGGAGGAAATATGGATGAAATAGTATGAGGTTTAGATGTATGAGGTGGAAAAGCCATTTTGGAGAGGGGTGGAGTAGAAGGTTTTGAAACCTTTTTAGGAAGATGTTGGGAAGAAGATGGAGTGAAAGCCTTTGGTAGCTTGTATGTCAACTTTAATTTGTTTTCAATATTCAAGTCCTTCAACTTGGGAATCCATATAACTTTTGATTTTGCATTAGATTCTTTGGAATGTATTTCTTCAATAATAGATTTAAGAACCCACACTTTCCTTAGCTGAGCTCTTTGAATAGTGGACCTTTGTGGTCTCTTTTGCACATTTTCCTTCTTGACATTCACATGTTGATTAGAGGAGACATAGTGAACTTTTGAGGATGTATTCATGCACTTGTGTTTGAGTTGATCATCCAAATTTCTTCTAAAGGACTTTGGACTTGTGGATTAATGAGGCCAATATGACTGATTTAGATGGAAAGGTAAATGTGAAGAGTTCAAGTATGTATATCTTTGTTGATCTTGGGGTAGGGTAGGAGGAATGTGTAATGAGCTAAGAGTGGAAGTAGGAGATAGAGGAACATAAGGTCCCAATATGGATGGAAGCTTTGAAGGTTTTATCTTAGATGGATAGGGACAAAGGATAGATTTAGAAAATGTGCATGGACCATGAATAGGGATATCAGCATTTTTAGAGTGAGCAATATAACCAAAGCCATGAATAGATTTATGAGTAACTGTTATAGAAGAAATACCTTTGATAGGATTATTTAAAGCTTGAGAATAGTTTTGAAGTGGATGTAGCAAGGTAGAACAAGAGGGTGAGGGAACCCTTTTATCTTCAAAGGGAATTTTAGGTAGCATAGGAAAAGTATCCTTCTCTTGGTCTTTAATAATATCCTTAAGGATGGTGGAAGGAATATCTTGATCTTGCTTAGTAGAGGTGCATGACATGAGAGATGGAGGACTATGTGGCTCTTGAGATGGAGGCACAAGATCTTGGAAGATTTGAAAGGGGATGAAGGAATCTTGGTCTTGATCAATACTTTTTTCTTCATCATTTAAGTAGTAGCCTTGACATGAAACCAATTCTAAGGATGAGGGAGTATCTAAATCTATATTCGAATCTATTTCTAGAGTTTGCATAATAGGCTCTTGAAGTTTAGAAGGAAAATTACATGGAGTGGACTTTATAGGTATAGCAAGACATGAAGAAGTATGATCTGTGAAGGTAGTTAAAAGACTTGTAGTCCAATATCTATTGGCTTGAGTTTCTTTCAAAGGTAGTCTTTAAGGGTACACATAGTCAACAAGGGGAGTAGCGATTTTTTGTTTGGTGAATATGTGTTGGAAAGATTGGACACTTTAGAAGGTGGTTGTATGCTAGAAGAGATAAGTGTCACATTTAAACCATTACTAGACTTGGTTTCATGATGTTGATCCTTCTTGAGAGTATAATCTATAGTAGATGAGAGCTTAGACTTTTGAATTACGTCATTGTCAAAGAAATCTTGGATCTTGTTTTTCAACTCCTTAGAATGTGAAGTTTTATGTAAATTATGTCTATGATAAGCACAATAGTTACTCATAAAGGAAACTCCTACCAAAGTGACCTTAGGTTACACAACTAGTTTCTTTTGAAGAATTTCTTCCAAAGCTGATTCATAAGATCTTCCCAAAGGGGTGAAATCACGCTTTGGTTTAGGTTCCCAAGGTTTTTCTTCAAAGATATTTCTATATTTCTTAGGTGTTCATGAAGTGCTCTCAACTATCATGGATTCAAGATCACAAGAATTTGATTTTTGGTTGTCATAGGAGGAAGGGAAATTTTCTTTCAAGGATAATTTGTTTGATGATGTTCCATCTTCCTTCTCCAATCTTTGAACTTCAGTGCTCATTGATTGGATTTTTTGCTTCATGTTTGCAATAAGTAGCTCTTCTTCCTCACTAGGAACATGGGATTTAGTACATTTATTATTAGTCATTTTGATGTAATATGTTTCAAGTTGTGATAGCCAAGTTTTAGAACATAAGTCAAGTTGCCACAGTCATAGAAAATGACAAAAAGAAAAATTTTAGACAAGGACCACACTAGAATGTAGTCTCAAAAGGACAAGAGTGATATATACTAAGGCACAAATAGTTTGATTTGAAGGCTAGAACAACCAAAGAATATGACTATCATAACACAAATTATAACAAGCACCAAATATGAAGAATCAAGACAACTAAAGGATGAGACTAGTCAAAGTACGAATCACAAATCTTCAGCTAAGCTAAATGGCATTGTTTGGGACTATATATAGATAGGGAAGGGACAACTTGATGTAGGAAAAAGATTGAATTTAGATCATAGATTGGTCAAATAAGCTGATTTGACTATTTTAGAACAATGTCTCAAGCAAAGATCCTCTATGAGGCACATCAGAAAGTACACTGGGGGACGCAAAATCTCATAACAGCAATTTAAACAGTGCATGAAGAGTTTCTCTAGGTCGCATGAAGAAGTGAGAGGTTCAACAAAGACACTTGGCAAGATCTTGTGTGGGCATATGAAAGTTCTAATGTGAAGATCTGAACTGGCTCATGTGAAAAATTGAGTCCTCGCTTGAAGAAATGCAAGACTGTGCACACAATTCAAGACCAAACAGACAATAGAGTTGGATTTCGAAGAGATTTTCAATAGTTTTGGATTTTTTTGGAAAAATTGTAGGTTTTTTTAATGGATGATAGGTAGATTATAGGGATGATTTTCAGGCTTGTGCAATTGATCTTGGATTTCAAAGCAAGAAAAATTCTTTTCAATAGGATGTAAAAAGGGAGTTGTAGTCAAATACAATCCAATTGAGGGCAAAGAAATTCAGAGGGACAAGGGAGTCTTGACCTTTTGTTTGTTTTAGATAGGTTTGGACTATTTATGACTCAATAACAAACACACTTTATCCATAGAAATAGAAAATAGTAGAGAAGGCAAAACCTTTGTCCCATATCTTATGCACATGCATGTACCTCACATAGTCATGTCACCCCCTAGAGGGCACCCATTTTTTTGGTATATTCAAAGGACTCAATAGTATATGCTAAATGAGCACCCTTGTGGTAGGGGACAAGCACATATACCACCTTCCAGCATCTAGTAGCATGCCTATGGTGAGTTCTACAGGAGAGATTTGTCCCCCTCCTTGCACAAATATTATGCCTCCTTTCAGAGGTAAACCAAGTAACTTCTAACAAAGAGATTTTTACTTGGCTTTGATTCATATTAATTCCTAGTGGCTCAGCAAGTAGAGTTGAGACCAATGGTCCACACTAGCATTTGAGAGTGCACACAGTTGCTTAGCAAGACTAGGGCCAGTCCCAGCTTGTGCAACAAACAAAGCTTCCCCTTGATAAGTGATATCAAGAATCAAGGGAAAGAAATTAATCCAACTTTGGAGCCTTTTTCTCTATAGATCATCTTGATTATAGTGATTTGGAATCTCTAGCTAAAGGAGTGTGCTCACTTTGGTCATTCCTGAAGGTTGGATCACTCTAGTAGGCCCTCTAAAGGATTAACTCGAACTGGTGGTCCAATCACAAGGGTCAAAGTTTCTAATTTTCCTCAAGGAGAAAGAGAATACTCCTCTACCTTACTTTCTCACCCAAACATGTAGAAAAAATTAATTACCAACTTAGCTTAATCAATTTAGACTCATTCTTCCTAGAGATTTTGATTCCCTTGAAAGGAAACCATCATCTCATCATAGAAAAGAGTTAACACTAGAGAACCACTAAGTTGCTTGCCTTCTTTCAAAAGTGTCTAGGTTTTTAATTCACCCTTGGTCATGACCTCCAAGAGGTGAAGAGCATAATCCCCTATTCTTCTATCTTGCACCCTAGGAAGTTCACAAGCCCTAATTAGACTATGTTTTGAAAGCAAGAAAGAAAACACAATATTTTGTGGGTTTTAAGATCATATCTTCGACAAATGTATCTTCAGCAATCATCCTACAAACAAAGGGTCAGTTCATGTTTTGAATGGTTTGTAAAGGAGTCTTTGTCAAAATGTCCTGTAGACAACCATTAAGCTACAGAAAAGCAAATAATAGAACAATAATGTTTTAGAGGAAAGACAAGTCAGTTAAATATAACGGTCAACATGTTGAAAAAAAACCAAATGGACTTCATTGTTTCACAAATTTGCACAAAATCTTATGCAGGACTACGCAAGATCTCTCACCGACCCGTGTGAGAAAATGATGTGTCATGAGAAGACTTGTGCAATAAGGCACTTTTTCATGCGAGAAAGTTCAGAGATTTGGGTAAAACCTTCAAGTCTTCGCACAAGAATGAAATTTTTCACATGAGAATCCAAAAATTTGTATGGAATAGTATGGACATAATGCTAAAAGATGAAAAAATTTAATGCAAATGAGGCTAGAAAACTATTTTTTGGGCCCCACGTTGGGCGCCAGAAATGTATATGTGTAAAATGTGGCCTTTTTTTAACACACACACACTTCAACACGGTCCTTGTATGTAAATCAATCATAGAATGAACATGAGATTGTTCACCCAAGAGGAGTCCTACAAGATGACATGTTGCCTTCTATCTAAGTGGATTTTTGAGGTACAGGTAATTAGACCATTCTAGAATGAAGGATTTGAATTCATTTAAGTCTATATGAGTGCAATTATTCTAAAATGAGATATGCATTTAATCTAAGAACATATAAAGTAAGATTAACTAGGTATATGCATATTAAAACTAGAATGATTCTTAATCTAAGAAATGAAAGCTTTTATGAGAGTAATGAGCTAAAATGAGTGCACAATTCAGTAGAGTTTCGATGCAAATTCAATTCAACCCCCTTAATGAGGAATTATGAGTCTCTTAAATAGAATTCCTAGAATGAATCAACAGTCAAGATCAACCTTGATCAATACTTAAGATCAAAGAAGAGATTCAGTTGAAATGGAAACCTCCTTGAGTAGGTGAAGTTAACTATTTCAAATTTGAGTGTGATGAGTAGTTAACTAAACTTGTCATGGGTGTGAGATCAAGTTAACTAGATTGATTCCAATTTGAGAGATAGTTCACTCAGAGTTTCCATTTAGAACTAAAGAGAGGATTTTGAAAATATTATTTAATTTAGCAAGTGAGACATGACCTCATAAATGCCTTTTTCATTTAATTGAATAATCTAATTCAATTAATTAAAGTGGGCACAATATTAAATTAAATATTTTAATTCCCTAGTACATTAGCCTTAGGATATAATTTAATTCAATGAAAGTATAAATACTTAGAATTAAACTAAATCTTAATTAGTGGGTTTAATATGACTAATATGAGTGCATACTTTAGGAATTAAATAAAAGAGTCTAACTAATGCAAATTGAGGTTTACTACATTTGACAATTAAGTCAATTAGCAACAATCAAAATGGGATTTCCTAATGAGATAGGACTTTAGGGTTAATCAAAATAGACTAGAATTGGTGATTATGGCAATGAGCCAATTTTGGGGTATTACACCTACAACAAGCTCAAGATGAAGAAATTTGGGCCTTGTAAAATTTTGAAGAAATAGGACTAAGGAAATGCATATGAGGTGGAGTTTCCAAATGGGATTCACATTTCTCCTATTTTCAATATTGTAGACTTAACAGAATATCATGGTGATGGTGTAGATGAGGAGTTTGTGCTAGAGCCATGTCTAATTCCTACTTCTAAGAAGGAAGAGATAGAGGAAATTCTAGATAGTCATGTGGGCCAAAGTACCAAAAATAGGTACTATGAAGAATACCTAGTGAATTGGAAAGGATGACCAGTAGAGGATTCAACTTAGATATTTGTGGCAGAGGTTGCCCATTTGGGTTTTTCTCTACCAACTATAAAGTGACAGGGTCACCTTTCAATCTACCTTGGGTGTCTAATGTAGGAGCATCCAGTGGTATAAGGGTAATCCTATATCACCCAAAAATATCCTTAGTGTTAGTTTTCATTTAATATGTTTTCATTTCTAGATACCCATTTGTGTCAAATAGATATCCCAACTCTCAGAGTTCCACTATTGGATTTTAGGGTTAGAGTTCTTGAGAACTTTGGGATATGTGCCCATGCCAAAAATAGGTTATTTTGTAATTGATCCATAATTATGATGAGTTAGAGGGTGTAAGTTGGAGAGATGAGTATACTTGTAATTTAAAGCACTCTAGAAAAAGAATCAGGTCAAAAGGCCTTAAGGTTTGAAAGTTATTATAGTTTTAAGTTGCTTGAAGACCCCCTAAGAGCACTTTAAAGTGTATTTTTGTATCTAGGAATATGCTTCATTTGGATTATATAACCATCCTTGAAACCACTAATTTATTCATCTATGACATGAATGGTTTTATTAAAATGATGGTATTTAATTATTTTCAATTGTTTTTACTTTTCTTGACTATTCCAACTAACTTTTCATCACTGATTTGTAATTAACCTTCTAATATTAAATAGCTACAAAGTTGTCAATGAAAATTTTTGCAACAAGTGCGCAACATTTTAATTTTGATACTAAATAAATTGGATGTCCTTATAAATATATAAAATTTGATTAAGAAAATCCTTTTCCATTTATTTAATTCTCATTCTACCTTCCTTGACCTATTCGACCACTTTGAGTCATGCACTAAAATAATTTTAATACTATGTGAGTGAAATGAGCCTACTAGTAGTGTTTAACAAACCAACTAGAACTGATGGAGCCAATTGTCTAGTCTCATGATGAGCCATTCAAAAGATGTTTCATTAAGAAACTCTAAACTAAGTAATAGTAAAACTTTTTGCACCAGCTGAGATGAGGTCATGAAATGAAAACCAAGTATAATATCTCAAAGATGAGATATGTTCTTGTAGGCCTTGCCAAGATTATTCTTGTACACTTCATAATTATTTTATATCCCTCATGATGTCTAAGTTATTTCCCTCCAAAATTTGTTGCCTGATTCAAGACTCACTACACCCTAGGAACACTTATGTATGACATGTGCCACAATATTTTTGATGCTATGCATGAGAAATGAGATCTCATGTATAATTTATCCAACCAATCAAAGATTATAGAGTTGATATTTTGGTGGCATGATGAATTATTTAAAAGTTGCACTATTGACAAAATTTTCAATTAAGAAATAATACAACTTTTTGTACTAATTGAGATTGTGTCACCAAATGGAAACCAAGTGGAATATCCAAATATTGAGCTATGTGTGTGTAGGCCTTACTAATATTAACCTTGTGCCCTTTACAGTTCTCTAATAACCCTCATGAGGTCTATTCTATCACCTTAAAATATTATTGTCTAAGTTGACTTAGTGCATCTTTGTGAAAGAATATAATGAGGATGGAAGAAACATTTGTAAAAGAATGATCATTTGAAATCATGATTGCATTATTTTATAGCCAGTTAAACTTTTTAAAGATATCTAAAGGTCTATAATATTTTCCTAATAGTGATGTATTTAACATGAACCTCTTCTTGAAAATATATATTTCCCTAAATCATGGTACATACATAAGTTGATGGCAATTTAGTGTTGGAATTCTTAATAATAATTGAGAGGGGGAGTGAATCAATTATCCAAGGTCTAGAGGTACAAACAAAACTTTTCAATGCTTAGTAGACCCATATTCATAAAACAATGTTATGCATGCACCCATTAGATCATAAACCTCTTAAACTTTATAGGTTATTGTCCTAGGTCAAAACAACTTTGAAGAAATGTAAACATGAAACATAATAGATTCAATAACATATTTGACACAAGAATTTTATGTGGAAACCCAATTGGGAAAAGCTACCATTAACATGCTGCTAACTCTCACTTTTCTAAAGTGATGCCCTACGAAAGGCCAACCTTGTTAAAGGTTACAATACACACTATTAAATGTAACCTGGTTAGAGGATTTCAATCACCCAATTAGGAGTTAGCCTTGTTAGAGGAATTTAGATCATTCATTTGGAATTTTACTTAGTTAAAATATTTACAAATGATTGTTAGGTCAACCTTAATACATAGGATTTACCCTAGATCGATACAATGATTAGAAAGTAGCAGTAAGGTTTGATCTGATAAAAAATTACAACTCACTTGTAGATTATAGATCTATGTTTCAATCCTCCATTTCACTTGGCTTCAATATACTTCAGCTCTAATAGCTTCTTCACCCTTCAAGCATTCATACTCTTGAGCCTTCTTTCCTTTCATGCCAATTACATTCTCTTTTGTTCAGCCACAAAATAAAGCAATACCCTAGACTTCTTATCTTCCTTAGGTTCTCACACATGACAACCTTTTCTTCTTACCAACTCTCTCTATAAATAAATATTTAAGATCACCTTTCTCTTAACAATAGTTTTCCATTTTAGGATTAGGTAGGATCAGGTAGGATACAATGAATCTGCTACTTTTCTATTTGGTGCATCTAGAAACTTCTTCCTTAATCTTTCTTAAATTCACCACAAAATGGTTTACCTTGAATTCTATACCACCAACTCATCATAGTTATCTTCCACATGCTTCACATAAATCAAGACAAAAAAATAGTCAACTTAGAATTGTCAAATCCATGACTTAACATGAATACTAGCACTTGGCATCAATATGTTGTCACTCAGCTTCTATACTATTCTTCCACTTGGTCAACACTAGTTTACTTGGCAAACAATAAAGTTTACTAATGCTTGACATCAACTAAATTTTATTTGGCTTAAACTATGTTCACACAGTATACACTAAAAATTCACCTTTCTCAGCTCCAATTGATTTTCTTCTTGACTTGCACTAGCTTTGCTTGACAGCTATTGTGCACTCGATCAAGCTTGGTGGACACAATTCTTCTTTCTTGTTCTTCTAGACTTAATCAGTTTATCCAACCTTTGCAGCCTTAAGTAGATATATAATACACTATATCATCACTATCTTAACTGATCTTTGTACTTCTTTTTCATACCATAACTCAACCTTTCCTCTAGGTTCTCTTGTTATCTCATTTGATCAAATCCTCTTCATCAATCAAACAAATGATAGTACTCAAATCAACTAAGCAGTTGTCTTGCTAGCAAGTAGTAGGTTTGACATAAGTGAAAAATAAATCATTGAAATACATCCTCATACTTGTATCAATAGGTTCTCAACAATCTCCCTCTTTTGCATTTGTGGCAAACCAATACCAACAATAGTACCAAGAAGAAAATAATTCGTTATATTCAATTCTCTCCCTCTATCAGCAGCTTTTATTTCCTATATAGGCTATAAAAAAAAAATTTAATAAACATACAATCAACTCTTCCTTATGACTCCCTTCATCTATCATTCAAGTATCTATCTCTCTATCTATACTTCTTTCTCCCTCAAGAGTATATCTCCCTCTTTCTCAGTTTTTTTAGTATTCTTTATTTCTGCCTCTTTGACAAAAATGCCAATGACTTGTCATCTCAACATGTAGATGTTAAAAATTCTAGCTTCTTCATTACTTTAAGTAGCTCCTAAAGTAATATCCACTACATCAAATTGTAAGATACAACATTCAACTTGGTTGATGCAGGACACTACTCATGCTTCTTAAGTATCTTTTGATAGGGGCACCACCCCTAGTTTACCTCTTAGATACTCATGAGCATCCTTACATAAATATTTTGTAAAGATATTAGCTATCTACTCTTTTGTATTCACATATTCCATCATCACTTCTTTGTCTTGAACTAATTCTCTTAAGTAATGATACTTGATTGCAATGTGCTTACTCTTTGTGTGCATCACAAGGTTCTTTGGTTATATTTGTAGCACTTATATTATCACAATAAATTACCATAGGTTTAGTGATTTCTTCCTTCATACCTTTGAGTAATTTTTTGATCCATACAATGTTTGTAAAATTTACTATAGTGGCCACATATTCAGCTTTAGGAGTAGATTGAGATATTCAATTTTTTTTCTTGTTGGTCTAGGTGACCAACCTTTTTTCTTAAGAAAAATTCACCTTCACTATTGCTCATTATGTCAAAAATTCACTTTTTTTCTTCTATTCCTTTCAAATATCTCATAATCCTCTTAACAACCATCAAATTATTTTCCTTAAGATTAGCAAAGAATCTTTCAACAATCTCAATAGATAATGCAATGTTAGGTCTACTATGTACTACATATTTCAATTTTCCAATCATAGACATTTACAATGTTTGATTCACATCAGTTGAATCATCATTCTTTAACAACTTGTGTCCTATCATCATAGGTGAGCTAACTAGTTTTGAATCTTCTAATCCAAAAGCTTTCAATATTTCCTTCACATACTTAGACTTGTGAGTGCTAATTATGGCTTATAAATTAACCACACTTCAACATGATCATTACATGTTAGAAACATCCTGGAATGAATATAAGATTTTCCATCCAAAATAATCCAACAAATTGATTTGTTTCCTTCTAACTATATGGATTTTCTATCCACTCTTAGAATTGAGAGATCAACAACCAGACCTCTAGTAAAAAGGATTTAAATTTAAATAATATGCAATATTTAAGCTAGATGTATGCAATTTATTCTAAGAATAAAATGATAAATTTAATCAAGATGTATACATTTTTAATCTATATAGGATTGCAAGTATGAAAGTAAATAAGCTATGAATGAAAATATGTGAGTGAAAAATTTGGCATTCATTTGATACTACTCATGTGCATCCTCCAAAATGAAGAGTTGAAGGTTTCTTAAATAGAATCCAAGAATTTTGTCAATGGTCAAGATCAAATAGAATGAACGGTTGAGATCGAAGATGAGATTTAGTCAAAATAGAAGCTTCCCTTGTGAAATGGGAGTTAACTAATCACTAGTGAGTGTGATAAGGAGTTATTTGATCTCATCAAAAAACTAATCTCTTTCCTTATAACTACATGGATTATTCTATCCAATCTCAGAATTGAGAGATCAACAACCAAACCTCTGTTGGATACAATTAAGTAATTGTGTATTGTCTTTGATGTTACACAAATGTAATATCAGTTATCAGACAGAGTCTACTGAGTTCTATCAACCAGGAAAACAGTTTACAAAGTCTACCGAGCTCAGTCGGTCAGTAAAAGCCTTTTGCAGTGTATACCGAGCGTTCCTATATGTTACACGGTAAGCTAAGAAAAGTTTAGTTCTTACCGAGATCACTCGGGTATCAAAGGATTTTGTAGTGAACGGTTAGTCTTAACTGAGTTCACTCGGTAAGCTAAGGAAAGTTTAGTTCTTACCGAGATCACTCGGGTATCAAAGGATTTTGTAACGAATGGTTAGTGTTAATCGAGTTTGCACGGTAAGCTAAGGAAAGCTGAGTTTTCACTGAGCTCACTCGATAGTTGAAGACAGCTTTTACCGAGTCCAGTCGGTTTCCAAAGGAAGTGGCAGGTTTACCGAATTCCCTGGTAATTGTAGTTTTTACCGAGTTCTGCCGGTTAACACAGGAAGGAAGTTTTTTGTTCTGTATTGACCGAGCAGCGTCAGCCAGTGAAGAATTTTATTTTTTAGTTCAAGCCGACTTTGGAATATGTTTCATCAAGTTGGTTGGGCAAGCCGACTTTGGAATTGTTTTGACAAGTTGGTTGGGCCGACATGGTGTTATGAATAATATATAAAGAGGTGCTCAAGATGCGAAATAAAATATGGAGGAAAAAGAGGATATACGAAAAGTGCAAGGAAGTGCAAGGAAGAAACTTGCGTGTGCCTAAGCAGAATTGAGCAGAGGGAAATCTTGGAGCTGCAGAGATATATATTTGATCAGTAAGGATCTTGTGGAGCAAAACTGAGATCTGTATTCAGCAAGATAAGTTGCATGTATTTTCAGATCATTCATTGTTGCTTTCTAACCATTGTAATAGTGATTCCAAAATCTCCTAACAGAGTTGGTTTAACAGCCATTTCATAAATCCTTTAACAGGGTGGAAATTCAGTTGAATTGTTCAAAAAGACCTCTTACAAGGCCACTCCTAACAGGGTGATTAAATCCTCTAACAGGGTCACACCTAACAGTGTGTTTTATAACCTTTAACAGGGTTGGCTCCTAACAGGGCTTACTTCAGAAGAGTGAAAATTGGTGACTAGTTGCTGGTGGTTTTTCCCATATTGGATTTCCACGTAAATCTAGTGTCTACTGTGTTAATGATTACTTTATTTTGCATAGTTGCTTATTTCAGTAAATGCTTCATAAATTAACTAAACACCTATCAAGTTTTAAGCAGTGATTGTTGTAGCAGCAACAACTAAGTTTAAGGCATCTTTGGGACTTTTGAAAATGTTTTTGTGGTAATTGATTCACCCCTCCCCTCTCAGTTACACCATCTTCATTTTCCAACAATTGGTATCAGAGCTTTTGGTGCTTGCAGGAGAAGATTTCAAAGATCTAAGCCAAAGATCAAGATGTCTTATAAGAGGGAAATCCCAAGGCTTAACCGAAACAACTTCTCAGCATGGCAGGGATTAATGAGACTTCATCTAACTTCCATTGGTGACACTGGTCTGAAATATCTTGATGAGAAATATGTAGAACCATCAGGTACATTATCAGTCAATGACATTGCTATAAAGAAGACTCATAACATTATGATGATTGATATTGCATCTGCCTTGAGTTATGAAGAGTTTGATGATGTCAAGGACTGCACTACTGCCTATGAAATGTGGCAAAGACTGAAAGAGATCTATGGTGGAGATGACAATGTCAGAAGAGCCAAAGCTGAAAGTCTGAGAGGACAGTTCGATCAGATGAAAATGAAAGAAGATGAAAATATTGCCAAATATGTTGAAAGAATTAAAGCATGTGTCAGTGCTATCAAAGCTTCTGGAGGAAGTATCAGTGAAGAGACAGTCATAAGTAAAGTTCTTACAACTCTACTTCCATTTTATGCCATCAGGGTATCAGCCATTCAAGAAAGAAGGTGTGAGGCCAATCACAAGATAAACCTAGAGGCCATAGTTGGAAGATTGATAGCATTTGAATTAGATAATTTTGATAATTATGTTCCAGCTGCAAAGAACATTGAGTCTACATTTGAAGCCAAGCTTTCACTCAAGGACAAAGGCAAAAAGAAGAAGGAATCTCAGTCAGAGAGTGAAGATCAATCAGATCAGAGCTCTGACAGTGACCTTGAAGTAATTGAAGCCCTACTTGCAAAGAAATATTCAAGAGGAAGAGGTAAATACAGAGGTAAAGTACCCCTAATTTGCTTTTCATGTGAAGAAGTCGGTCATATTGCTGCAAGGTGTCCAAACAAGAAAGATAAAGATGAAAAGAAAGATAATAAACGGAATAGTAAGAAAGATTTCAAATCATTTAAAGATAAAAGTAAATCATGTTTTATGGCTAAAGATTCTAATGATTCTAATGATGAAGAAGAGGATGAGATTGTTTACATTGCTGTAAAAGATGAATCTGACAATGAAGAAATGGCACTCATCTCTCACATAAGTAAGAATGATACATGGATCATTGATAGTGGCTGCTCACATCATATGACTGGAGATAAAACAAAGTTTGATCAATTTGAAGAGTATGATGGTGGCAGTGTAAGATTTGGAAACAATGAACCTTGTTGTATCAAAGGAAAAGGAAGAATCACTCTAACCCAGGAACTTGTATGTGATAATGCTTATTGGGTAGAAGGACTAAAGCACAATTTATTGAGTGTGGCATAGTTACTCAACAATGGACTCAAAGTAGAATTCATCCAAGGCAAAGCAAGACTGCTGAACGGTAAAGGAAAGCTGATTGGATCTGGTATTCAAACTAAAGGTAACTTGTTCTATCTTGAACTTGATGAACATTCATGTTTTATTGTTCAAATAGAAGAGAGTTGGTTATGGCATAAAAGATTATGTCATGTGAATTTTGACAATCTGGTAAAGATAAGAAAATTCAAGAAAGTGAGAGGCATTCCTGATTTAAAGAAACTAGAGGTCGGTTTATGCAAGAATTGTCAAATTGGAAAGATGGGTAAGTCTAGTTTCAAAAGCAAAAATTATCAGTCTGAAGATTTATTAGAAATTGTGCATACTAACTTATGTGGACCTATTGAAACTGAAAGCTATACTGGTGAAAAATATTTCATTCTTTTTGTTGATGATTATTCAAGAATGATGACCATCATGTACCTAAGGAACAAATCAGAAGCATTTGAAAAGTTCAAATGGTATTTGGCAAGAGTAGAAAAAGAAACAGGGAAAAGATTGAAATGCCTAAGGTTAGACAGAGGTGGTGAATTTATTTCACATGAATTTAATAACTTTTGTATTGAAAGAGGAATCAAAAGACAGGTTTCAGCACCAGGTACACCTGAACAAAATGGCATAGCTGAAAGAAGGAACAGATCCATCATGGATTGTGCAAGAACCTTGATGATAGAAAAAAATGTTGCTATCAAATACTGGAAGGAGGCTATCAGTACAGCAGTTCATACCTTAAACCGAGTACATTTAAAAAAGGACACATTCAAAACTCCCTACGAAATATGGTATGGCTATAAACCCAATGTAAGTTATCTGAAAGTATTTGGAAGCAAATGTTATATCTTGAAAGAATCTAGAAAAGGTAAATTTGATATAAAAGGTGATGAAGGTATATTTCTTGGATACTCATGCAAGAGTAAAGCATATAGATGCTTGAACTTATCTACTCACAAAGTCATAGAAAGTATACATGTGAAAGTTGATGAATTTGCAGAAAAGACTGAAGAAGAAAGCAGAAAAAAACTAGAAGATTACAAAAGATTCATCTTCAGTGATTCAGATATAATATCAACTGCATCTAAGAATCAGAAATCTTTCTCTACCGAGTCATCACTAACCGAGTTGCAGGAAACATCTACCGAGCCAACGTCTACCGAGTCAGAAAATACTGAGTTAGAGATTATCGAGCCTGAGGTAACCGAGCAGGTACATACCGTGCCAGTTGATACCGAGCCAGACCAAACTGAGCAAGGAGGAGAAATGCAAGAAGATAACAACAAAATTCATCCAAAAGAAAAAGAACCTGTTCTAGCCAAATATGTCAGGAGACATCATTCAGCAAATCAGATCATTAGAAATAAATCTGATGGAACCATCACAAGAAGTAAGTTGCAAGGTACTTGTTTACTTGCTGATTTTGAACCTAGAACTGTCAAAGATGCATTAGAAAATGATAATTGGATTGAAGCAATGAATGAAGAAATAGAGAAGATAGAGAAAAACAAAACATGGACTCTTATACCCAGGCCTAAAGACAAAAATGTAATCGGTACAAAGTGGGTTTTCAGAAATAAGTTGGATGAAAATGGTAAAGTATCAAGAAACAAAGCTAGATTAGTGTGCAAAGGATATTCTCAAGAAGAAGGCATAGATTATGGAGAAACTTTCGCTCCCATTTCTAGATTGGAAGGTGTTAGAACCTTACTAGCATATGCTGCCTACAAAGGATTTAAAGTTTATCAGATGGATGTCAAGTTAGCATTTCTAAATGGTATACTAGATGAAGAGGTCTACATTGAACAACCTGAAGGTTTTATTGATCCAGATAAAAAGAACATGGTTTGCAAATTGCACAAGGCATTGTATGGTCTGAAACAAGCCCCTAGAGCATGGTATGAAAGATTGCATAGCTATCTTATTCAAATTGGATTTCAAAGAAATAATGATAACAGTAGTTTGTATATCAAGGAAGGACCAAAAAATAAGATTGTCCTGGCAGAAATATTTTTAGATGATACTATTTTTACAGGGAATGATGATCTTTGCAAAGAATTTTCAGAACAAATGAGCAAGGAATTTGAAATGTCAATGTTCAGTGAAATCAAATTCTTTGTGGGACTTCAAATTCAGTAGAACAAGAATGGTATCTACATCACTCAAGCAAAATATATCAAAGAGATATTGAAAAAGTTTGGTATGGAAGATTGTAAACCAGTTGGAACTCCCATGTGTACTGGACTAAAACTTACCAAAGAAGATGATTCAAAGAAAATAGATTAGACATTGTACAGATCTATGATTGGAAAGTTGCAATATGTAGTTCATACTAGGCCAGATATTGCTCTTGCAGTTGGAATTGTGGCAAGATTTTCAGCCAAACCAAGAGAAAATCACATGATGGCAATCAAGAGAATAATGAGATATCTGAAAGGAACTGAAGATTATGGATTATGGTATAAACTTGGAGGAAACCTAGACTTAAAAGTGTTTAGTGATGCTGATTGGGCAGGAAACCTTGATGACAGAAAAAGCACAAGTGGAGGTGCATTCTTTCTTGGAAAGAGGTTGGTTTCTTGGATAAGCAAAAAGCAAAATTGTACAGCTCAATCAACAGCAGAGGCAGAGTATGTTGCTGCAGCAGTAAACTGTTCTAATATTGTTTGGTTCAAGCAATTGCTACAAGGCATAAAGATGGAAATCAAGGAACCAGTCGTCATGTTTTGTGATAACACAAGTGCAATCAATATATCTAAAAATCTAGTAATGCATTCTAAGACTAAGCACATTGCAATCAAGTATCACTTTGTCAGAGAATTGGTGCAGGACAAGGAAATCAGATTGGAATATGTACATACAAAGGAACAGATTGCTGACATATTCACAAAGCCTTTACCTAAGGATGCATTTTTGTATCTCAGAGGTAAGTTAGGGGTTATTCCCCTATCTGAAGTTCACTAAAATAAGTTTTAGTGATGCATCAGCTCTTACAAAATTGAACAATCATCAGTTGATGCAGCAAATCAAGGAAATATTGCATATGAATCAGTACTAAAGGTACAATGAAATTCATTTGAAATTAGATGGTCTTTGGCATGTGTTGTCAAAGAGAGAGAGTTTTACTGTCATATCTTTTCCGAAATCCAAAATTTGATTAAGTAATTTCTTCACAGAGGGAGATTACTATAAGAGGGAGAGTTCTCTATCTTAGAGGGAGAATTGTTAATTGTGTTGTGTTGCAGTAGACTTGCTTTCAAATTTCATTTCTGCTATGACATGTTGTGTTGCCATCAATGCCAAAGAGGGAGATTGTTGGATACAATTAAGTAATTGTGTATTGTCTTTGATGTTACACAAATGTCATATCAGTTATCAGACAGAGTCTACCGAGTTCTATCAACCAGGAAAACAATTTACAAAGTCTACCGAGCTCAGTCGGTCAGTAAAAGCCTTTTGTAGTGTATACCGAGCGTTCCTGTATGTTACACAGTAAGCTAAGGAAATTTTAGTTCTTACCGAGATCACTTGGGTATCAAAGGATTTTGTAGCGAACGGTTAGTGTTAACTGAGTTCACTCGGTAAGCTAAGGAAAGTTTAGTTCTTACCGAGATCACTCGGGTATCAAAGGATTTTGTAACGAACGGTTAGTGTTAACCGAGTTCGCACGGTAAGCTAAGGAAAGTCGAGTTTTCACCGAGCTCACTCGGTAGTTGAAGATAGCTTTTACCGAGTCCAGTCAGTTTCCAAAGGAAGTGGCAGGTTTACCGAATTCCCCGGTAATTGTAGTTTTTACCGAGTTCTGTCGGTTAACACAGGAAGGAAGTTTTTTGTTCTGTATTGACCGAGCAGCGTCGGCCAGTGAAGAATTTTGTTTTTTAGTTCAACCCAACTTTGGAATATGTTTCATCAAGTTGGTTGGGTAAGCCGACTTTGGAATTGTTTTGACAAGTTGGTTGGGCCGACCTGGTGTTATGAATAATATATAAAGAGGTGCTCAAGATGCGAAATAAAATATGGAGGAAAAAGAGGATATACAAAAAGTGCAAGGAAGTGCAAGGAAGAAACTTGCGTGTGCCTAAGAAGAATTGAGCAGAGGGAAATCTTGGAGCTGCAGAGATATATATTTGATCAGTAAGGATCTTGTGGAGCAAAACTGAGATCTGTATTCAGCAAGATAAGTTGCATGTATTTTCAGATCATTCATTGTTGCTTTCTAACCATTGTAACAGTGATTCCAAAATCTCCTAACAGAGTTGGTTTAACAGCCATTTCATAAATCCTTTAATAGGGTGGCAATTCAGTTGAATTGTTCAAAAAGACCTCTTAAAAGGCCACTCCTAACAGGGTGATTAAATCCTCTAACAGGGTCACACCTAACAGTGTGTTTTGTAACCTTTAACAGGGTTGGCTCCTAACAGGGCTCACTTCAGAAGAGTGAAAATTGGTGACTAGTTGCTGGTGGTTTTTCCCATATTGGGTTTCCACGTAAATCTGGTGTCTACTGTGTTAATGATTACTTTCTTTTGCATAGTCGCTTATTTCAGTAAATCCTTCATAAATTAACTAAACACCTATCAAGTTTTAAGCAGTGATTGTTGTAGCAGCAGGAACTAAGTTTAAGGCATCTTTGGGGCTTTTGAAAATGTTTTTGTGGTAACTGATTCACCCCTCCCCTCTCAGTTACACCATCTTCATTTTCCAACAACCTCTAGTACAAAGAGTTTAAATATAAATGATATGTAATATTTAAGCTAGATGTATGCAAGTTATTCGAACGATAAAATGAGCAATTTAATCTAGATGTATGCATTTTTAATTTATATGAGATTGCAAGTATGAAAGTAAATAAGCTACAAATAAAAATATGTGAGTGGACAATTTGGTGTTATTTTGATACTATTCATGTGCATCTTCCAAAATGAGGAGTTGAAAGTTTCTTAAATAGAATCCAAGAATTTGATCAATGGTCAACATAAAATAGAATGAATGGTCGAGATTGAAGATGAGATTCAGTCACAATAGAATATTCCCTTGTAAAAAGGGAGTTAGCTAGTCACTTCTGAGTGTGATGAGGAGTTAACTAATTGCATTCCCTTTCTAATTCCAGTCCACTCAGAGTTTCCAATTCTAAACTAGAGAGATAATTTGAAGAAGGTATTTGATTTAAAAAGGTTAAATATGACCTCATAAATGAATAATCTAATTAATTGAATAATTAAATTCAATAATTAGAAGGAGGATATTTAATTAAATCAAATACATTTAATTCCTTATGTATATTAGCTAAAGGGGTGATCTTAATTTAATTAAAGTACTAAGACTTATAGTTTAATTAATTCAATTAATAGGTTTATATTTGCTAATTCAATCTTGATTTAGGAATTAAATAAAGTATTTGATTAATACAATTAGAGATTTTTTGTATTTGACACTTTGGTTGAGTAGAGATTATCAAAATTAGAATTGCCTTATACAGTAGGACTTTGAATAAGACTGCTAGACCAAAATTGTTCAACATACCAATCTGTCAATTTTAGGTTATTATATTTACACCTCTTTGAATGAATGTGCAAGTAGCATGTTGATTCAAAGAAATCAAAAGTTTGAGAATATAGACCAAGAAGTGAGATTGGTTCCAAGATTCATGATATACAAACCAATTGATGAGATTTTTAAGGTTATCTCCAGAATGAAGCTTAGCCTTAGGGGATCCAAATAGAACACTTAGATACTAATATGAAAGAGAAAAGATTATCAAACTTCATAGAATTATTCCTAGGATGAGACTCAATTCTTAGAAGTCAAGGTTAGATTGCCTTGGTACCTATCTATTAGAAGCTGACAAGATTAATCATGATTCATAGAATTATCCTCAGAATGAGGCTTAATCCTCAAGAGTTGGGGTTATCCTATCTCGATACCTATCCATTAAATAGTGATTGAAAGAGAGAGTTTAGAATTATCTCTAGAATAGAGCTTAATTCTCAGAAACAGTTAGGATTATCTCTAGAATGAAGCTTAATCCTCTAGAGTCTATATAGAAAACCTAAATATTGGTCCATAAAAGATAACAAGATCTAATCATGAGTCATATAATCATCCCTAGAATGAGGCTTGACCCTCATGGATCAAGGTTAGATTACCTAGATACTTGTCCATCAAACTATGACAAAGAACATTATAAGCATGATCAGCTAATCAAAAGATGAGATATGATGACATATGATGCTAGATTGGGGGAACAAAGATGCCCTGAGTGATGAGATGTCCCTAGTGATCAAAACATAATGTTCAGATTGAGTTGAAGCTAGTTTTGAAAAAAATTCAATGATGCAATCATCTTGCCCCCTCGAAAGAAAAATTGAAAGATGACATACCAAAACATTGATGATCAAAAACTCAAAAGAATGTAGAATAGATTAGAAGAGTCTAAAAAAAATTTGAAGTTGATTTGAAATGATTTCAAGGTCCAAAAGACCAGTTTGACCAAAGTTGACCATAGTTGAGAAGAGTTGACTTTTCCATTTAATTTAGGAAAATTTGAAGAAAAATATGATTTGAAAGTATTCCAAGATTCAAAAAGCATCAAAATAATGTGATTTAAAAATATTCCAAGATTAAAAAAGCATTAGCGAAATGGACTACACAACTGTTTGATCACATCAGTTGCAAAATTTTAAAATGCAATATTGAGCTATTTAATTATGTCTGATTTTGAAATTAATCATGAAAATGAGTTCAAACAAATCAAATTAACCAGGGGGTGATTTTCATGTTAATCAAAGCACTTTAAAAATTTAGGTCAAAACCTATATAAGGGCCCAAAAGGTCATTTTCAAATCATTTATACTTTTGTCTATTGTGAAGAAGGGAGCTCTAAGGAGAAAAATTGTGGTCCATGTGCAACTTCATCGATTTGAGCATTTGAGGTGACACAGCCAATCGAGGGACTAGGAATCTTTGGTGAGTGATCAATCAACCTCCTTTGTCTTTAAAATTTCTCGCATTTTGTTCAATTTTTCATTTTTTTTACTGTTTTAATGTTTCCTATTGTTAGGTCTCACACAAAAACTTTATTTTTCATGTGAGCCTATAGGTTTCCTTGCATGAGGAAGTACCAAAATGGTACTTCTTTGTCTATGGTGTTGGGTTTCCTCATGTGAGAGGTACTAATCTGTCATGTAAGAGACCCTAAAAATTGCTCATTTTCTCACTTGCAATAATTATTTTGCTCACATGAAAATCTATGTTGTGTGCAAAAAATTTTGTCAAAAACTTAATTTTTTTCATCATTGTTTTGCACTTTTTGCTATCATTTTTGCATGTCTTTACTATGTAATAGCACATTTATGGATAGTATGATCCCTCACATGTGTGATATTGATTGTGTTCATATTTTTTTTCATTTTTTTAGGTTAGCTTTCCAAATGTCTCATTCATATCACACTATCCCTCTTTCTGAGCACTCATTCTCTAGTTGGATGCTACAAACATGGCACATATTGACTCCCTTGGAATTTCACATCTTTTTGGTTTCCCTAATTAGTGGGTTAACTATAGGTTACTAACTACACTTTTGGAGTGTTTCCATTCAGAGATGAACACTTTTGACTTGGCCCTTGGAGAGATGATAGTCACTTCCAAGGATATATTTAGGATTTTACAGATACCCTTCCATGGACCATGGGTTGAGTATGATGTTTAGTTGAGACTGGGTACATTGACACTAAGGGCCATCTTCCAAGAGAATCCCATCATGGGTAGAGCAATAACATGGGAGGAGCTAGTGCAAACATACGCTCTGACCCATAGGTTGGTAGCAGTACTTGGTATATTCACCAGCTTCTTTCTAATGCCTAATAAAGGTTATCATGGATTAGAGTGTTGTTGGGGTAGATGTTTTAGAGGATATTGGAGTAGTCAACACATTTTGGATGGGGTCAATGTCTGTTGGCCCACATGCACCATGAGATACATGACATGGTGTATCATGAGAAGAAGAGTATGGCCATAGGAGTGCATGTTCTACAAGTGTGGGCATGGGAGCACTTGTCTATTACTAGGCCTATTTGTGCTAACAAGAGGTAGGACCATGAGTTGTACATCTATAGATACCATGGGTAGATGACCCATACAGCTCTGGGTAAGATCGAGTAGTAGAGAGTTCAACTAGATGACCTAGTAGTAGTAGTATGGTGGCCATGGAGAGAGACTAGGGCATGTGATGACACACATATTGAGTTAGGAAACATGTTTACCTCTTGACCACTAATTGGTTGCTCAATCTAGGTAATCAAGAGATTCCCACTAACTCATGTGTGGCACTAGTATAGTTGACCTCGAGATATCTCATAGGAGTACTACACATACGGCCACTTTGCCTTAGATGTGAAGAGAGTGTGGTCAATTAGACTAGACCCTAGGAGTTCTGTGATTGACATGTGTTCAATTGCTATGACTCAATGGGATTACATGGTAGTAGTTGTAGATTAGGGGATGACTCTAGCATATAGGGGCACTTTGTGAGTCATCACTTCCCTTGATTTATAGACCTAGTGGGGATGCTATTACCTGTACAACTTGTATAATAGCCACAATAGTAGCCATGAAAATAGCCACAACAAAGACCAAGATAGTGTACAAAATAGGTGCATATTCCTCCCCAATAGATGGGAGATGATCCAAGTGCTAGTGGTAGTGGGTTTGAGCATAGGAGAGCTCGAGGAGAGATGGGCACTTTAGGTGCCACTGGAGGAGATATATAGAAGTGGCGAGTAGAGGAGAAACCAACAAAGCAGGCTAAGCCCAAAGTGGACAATGAAGTGATGTAGGATTAGCCTATGCTAGATCCACACCAAGATGCCCTAAAGAGGACCTAGAGTGACTAAAAGTAGCACAACAATAGCTGGTAGAAATATAGATACAATTGACAGTGTGAGATATGCACTTAGGAGATGGAGAGCGAGAGATTTAGGATCTATGTGTAGAGTTAGAATAGCAGGGAGAAGAGACTTGACTACAGAGTGCCCAAGTAGCTTACTATTATGCTAGATATATCATGGTAGCATCTAAGGTGGCCAAGTAGATGCCCAAGTTTTTGGAGTATGCTAGAGCATTAGATGGTGTACCATGGCCAGTTAGACTAGATGCTCCTCCTCCTCCTCCTCCACTTGGGGATGAGGGAGAAGGAAAAAGTTAGCTATTGTTCTTCTAATTTTGTTCTGACTATGTATTGATTGGTGTGCCAACATCATTTTGTACCATTTTTTGATTGGTAGTGCTTGAGTAGTGCTCATTTTTGTACCGATGTACACTTGACTCCATTAGAGAGATTTATATATGATATCTTTTGATTTGAGTATCCTTACATGTGTCACTTTGTTGTTATAGTTTATCATACCTGAGATTTTAATGATATGATATATGAATGTATTGTAGATGAGATGAATATGGAAATATGAATGAAATGAAAAATGTGAATGAACTAACATCTCGTGTAGATTTTAATTTTGTTGTAGTGATAGGTATCCCATGGAAGTCAAGAGGAAAAATGAATGGGCTAAATGCTTGTGTAGTCATGAAGAAACATGATACTTTGTAGAAACCAACAACCTCTCATGTCAAAGGATGCAAGTATAATAGTGAGAAAATAAAGCCTTTATGTAAGTGGGGTATGAAATGCAACCCTACCCTAGATGTAACCCTAGGTCTAGTTACTAAACTCAAAAAATTATCATTACCAAGTGTTTAGTTAAACCCACAAATGTCATGCAATTTACATTGACATTACAATCATGGGAATATGAATATGACACATGTCCTATTTTTCTTAGGATTAAATGTAAGCATTAAGGCAAAAAAAGCCAGAATAACCAAAACATTTGTCCCTTTTAATGTAAAAACCTAACATAAGAATCAAAGCATAACACTAGGATTACTAGAATGTGTCTTGCATACAAATACACTGGACACATGAGAGATCCTTCTTATGCTAAGTATTTGTTAAATATTTTGGCCAAAATGACCCTTATGTTTGTAACTTGATATAGAAATATGTTAGGTATACTCGTAGTGACCCATATGTTCACTTAACAAGATGAGTATCAATATTTACTATAGCATAGAGAATTCACTCAAACAAGCAAGGAAAATAACCAACCTCCGTAAGAATCCCTATAAAATGAGTTGTAATACACATGGCCATCCAATACCAGATAGAGGCTCTTATAGTGGACATCCCCTTTATTTGGATACTTCTGATTATTGGAACTAAACTATCAAATAGAAAGCAAAGAAAAGATCATGCCCCTAGTCCTCAATCCTTGTTTCTCTAGTCAAAAGAGACATCCTTGAGTTTCTCAAAGGGAAATGATAAATAAAAAAGAAAAACAAGCAAAGAAAATCTTAGCATATTTCAAAAAATATGAATGGTTCCATTTTAGTGTCAGTTATTGTAGGATTAATGTCAAGTGTCAATGTTCAAAGAATAAGTGTAAGAAATCTCTTCAGTAGGGTGATGACAATAGATAGACTTGTTTGGGACAACTGGTGATTGGCTTTAGAGAGAAATATTCATTGAGAAGAATCTTAGTAGGAAACTAAGTTATAGTAGATAAATGTAGTTAGAACAACTAGTGACTAACACAAAAGAAATCTTCTTCAAGAGGAATCTCTATAGTAAAGCAAGCAATAGTAGGAAAATGTAGTTAGAACAACTAGTGACTAATATTAAAGAGATCTTCTTCAAGAGGAATCTCTATAGTGAAGCAAGCAATAGTAGATAGATGTAGTTATAATGACTAGTGACTTATGTGAAAGAGATCTTCTTCAAGAGGAATCTCTATAGTGAAGCAACCGATAGTAGGCAGATGCAGTTAGAACAATTGGTGACTAATGTGAAAGATATTTTCTATGACACTATAGGATGTTGCCCCCAAGACAATGACAAGATTCAATCCATGGATGCATGAGTGAAAGCAAAAAAATAAAGTAGGAAAACAATTGTACAATAGCCAAAAAATGTGTTACAAGATGTAGCATTTGAAACAAGAGATGCCTGTTTACCAGGTTTTCACCTTCTTGGCAGAGATTCTATTTTTTCTACCATGATGCTTATTTTCCAGGTTTTCATCAATGGAACTTTTTTTACTTTTCAATTTTTTTGTTTTTTCTCTATTTTTTCTCTTTTTTTGTGTTTTTTTCAAAAAAAATTGGTATTACCAAGGTTCCTATTGCTAGGTATTCACCAAGATAATAAATTTTTTAAGGACTTTTAAGTATGTACAAAGAACCTTTGAAAGCATGGTAGATGTAAAACCTCTTTAGATGAAGACTATTGATCGGTTCCTTGAGAGATTCTCCCTTAGTTGTTGAAAGTTGGTAAGCACCAAATCTAAACACTGCAGTAACTATATATGGACAAATCTAGTTGGGTTCAAACTTCCCTTTTTGTACCCATTTTTTTGATATTTAAGGTTCTCCCTCAGAACAAGGTCACCCACTTGGAATTCAAGTGGCTTAACTTTCTTATTGTAGCTCTTAGACATGTGCTTTTGGTAATCTCAGAGATGATCACACACCACTTGTCAACATTCATCTAACAATTCTAGCTCTTGAATCGAAGATATTATGTAGTCATCATCAGTAATGAGGCCTTTCATGGATATTCTCAAAGTAGTAGTCTCAACCTCAATTGGAAGCACAACATCCACTCCATATACCAAAGTGAAGGGTGTTGTTCTTGTTGGTGTTCTAATGCTTCATAAAGCTAGATTAATCTGAAGGTTCCAATCCCTTCTAGATTTTTTGAATGCGCAATGTAATATCTTAAGTATAGCCTAGTTAGATACTTTTACTTGACCATTACCTAGTGGGTGATAAATAGAAGACAAATGTTGCTTCATTCTAAACTTTGAGCACAACTCTTTAAGATCCTTGTTTTTAAACTGCCCATTGTTAGCAATTATGGAGGATGGTACACCATACCTTTATATAATGTAACTCAAGTTGAACACAACTACTATTTTTCCATTTTTTGCAAAGAGAGGGACTGCCTCTACCCACTTAGCGAAGTACTTGGTAGCTATGATAATGAATTTTTTTCCATTTGAAGAAGATGAATAAATCTAACCAACTAGATCAAAGGCCCATTGTTGAAATGGCCATAGTGTGATAGATGGAATTAGCTCCCTTGCTAGAACATGAATCATATTTTTATGGAGTTGGCATTGTTTGAAGGACTTGGCATATTTAATTGCCTCTTGCTCCATATTCAACCAATAGTAACCAGCTCTGATAAGTTTGCAAACTAGATTCAAGCCATTAGATTGAGATCTAAAAATGCTCTCATGTACATCGATTAAGGCACATTTGGACTCATCAGGTTCTAGAAACCTAAGGAGTGTTTTGTCAAGACCTCTCCTAAACAAGTCATGAGGAATAATAACATACCATGAAGCACTATAGATAAGGTGACATTTTTTATTCCAAGTTAGATTGTCTAGAATTGGTTGGTCACATAGGTAAGAGTAGATATGATGGTAGTAGGATATACCACCAATTTGTACCCCCCAAATAGGGGACCACAATTAGACAAGTATTAGACTTGTACCATATGTCATGTCCTACAATAGAACAAATCAGCTGGGGTTCAAGTGAATTATAAGCAAGGTATAGTAATGTCTCCACTAGGAATTCATGTTAAAAATTATTCAAAGGCATCTATAGCATGAAAGCAAGAGTACCCATTGCATTAGCTACCTTATTGTCTACCCAAGGAATTTTATAAAAAGTGACATGAGCAAAGTATTTCTTCAAATCATCCACCATTCACTTATAAGGTATTAACTTCTCATTATTCATCTGATACACATCATTGACCTAGTTGATTACAAGTTTTAATTTGCCAAAGATATTCAATTCATTTTCTCTCCATTCAAATACAATCTTCATGTCATTAATTAGGGCTTCATATTATGCACTATTGTTTGTACAAGGAAATAGAATCTTGTATGCCTTAGGAAATGAATACTTCTATGGTGTTAAGAATAGGAGCCCAACACTAGATCATTGTTGTGTGAAGGAACCATCAGAGAACATCACTTAGGTTTGATGTGTTAGCATTAAAATAGATTTATTAGGGAAGTCAATGTTTAGTGGAAGAATACTTTGCATTGGTCCTTCTGCTAATTGATCAGCAATTTCTTGTCCTTTGATATCCTTTCTTTCAACATACATAATATCAAAGTCACTTAGTATAATTACCCATTTGGCTAACCTCCCTATCAAAGCTACCTTGCTAAGTAAGTACTTTAGTGGATTAATTTTGGCAACCAGTTGTGTAGTGTAAGCAAGCATGTAGTGTCTCAACTTTTGAGAAGCAAAGATGACTTCCAAGCAAGCTTTCTCAATGATCTTATAGTTCATCTTAGAGGAAATCAATATACAACTCAGATAATAGATAGCTCATTCCTTGTTATCATTTTCCTCCCAAGCTAGCAACATACCAAGAGATGACTTTGTTGCTAAGATGTACAAAATGTGAAGCTTCCTATAAATAGGAGGCATCAAAATTAGTGGATTTGCAAGATATTTCTTTGTGTGTGTTATACTTTGATCATAATATTTGTTCCACTCAAATTTCACACCTTTATGCAAAGTCTTAGCAAAAGGTTGTGACCTATCTACCAATTGTGAAATGAATATGTGAATAGATTTAAGTCTTCCTTACAAGCCCCTCATTTGACTGATATTATAGGATGAAGGCATGTCCATGATTTATAGAAACTTTTATAGATCTACCTCAATTCCTTTTGCAGAGACAATGTAGCCAAGTAGTTTCTCAAAAGTTACACCAAAAGAACATTTCTTGGGGTTGAGCCTAAGACTAATTTTCTCCATATGATCTAGGATTGATCCCAAATCTTCAAGATGAGTGTTATATTTTGTATTGACCAAGGTCTCATCAACATAGTCCTCCATTTTCTTATGCATAATATCATGGAATATTATTGTAACTACCCTTTGATATGTGACACAAGAATTTTTCAAACCAAATGGCATCATATTCCAATAGAAGGTGCCCATGCACAAGTGAAAGAAGTTTTCTCTTGGTCTTCTAATGCAATTTTAATCTAATTATAACCAGAAAAATTGTCCATGAGTGAGTAAATTTCATATCTTTCTATCATATCCACTATCATATCAATGTTGTGAAGTGGAAAATCATCCTTTGGACATGCTAAGTTTAGATCTTAGAAATCTGTACAAACTTAGATTTTTCATGTTTAGAAAGAGGAATAATGATTGATGTCTATTTAGCATAGTCAATAGCACGGATGAAACCAGAATTGAGAAGCTTTTCTAATTCATCTTTAACAAGTAATACCACATGACGATGCATTTTCCTAAGATTCTATTTAATTGGTTTTACTCCTGGTGCAATAGATAAATGATGCATTATAAGATTAGGATCTAAGACTAGCATGTCTAAGTATGTCCATGCAAAATTTATCTTTTTTCTCTTGAAAAAAGGCAATAAATTCTTCTTTCTCTTGTGTAGATAATGACTATGCAAGGTGTATCATCTGATGTTATTCCTTTATTCCCAAGTTGATTGGTTGTGTTTGCTCTATCCACATTGATGATCTCTCCTAAAAATTACTCTTAGGTTCCTCAAAGAGGTTTTCACCTTTGGATATGTCTTTTATTTTTACTATTTGGGTTCCAATACTACCAAAATGTGGTTTTCACCACCAGACCTTCTATTTTTATTTTCTTTTAATTGTATAGCTAAGATGTTTGATTTCATCTTCAATCATGTTGACACTCTATTCACTAGTGGAGGATGTTACTAGTTCAATGGTGTTTAAATAGCAAGCAAGAGCATAGTCATTCTAGAATGTAGGGACTTCACTAGATGTATTAGAATTCTAGTCTATGAGCTTAGGATAGTTGAGTGAGAGAGATGTGGAAAGTTTGATGGAATTCATGGTATAGTCATCAAATTCTTAGACAAGTAATTCAAGACCTAGAGAAAATTTTTCTAAAGAAGTGTTTGAATGCCTTTGAGTCCTAATGAAATTAATCAAAGACTCATTGACACTAGTTGGATGAGACTCATCCAACCTAACCCTAGATGGTCCACCAATTTCAACTTTATTTTCATATATGTGAACCTAATCTACATCCTTGTTTATAGTTTCTTCTAAGAGAGATTCAAATTCATATTCTTGATAATCTATGCTACATGGAGATAGACTATAGAATTCCCCAGCAGTAATGGGAACCCATTCTCCACTCTCATTATCATCTTGATTTTTAAAAAGGTGTTCAACCACTACAATATTATTAAACTCTTTTTGTTCCTACTGAATATGAGGAGAATCAATAGTGTTGTCAGAAGAATCACTATCAACATCCACAATGCTAACACATGGATCAAAGTCATCTAGTTCTACAAAGAGCTTAGTAAGATCAAAATGAATTGGATAAGGATAGGCATCTTTATCATCTAAGTTGTCTTCATCATTATGTAACTCAATTTGTGACCCATGTTTAGATGAACTCTTAGATTATGGTATAAATTTATTAATCCTTAGATGAAAGGGAATCTTCTTCAAATCTAGACCTATTTTATCTAGAGACCTCTAGCTATTACTTTGACAAGATCAATCAAGCCATTATTGTTATGTCCAATTGGACCATTTTCTTTGTAACCAAATAATTTCATGAGCTTAAGACTTGGACCATACTTTTCGGGTGTAATCTAATGAAACTATTCTATGAGATCAGCTAGACTTTCCTCTTTATATATCCATGTTGTGATGGCTATGTCTTTGTACAATAGTTTTGACAAAGGCACCATTGAACTTAGTTTGAGGTGATAGCACAAAAGGTCTCTTCTCTTCATATGGTTTCCCATAATGACAAGGAAACTCAGGAAGAGATGTCAAAGATAGAATAAGTTTAATCATCTATTCATCCATCCAAGTTTCTATCAATTTGAGTGACTTTTTGATTTCTTTCAGCTTATCAGTGTGATGATCCATAGATTCCCTATTAGTAGATACAAAGCTTTCAATTGATTTTAGCATGTTATAGGTGTAACTAGTATTAGCAGGTGTGGTAACTTTAGAGCCTTGGAATGGAAACTTGATGCATTAATGGTGAGTTAAAGGCATAGCTTGCATCACACATATCCATGGTCTTCCTAACATGATATTGTATGCTAATGAAATGTTAAAAACTTGACAAGTAACTTCTATTTCTACTAGACCAACTCAAAGAGGCAACAAAACAAGACCTAGGGATTTATGTTCAACTTCATCATATGCCTTGATGGTTATTTTGCAATGTAGATCAATAAACTCTTCAAAATAGCCCAATTACTTGAGAAAAGTAGCAAAAAACATGTTTATACCAGCTCCATTATCAATGAGCACATGATGGTCATGTTTTTGATGTATCATAACTTCAATGTGCAAAAGTTGGTTGTGCGGATAACTGAGTGAATTATCATCCTCTTTAGAAAAGGACAAGTAGTGAGGTGAAAGCAAGTGAACCACCATAGATTGAAACCTATCAAGATCAAGATCTTGAGGTACATTTACGTCATTAAGGGCTTTGTCAAGAATCTTCCTATGAGCAGGCAGGATTTTAAGTAATTCAAAGATTATTATTTGAGTGCTTGTTCATTACAATTGGTCAATGATACTATAGTTGGTAACCACAAAAGATGTTGTAATTTTTGTACCTTTCCTAAATGGACCAACAACAGGCTTATCTTTATGTTGATCTATCATGAGAGTAGAAGACGATGGACCTTTAAGTACTATCTTGGCACAAGAACACGTTACAGCATTAGCACAAGATTGCGATGGTTCTTGATTAGTTGTAGGAGATGTAGCACCTCTTAAGACAAATTTTGGTTTTGGTTTTGTATTATCCTAATTTCCTTTAATCATGATAACATCACAATATTCAAAGTCTATAGGTTCACCCATGTTGATCACATCATCATCATAAGTGTATGTATAGTTGACCTTGTTATTGGTTTTCCATTTACAAGTTTCTCGTTTCTCATAAGATGGGAATGGTTCCTTAAAAGCCTTGTGATTTGAGTTCTTGTCCATCCAAAATTATTTTACCATTTTCAATTAAGTCTTAAACTTTATGATGTAGGTTGATCTAATTTCTCATTTTGTGACCCTTTTTTTGATGGTATTTGCAAAATGATCTCTCATTCGACCATGTGGGTCATGGTTGTGGATCATAAGGATGAGAGTTATCCAATGGAGAAATAATCTTATTTTGTAACAAGGTCTTATAAAGCATGTCTAGAGGTTCACCAAGAGGTGTGTGCTCTCATTTTTAGAGCGTAACCCAAGATGAGTTCTTTATTTCATTCTCGAATGTCTTGTTATTGAAAGGATATTTGTTAGCAGTCTTAGATGCTTTAATGGTGTCTATGACATTGAAAGTCATTTTACCAAGTTTGGTAGTAATGTTACCAAATACTCCATCATGTAGTACCTCTCAATTCTTGTTCACATACTAGGATTTTTCCTTGCTATAGGTACATCCTTGCTTAATGTCCTTTTGAAGGGTTATTTCAACTTTTTTGACAATGAATTCCTCTATTTGAATAGCTTGTGTAATCATATCTTCAAAGGTGTGTGGACCTTGGAGTTGTACTTTATACCCAAATTCAAGCAAAATATTATCTACAAAGATATCAATTATTTCTATTTTAGGAATATTCCATGAATATTTGGTATACAATTATCACCACCTTTGAAGAAATGTGAGGAAAGGTTCTCCAACCCTTTGTTTGAGGTTACATAGATCGTGTATATTGACTAGATGTTGTATGTTGTGTGATTATTGTTGAACAAACATATAAGAAATCTCATCAAATGTCTTGATACTAGTAGGTAACCTTGAAAATTATTCCATGTCCTAATCACCTAGATTCCATGGGAATATAAGCATGAGATATGTCTGATTGTGCATGAATTCCATAAATAAAGCACCAAATTCCCTCAAATGATCTTGGGGATTGGATGTTCTAAAATATTTTCCATACTTGGGTAACTCAACTCCTCTTGGAAAAGGAATCATGTCTAAACTTTTGGTGAAAGGAAATGAATAAAGAGTGTCTAAAGTATATGTTTCTATTGGTTTATCGTTGTCACACATCATTTGGGCTAATTTTTCTTACATGGTCTTTAGACTTTTTGTAACTTGGATGTTTCAGTTTATTCTTCATGTGTGATAATTGTTTCAACATTAAAATGTTGAGGTAGTTTTGTTTCTTCTTTAGGGAGCTTGAGAAAATATTTCTCTTTTTCTTCATTAAGAAAGATCTTGATCACTTTCTGAAAGTGTTTATCCTTACAACATTTTTCTATGTCTTTGGGACGTATCTCTTCAATTTTCTCATGCTCATTAGTGTAGTTGTAAGGTTATTTCACTCTTTTGTTTCTTTGGTGATCTTGTCTTCTACTATGCTCTTCATTCTCTTGGTCTTGATCAAACATTTAAGAAGTGTAGAAGGTTTTAGTGTATGTTTGTTGAAAAGATGTTATGAATGAGAATTTAGCTATTTCATTTAGGGTCCATTTGGTTTGTGGAATTCAAAAAACCAAGATTTCTACAAACCTTGGTTTTGCAAATCTTCATTTCAATTTTTGGGATTTTATTTGAACCATTTGTTTCACTCAGAAGATGTGTGTGAAGACATATTTTTATGTATAAGCTTGGAGTTGAAGGAAATTTTCAAAAACTAGTCCAATCTATTATTTTTACACTCCTTGAAAAATATAACTAGGTTTTGATTTTCAATTCCTACTTGCTAGTAAGAAGTTGGAAAACCTAGTTTTGAGGAAAAATTGGAAGTCCAGTATGCTAATTCCATTTTTCTAATTTTGAAACAAATGCAAAAAAATTAAAATCCAAATTTTGAAAAATCCAACTCCTGTCATCTTCTAGAAACCAAATAGACCCTTAAATATGTAGGTGTTCTATTAGTTTCAAGATTATCTTGATACAAAGGATTCCTAGTTTGTTGAAAGTTTATGGAAAAATTTCTTTGAGGGTGAGGTGGACTACTAGGTGAAATGGATCGTGAGGACTCTTCACTAGATTTAGGCTATGTATAAATTACGAAGCAACCTCTATCATGATTTCAACCTCTAGCTTGACCACATCATGATCTATAATGAGAAAATAAGTTTCAACTCCTTGTGGCAATAGTCATAGACAATGATTTAAAACAAAGCTTAAATAGTGAGGATACTAGAATGTTGTCTTAAAGTGAGTAAGTGTGATGTATATCTAGGTATGAATAGTCAAAGAAATGTTTAGAATAGATGAGATTTTTTACTATTGTGATGTAAGGTATAACAAACACAAGAGAAAAAAATAGGACAACGAAGTAAGGAGACTAGTTCGTGTTAAAATCTCAAGTTGTCAACTAAGTAAGAAATAAGATTTTGACACTATTATAGATAAAGAGTGACTAAATATTTTAGACATAGATTAGACTTGGATCAAGTTTTGACAAGGGAAGTATTTTCACTTAGGTTTGCACCCTTGTCCAAAGCCTATGCATGAGGATACCTAGTGAAACATGGAAACAACCTCCAAGCTGTGGGACTTGAACTATGAGGTTGAGTCTCCGGAGAAGGTCAGCCTCCTCTTACTATCAAGATGCACCTAACTACTCTTGGAGAGGAAAAGGGAGGAGAGCATGATAGAAAATCTACGTAATCTAATCTAAAGAGGTGATGCACCAAAATAAAGTGTTCAAACCAAACTCTGCCAATATATGCACTATTGAACCAGAATGAAAATAAGGATATACACATTTAGACTTGCTTTAATCTAATAATCAAATGTAGATCAAAAGACTGAGATGAATGACACAAGGAAAGAGATATTGACTTATATTATCATTCGTAGGCCAAGGAGATACAATCATGCAGATCGTAGATCTCTACAAAACAACAATAAGAGGCAAAGACTTCTTGCACTTTCATACCAATGGTTGAAAGAGATCAGATAGAAAATCATGTAGTTCAGAGGCACAAGGGAATTTACACTGAGATTCTGTAGAGCAGTAATAGACAAAACAAAGAAAGGTCAACCCTTACAAAATTCACAAAAAATGCCTTTATAGTTCAAGCATAACTGAGATTTTCCCTCTAGAACTATCCTGAAACCACTACCATCAAGGCTCTGCCAAGAACAATCATGGGGATCTGAAGAAATCTGATCTAAGTATAGCTTTAGGTACCACAAAACCTTACCGTTAACTAAAATTGAGGCCTTGAGAAGAGAGAGGGAATGCCATTGATTGTCCTGATCAGGTAGATGGATCAACTAGGGGTAATGGAGTGCTTTTATGCATTCAACATTCATTCTAGAGTGGGTGGCATTAATCACGAAGATCAAATTGCATAAAAATAATCCTGACTCTCTTCATTCCTGAGCACCTAAAATAGCAGGGTCAGCAAGTCAACTAAACTCTGCATCCAAAATAGGCTATGTGGGCCAATAACCTCCTTTTATCTTGCCACCTCATGAGAGTCCAATGTGGTTGACGATCTCTTTTCATTACTAACTATGCCAACCCTCAAACTCCAACTGTGATGGTCACATTAACTGCTAGTCACTAACCATTACTGCCTCCACCAGACCCACTGGGACACATGTCACCAAGGTACTATGTCACTATGCATATCCTCTGAGCAATTTCCCATATTGAGATAGCACCCACCATGGATCCAGAATGATATGATGATCATGAAGACTCATCATATTACTGTGCTTCACCCTTAACACTTATGGGCCCACTAACCAACTCAGCACACCTGGCATTTGACTCAGCTCGAACTAGTACCATCCCTACAATTTTATAACACTCGGCCCCACCCTGCTACATGTTGTTGAGGTGCTACATCACTATGGGTAATATTCTTGCAGCTTTCCATAGCGAGATAGCACCTCAGTATTGATCTCCATGAGACCAATGATCGTGAAAGATCTTCATAATACTGCACTTGCCTCCATGAAGTTTCTGGTCCATGAATCCACTTGCCAACCACATGGCACAACTTGGAATCATCATCTTGGTGAGACCTGGCCCCACTGATCCATATGGCATAATGGCACTATGTCGCTATGGGTAATATCCTTGTAGCTTTCCATAGCGAGATAGCGCCTATTGTCGATTTCCTTAGATCTATGGTGATCAAAAAAATTGTACAATTGCACGTTGAGTTGGCTAAATGGACCAATTAAATATCACCACTATACTATTAACCACATGAAAACTACCATTGAGGATGAGCCGTAATATTTCTTTGGAGAAGGGCAGGCCCATTATGTCATTTGTGCCATGTGTTTTCAAGGTGCTATGTCGCTATGGATAACATCCTCACAGCTTTCCATAGCAAGATAGCGCCCACCATTGATTTTTTAAGATCTGGCACCGAGCAAGATGGATTTGACCTATTAGTATACTAACCAATAGAAACTTGCCACGTGCCAACCTGTCTGACAAATCCTCATTTTTCGCCCGCCAAGGGAAGCAGGACCCACATTCTACATAGTCATACCTTAGCCAATGAAAATATTGATCAACTAGCAATGTGTGCCAAAATTCATCATTGATATCTGACAGGGCATGCTTGGGACCCACCTTCCTTCTGATGTCACCACAATATCACTTTTTATCTGGGTGCTATGTCGCTAACGGCAAGGAACACAAACTTTTTGATAGCGTTGTAGCACCCATCATGGATCTAGCAAAATTCGGCACCAAAGAAATAACAAGGAAAGGGAGGACCCACCTGACACATGGCCAAAAGGTGTTATGTCACTATGGAAAAACAATGTACAACTTCCCACAGCGAGATAGCACCAACCGTAGATATCTCTTGATCTCACGATGGTGACTTGCATGCCCGAAAAAATGAACCTAGGAAATAAGGAATATCATAAAGTTTCATAATTTTTTCAATATTCTTGGGATGTTTAAAATAACATTAAATCGAGAAGTGACCGTTGGGCGCGCAAGTATTTAAAATTCAAATATTTTGTGGGGGGCACAATATGTAACATTTTTGGTGACTCACAGGGGATGCTAGCATACTATGCATAAGACTAGTGGCTTGAAGCATCCATTGGGCTATAGAGTTAAAAGATGTAGATCCTACGTATACTGTGAAACCCTAAACCTACCCCTGAGAGGGAAATCCTGAAACTCCTATCTCTACAACTAGAACCAAAGATGAAACCTTCTTTCTGCAACCACACAACTTTGAGCAAATTGGCTATCTCATAGAGAGATAGCTGCACTCATGCACTTCTTGGAAAAGTGGGGAACAAACTAAAAATGAAACTAAGCTAACTATGTACAAAACCTCAACCCCTATCAGAAACACAGCTTGAGATAGATCCCATTGACTGGGATAGGAAAAATTTCACCACTAGGCCTGCTTAACTGAAAAGCATTGGCCTATTTGCAACTGATAATCAGATAGGGACCACTCCATAATGTATCAAAGTTTGAGTGTCTTCCTAGTTTTGCCCTATTTGCATCCCATTTCAGAACCAAATGTCCCTCTCAGAAGATTCTAACCCTAGCCTTCCTGTCAAAACTCTTTTTTATCTACTGCTAGTGTGTCTCTAGGGTCTGCATGGCTTTACTTCTCTTCTCTTTTAGCTCCATCAGCTTTGCCATTCTTATTGTCATGGCATCATCTTCAATCAACTCCAGCTGATGAGCTAGCTCTAGGGATGGGAACTCCAATGAAATTGGAAGCCTTTCTTCTCTACCATAGACTAACACAAATGGTGAATTCCCTATTGACCTTTTAGGCATTATTCTATCAGCCCACAGTGCAGTCTTCAATTTTTTATGCCAACACCTTTGGTTATCTTCTATTGTTCTTTTCATGATCCTAATTAGGTTCTTGTTGGAGGACTCAGCCAAACCATTACCCTGGGGGTAATAATTTGAGAATGTGCTCAAATAGATATTATGGTCCACTGCCCATGCACCAAACCTAGTCACAATTCCATCAAGGAACTCAACAACTGAAGATTCAATGGCATCCTTCAATGCAACTACCTCTGTCCATCTGGTGAAGTAATCTATAGCAGGTAGAATCCACTTGTGACCAAAACTGGAAGAAGGATTGATAGGGCCTATGAAATCCAATTCCCATTGAGCAAAATGCTAGTCCACCTGAATAGGATGAAGGGGAAGAGCTGTAAGTCTTTGTTTTCTAGAGAAGAAGACACATTTTTCACACTTCCTCACATACTTATGACAATCATGAAATAGAGAAGGTCAGTAATAACCAGCCCTCATGATCTTCATTTTAGTTGTCCTTGCTAAGAAGTGACCACCATTAGCACCATCATCAAGTTCTTTAATTATTCTTTCAGCTTGGTTTGTATCAAGGAATCTTAATAGGGCTCCATTAAAATCTTTTCTAAAGAGGACACCATCAACTATGACATAAGGAATTGACTATAATCTACACTGTATCCTTTTAGTTCTATCTAATCCTTGAGGGTATCCATTGCCTAATAATAAATTTATCATATCATCTATCCAACTCCTTGGTTCGCTATTTCTTACCTCTTGTTGCTCTATCAGTATCATAGTAGCTTCCTCATCAAGTTCCTAAGATGATAACATATGTTTACACAACCCCCTCCCTCTTACCAGCTTGGTAATCTAAATGTCAATATCATATTCCATCACTTTAGTGATCTAGCCAGCTCTTTTCTCACTAATATCTTTGCTCAAAAGCAAATCCTTCACACTAGCATGGGGTACTAACAAATGAATCTTATTATGAGACAGGAGGTGTCTAAATTTCTTTAAAGCTTTGATGACTACAAGGGCTTGCTTCTCTACATAGCTATATTTATCTTCATATTCTTTAAGCCCTTCACTAAAGAAAGCTATGGGCTGATCGTCACCTTTATTATTTCTTTGAGTCAGGACAACAGAAATGCTTGAGTCACCACCTAGTGTATAAAGGATGAAATCTTTTTCAAAATTTGGACTAATGAGAGTAGGGGCCAAGGCTATGGCCATCTTGATTTCTTCAAAACTTTCCTTCCCTTCCTTTGTCCATGCAAACACCATACCTTTATTGAGCATATTTTTAAGAGGTTTCACCATGGTAGCAAGGTTAGGGGTAAATCCTCTAACAAAATTTATCCTACCTAGGAAACTTTGCAGCCCTTTCTTGTGTTTAGGAAGAGGAAGATCAAGTATTGCTTTTGTTCTCTTTGGATCAATGGTTAAGCCATCCTCAGATACAATATGTCCTAATAATTTTCCTTGGTTAGTAGCAAAGACACACTTTCTTGGGTTAAGAAAAACCCCAAACACTCTGTATCTTAAGAATACATGTCTTAGATGATCAAAATGATCTTCTACATCCTTTGAATAAATAGTGATATCATCAAGGTAAACTAAGACAAACTTGTCAATCAATCCTTTGAAGGCCATCTTCATTGCCTTTTGAAATGTAGCACCTGCATTGGTTAGCCCAAATGACTTCTTATAATAAGCATAGGTACCCCATTTAGTGGTAAATGCAGTCTTGTACCTATCAGACTCTTTAACAAAAACTTGATTGTAGCCAGAAAATCCATCAAGAAATGAAAATCTCTTTGAACCACTGACCTTGGACAAAATCTACTCCATAGAAGGGAGAGGACGGTGATCTTTAAGGGCAGCTCAGTTAAGGTCCCTAAAGTCCACACACAATCTAATTTCTTCGTTCTTCTTCCTAACAGGGACAAGTTTTGCTACCCATGATGAGTGTTTGATGGGAAAAATTATATTGGCCTCAATCAATTTGGATAGCTCCTTTCTCATTAAGGGTTCAATTTTAGCATTTTCTGGTCTCTATTTTTGTCTTACTAGTTTCACATCATTAATTAAATCTATGGTGTGTTGAAACAACCTTGGGTCAAAGCCCTTTAAGTCATCATATGTCAAAGAAAATACATCATTAAATTCTTGACATAGATGAATAATGTTTTCTTGTTCAATTTCAGAACATACCTTCCCCATGTTTAAGTATTTTCCATCAGCAATCATGACTGGAGTGTAGTCATCTTCATCAATAGCTAGGTTCATGTCTCTAGCTCTTGCTTGATCATCAGGATTAAAAAAACTCTCTAGAGTAATGAGACCTTTAGGAAGCTTGTTGGAACTAAGGTTAATGATTTGGTCACCATACTGATCCTGCAATCTTGACTAATTCCTTCTTGAAAATTCTACCTCATTCTACAAGAAGCTCACAATTTTCTCATCAGATTCAAACACCTGCCAATGGGTGTTATTGTTCAGGAAGGCAAGCCTTACTACCACCCTAATTTGTTGTTCTTTCTTCTCCTCAAGATTCCCTGGCACATCATAAGATGCACCTATTGCTACAAGTCTATCATCATGCCTATTTTCCTTTCTAGGGATGCTTTGAATATTAAATGCATTAAAACCTTCAAGAAAATTCCATACCCTATTTTTATAAGACTTGAGCAAACCATTCTTGGTGGTATTCTAATTTCTCACTTGATTAACAACTAACTCACTGTCTCCACACACCCTTAAGGCTTGAATTCCTCTTTTTGGCGCAAGTAGGAGACCTTGAATCAAGGATTCATACTCGGCTACATTATTAGTACAACTAAATTGGAGCCTAAAGGAGAACTAGTACCTTACTTGTGCAGGAGAAATCAACATCACACTAGCCCCTAATCCATTTTTATTCCTTGATCCATAAAAGTACATACTCCATATCCCACTCATATCTTCTTTAGTCTCCACAAGATTGGGAACTAGAGCATCTTTCTCCAATATATAGTATGTACTGAGACCTATCTCAAGGGTTTCTAACATAGGATCAAATTGATATACATTAGCCCACTCATCCAAGAAAAAATTAGGTATCTCTGGTAGTGAAGTGGTGGGCTCATTCACTATGTCATTCTCATCCATCTCTAGGATAGGGCAATTCATGTTGATGGAATTAGGGGTGTAAGATTCAGTATGATGGAGGGCTTAAGGCTTTGCTTTGATTGAAGCATTGGCTCTGTATCTCATTTTAAAGGACATATATGACCATTGAAAAGATATGAAACCACCTATTTGGGCAGTAAAGTCTCTTGATAGATAGATGGAAAAATATGGCTTGACCTCAGCAACAAAGATATCTTGGGTTACAGTATAACCAGGGGATGCATGTAAGGCCATCTCCACATTTCTAAGGATCCCTACAATCTTGATAGTACTACCATCCAACTATAATACATCCCTAAAAATAGGCTCATATTTCATTCCCAAAGCATCAACAACACACCTAGGCATCACTGAACTGCTAGCCCCTGAATCGATCATGCAATTATGGACTAGTTTGCCCCCTATAATTATAGAAACATAAAATGGAGGAGGTCTAACCTTTTTACTTGTTTTTACCTCCCTTGATGGTTGTACTAGGCTTGTGGCACTTTCCATGCTGAGTGTATGATCCTTTGGTTCAATTCTTTCCAATTCTTGTTGCAGCAACCTCTTTTGCATGGGTATAGTAGCAACACCATCCCACATGGAGAAATTCGCATTTGTCTTTTTCATTTTCTCTACCACACTAAATGGCATAGTAGGTGTTTTGGTAGAAGCTTTGGAAGCTATGATTGTATGAGGTTGAGATGGAATAACCTGAGGATAACTTGTATCTTTTCTGCCATGATTTTTCCTTTGCTGCTGAAAGGTACTTGATCGATTATTTGTTTCTTGCTCATGAGATGTCACATTTGAAGTTGAGGCCTAATTGGGAGGAGGAGGGAAAACATCTTCCATAGCTCTTCTTTTGCTTCTAGTTTTATGAGCAATGGAATCCTGGTTTACATTAATTTGTTCTGCCATCTAATGATTCATAAAAGAGCAATCACATTGTCTTTGCATATCTAAGGCATCTTTAAATTGGTCCTCCTTGTATGATTGTTTTTCTACAGGTTCTTGGACTGTCAAAGCCATAAAAGACTCAGCCTTCTGACACATACAATAGGCATAGGAGTAGTTGCAAGAGGGACACAAATCTTGATCTTGAGCCATATTTTTTTGAGGGACTATGGCCATACTTTGGTTTACATTTGAGGTTGAAGCATGGCCACCCTACCTATTCTGATCAAAAGAATTGTTCCAATGATTAGGATTTGGAGGCATACCACTGCTTGGAGTTTTATATTGCAATTGATGAGGTTTACTACCTTGAGCTTGCTATCTTTCTAAAGTCACCACCTTGTTCCTTACTTTTTGCATCATAGAGGAGTTATCCTCCAGTTTCTTCCCATGATCTTGCAATCTTTTCTCTAGGTTGTTTCTCTTTTATCCATGTTCTGCATTAGAGATTGCATCATCTCTTTGATTTCATCTATCCCATTTGAATATGTGGAAGCTTGAGGGACTGGGACAAGGGATTGTGATGAAGTTGTGGGAAGGGGAGCCATTGATGGTTGATGATTTGGGACATTAGGAAACAAGAAAATAGGAGGTCTTGGAGCTAGCTTACCTCCTTGTATTAGGATGTTCTCTAATTTTATTGCTATGTTATAAGCATTAGGTAAGGTATCTCCTCCCATAGTTTGGATTTTAGTGCCAATATCATTATTAAAATCTCTAAGGTAATGTAAGAAGGCATTATAGTTCGATGGTTCAAAGAGATTTTCATTTCTTGATGGATTTTCTAGCTACAATCAAAATTTAGAAATGAAAATCCATTTTCTAGCACTTAATTATAGCCAGAAAATCCATCAAGAAATGAAAATCTCTTTGAACCATCCAACTATAATGCCTTCTTACATTACCTTAGAGCTTTTAATAGTGATATTGCCACTACAATCCAAACTATGGGAGGAGATACCTTGCCTAATGCTTATGACATAGCAATAAAATTAGAGAACATCCTAATACAAGGAGGTAAGCTAGCTCCAAGGCCTCCTATGCCCTTCTTTCCTGATGTTCCAATTCTTCAACCTCAAATGTAAACCAAAGTAGGGCCATAGTCCCTCAAAACAATATGGCTCAAGATCAAGATTTTTGTCCCTCCTATAACTACTCCTATGCCTATTTTATGTGTCAGAAGGTTGAATATTTTATGGCTTTGATAGTCCAAGAACCTACAACAAAACAATCATACAAGGAGGACCAATTTAAAGATGCCTTAGATATGAAAAGACAGGGCAATTTCTCTTTTATGAATCATCAGATGGAGGAGCATTGTAATGTAAACCAGGATTCCATTGCTCATAACACTAGAAGCAAAAGAAGAGCTATGGAAGATGTTGTCCCTCCTCCTCCCAATCAGGCCTCAACTTCAAATGTGACAACTCATGAGCAAACAGCAAATAATCAATCAAGTACCTTTCAGCAACAAAGGAAAAATCATGGCAGAAAAGATACAAGTGATCCTTAGGTTATTCCATCTCAACCTCATAAAATTGCAGCTTCCAAAGGTTCTACCAAAACACCTTCTATGCCATTCAATGTGGTAGAGAAAATGAAAAAGACAAATGTGAATATCTCCATGTGGGATGTTGTTGCTACTAACCCATGCAAAAGAGGTTGCTGCAGCAAGAATTGGAAAGAATTGAACCAAAGGATCAGACACTCAGCATGGAAAGTGACCCAAGCCTAGTACAACCATCAAGGGAGGTAGAAACAAGTAAAAAGGTTAGACCTCCTCCATTTTATGTTTCTATAATTATAGGGGGCAAACTAGTCCATAATTGCATGATTGATTCAGGGGCTAGGAGTTCAATGATGCCTAGGTGTGTTGTTGATGCTTTGGGAATGAAATATGAGCCCATTGTTAGGGATGTATTATAGTTGGATGGTAGTATTTTCAAGACTATAGGGATCCTTAGGAATGTGGAGATGGCCTTACATGCATGCCGTGGTTGTACTGTAACCCAAGATATCTTTGTTACATGAACCTAGCTGCCAATGAAGATGACTACACTCCAGTCATGATTCTTGATGGAAAGTCCTTAAACATAGGGAAGGTGTGTTTTGAAATTGAACAAGAAAACTTTATTCATCTATGTCAAGAATTTAATGATTTATTTTCTTTGACATATGATGACTTAAAGGGCTTTGACCCAAGGTTGTTTCAGCATACCATAGACTTAATTAATGATATAAAACTAGTAAGACAAAAATAGAGACTAGGGAATCCTAAAATTGAACCCTTAATGAGAAATGAGCTATCCAAATTGATTGAGGCCAATATAATTTCTCCAATCAAACACTCATCATGGATAGCAAAACTTGTCCCTGTTAGGAAGAAGAATGGAGAAATTAGATTGTGTGTGGAATTTAGGGACCTTAACTGAGCTGCCCTTAAAGATCACCATCCTCTCCCTTCTATGGAGTAGATTTTGTCCAAGGTCAGTGGTTCAAAGAGATTTTCATTTCTTGACGGATTTTTTGGCTACAATCAAGTGCTAGTTAAAGAGTCTGATAGGTACAAGACTGCATTTACCACTAAATGGGGTGCCTATGCTTATTATAAGATGCCATTTGGGCTAACCAATGCAGGTGCTACATTTCAAAAGGAAATGAAGATGGCCTTCAAAGGATTGATTGACAAGTTTTTCTTAGTTTACCTTGATGATATCACTGTGTATTCAAAGCATGTAGAAGATCATTTTGATCATCTAAGATAGGTATTCTTAAGATGCAAAGAGTTTGGGGTTTCCCTTAACCCAAGCAAGTGTGTCTTTACTACTAACAAGGGAAAATTATTAGGACATATTGTATCTGAGGATGGCTTAATCATTGATCTAGAAAGAACAAAAGCAATACTTTCTCTTCCTCTTCCTAAACACAAGAAAGGGCTACAAAGTTTCCTAGGCAAGTTAAACTTTGTGAGAAGATTTACCCCTAACCTTGCTACCATGGTGAAACCTCTTACAACTATGCTCAAGAAAGGTATCGTCTTTGCATGGACCAAGGAAGGGAAGGAAATTTTTAAAGAAATCAAGACAGCCATAGCCTTGGCCCCTACTCTCATTAGTCCAAATTTTGAAAAAGATTTCATCCTTTATACCTAGGTGGTGAGTCAAGCATTTCTATTGTCCTAACTCAAAGAAATGATAAAGGTGATGAGCAGCCCATAGCTTTCTTTAGTGAAGGGCTTAAAGAATATGAAGATAAATATAGCTATGTAGAGAAGCAAGCCCTTGCAATCATCAAAGCTTTAAAGAAATTTAGACACCTCCTATCTCATAATAAGATTCATTTGTTAGTACCCCATGCTAGTGTGAAGGATTTCCTTTCGAGCAAAGATATTAGTGAGAAAAGAGCTAGTTGGATCACTAAAGTGATGGAATATGATATTGACATTCAGATTACCAAACTTGTAAGAGGGAGGGGGTTGTGTAAATAGATGTTACCATCTTAGGAAGCTGCTATGATACTAACAGAGAAACAAGAGGTAATAAATAGTGATCCAAGGAGTTGGATAGATGATATGATGAATTTCTCATAAGGCAATGGATACCCTCAAGGATTAGATAGAACTAAAAGTAGAAAGTGTAGATTACAGTCAATTCCTTATGTCATAGTTGATGGTGTCCTCTTTAGAAAAGATTTTAATAGAGCCCTACTAAGATTCCTTGATACAGACTAGGTTGAAAGAATAATCAAAGAAATTCATGATGGTCCTGATGGTGGTCACTTCTCAGCAAGGACAACTGCATAGAAGATAATGAGGGCTAGTTATTACTGGCCTTCTCTATTTTATGATTGTCATAAGTATGTGAGGAAGTGTGAAAAATGTGCCTTCTTCTCTGGCAAACAAAGACTTGTAGCTCTTCCCCTTCATCCTATTTAGGTGGACCAGCCTTTTTCTCAATGGGGATTGGATTTCATAGGCCCTATCAATCCTTCTTCTAGTTTTGGTCATAAGTGGATTCTAGCAGCTATAGATTACTTCACCAGATGGACAGAGGTAGTTGCATTGAAGGATGCCACTGAATCTTTAGTTGTTGAGTTCCTTGATGGAATTGTGACCATGTTTGGTGCCCCTTCAACCATTATTTTAGATAATGCAAAGTCTTTTGTTGGAGCTTAGATTTGTGCATGGGCAGTGCACCATAATATCTATTTGAGCACATCCTCAAATTATTACCCTGAGGGTAATGGTTTGGATGAGTCCTCCAACAAGAACCTAATTAGGATCATGAAAAGAACAATAGAAGATAACTAGAGATATTGGCACAAAAAATTGAAGACTGCACTGTGGGCTGACAGAATAACACCTAAAAGGTCAATAGGGAATTCACCATTTGTGTTAGTCTATGGTAGAGAAGCAAGGCTTCCAATTTCATTAGATTTCCCATCCCTAGAGCTAGCTCATTAGCTAGAGTTGATTGAAGATGATGCCATGGCAATACGAATGGCAAAGATGATGGAGTTGGAAGAGAAGAGAAGTAAAGCCATGTAGACCCTAGAGACACACTAGCAGCAGGTCAAAAAGAGTTTTCACAGGAAGGCTAGGGTCAGAATCTTCTGAGAGGGAGATTTGGTTTTGAAATGGGGTGCAAATAGGGAAAAACTAGGAAGACACTCAAACTTTGATACATTATGGAGTGGTCCCTATCTGATTATCAATTGCAAACAGGCCAATGCTTTTCAGTTAAGCAAGCCTAGTGGTGAAATTTTGCCTATCCCATTCAATGAGATCCATCTCAAGCCATGTTTCTGACAGGGGTTGAGGTTTTTTACATAGTCAACTTAGTTTCATTTCCAATTTGTTCCCCACTTCTCTAAGAAGTGCACGAGCACAACTATCTCTCTATGAGATAGCCAATTTTCTCGAAGTTTTGTGGTTGCAAAAAGAAGGTTTCATCTCTAGTTCCAATTTTAGAGATAGGAGTTTCAGGGTTTCCCTCTTAGAGTTAGGGTTAGTGTTTCACAGTATACATAGGATCTACATCTTTTGACTCTGTAGCCCAATGGATGCTTTGGGCCACTGGTATTATGCATAGCAAGCTAGCATCCCCTGTGAGTTGCCAGAAATGTTACATATTGTGCCCCCCGCAAAATATTTGAATTTATATACTTTCCTGCCCAACGGTCACTTCCCAATTTAATGTTATTTTAAACATCCCAAGAATATCAAAAAAATTATGGAACTTTATGATATTCCTTATTTCCTAGGTTCATTTATGTAGGCCCGCAAGTCCCCATCACCAGATCAAGAGATATCTACGGTTGGTGCTATCTCACTATGGGAAGTTGCACGTTGTTTTTCCATAGTGACATAGCACCTTTTGGCTGCATGTCAGGTGGGTCCTCCCTTTCCTTGTTGTTTTTTTAGCACCAAAGTTTGCTAGATCCACGATGGGCGCTATGGTGCTATTGAAAAGTCTATGTTCCTCGCCATTAGCAACATAGCACCTAGATGAAAAGTGATACTGTGGTGACATCAGAAGGAAGGTGGGTCCCAAGCATGCCTCGTCAGATATCAGTGATGAATTTTGGCACATATTGGTAGTTGACCAATCTTTTCATTGGCTAAGGTATGACTATGTAGAATATGGGTCTTGCTTCCCTTGGCGGGCCACAAACAAGGATTTGTCAGACAGGTTGGCACGTTGCCAGTTTCTATTGGTTGGTATACTAATAGGTTAGATCCATCTTGCTCTACACCAGATCTCAAAAAATCAATGGTGGGTGCTATCTCACTATGGAAAGCTGTGAGGATGTTATCCATAGTGACATAGCGTCTCAACGACACTAGGTACAGATGACATAATGGGCCCACCCTTCTCCAAAGAAATATTACAGCTTGTCCTTGGTAGTAGTTTTCAAGTGGGTCATAGTATAGTGGTGATATTTCATTGGTCCATTCAGCTAACTCAGCATGCAATTGTACAAATTTGTTGATCACCATAGATCTAAGGAAATTGATGGTAGGCATTATCTTGCTATGGAAAGTGGCAAGGATATTACCCATAGCAACATAGCTTCATTGTGCCATGTGCATCAGTGGGGCTAGGTCTCGCAAAGATGAGGAAGGCAAGTTGTGCTAGGTGGTTGCCAAGTGGATTCATGGACCAAAAACTTTATGGATGCAAGCACAGTATTATGAAGATCTTTCACAATCATTGATCTTGTAGAGATCAACACTGAGGTGCTATCTCGCTATGGGAAGCTATGAGAATATTACCCATAGCGACATAGCACCTTAGTGACACATGGTAGGGTGGGGTCAAGTGTTATGAAACTATAGAGATGGTACAAATTCTGGCCAAGTCAAATGCCAAGTGTGCTAAATTGGTTCATGGGCCCAAAAGTTTTAAGGGTAGGGCATAGTAATACGCCGACTCTTCATGATTGTCAGATTAGTCTGGATCCATGGTGGGTGCTATCTCGCTATGGGAAATTGATTGGAGGATATGCATAGTGACATAGTGCCTCGGTGACATGTGTCCCAGTGGGTCTGGTGGAGGTAGTAATAGTTAGTGACCGATAGTTAATGTTACCGTTGCAGTTGGAATTTGAGGGTTGGTGCAGTTAGTAATGAAAAGAGATGGTCAACCACATTGGACTCTCGTGATGTGGAAATATGAAAGGAGGTTATTGGCCCATGTAGCCCATTTTGGCTGCAGAGTTTAGTTAACTTGTTGACCCTACTATTTCAGGTGCTCAGGAATGAATAGAGTTAGGATTATTTTTATGTGATTTGATCTTTGTGATTAAATCCACCCACTCTAGAATTTATGTTGAATGCATAAAAGAACTCCACCACCCCTAGTTGATCCATCTACTTGATCAGGACAATCAATGGTGCCACCTCTATCTTCTCAAGGCCCCAATTTTAGTTAATAATCATATTTCGTGGTACCTAAAGCTATACTTAGATCAGATTTCTTAAAATCCCCATGATTGTTCTTGGCAAAGCCTTGATGACGGTGGTTGCAGGATAGTTCTGGAGGGAAAATCTCAGTTATGCTTGAACTATAAAGGCAATTTTTGTGAATTTTGTAAGGGTCGACCTTTCTCTATTTTCTCTGTTACTGCTCTACAGACTCTCAGTGTAAATTCCCCTGTGCCTCTGAACTACATAATTTTTTTTCTTATCTCTTTCAGCCATTGGTATGAAAGTGCAAGAATTCTTTGCCTCTTACTGGTGTTTTGTAGAGATCTACGATCTGCATGACTATATCTCCTTGGCCTATGAATGATAATATAAGTGAATCTCTTTTTCTTTTTTTCATTCATCTTGGTCTTCTAATATGCATGTGACTATTAGATTAAATAAATTTTGAATGTGTGTATCCTTAGTTTCATTCTGGTTCAATAGTGCATATATGGGTAGAGTTTGGTTCGAACACTCTATTTTGGTGCATCACCTCTTTAGATTAGATTAGGTAGATTTTCTTTCATGCTCTCCTTCTCCCTTTTTCTCTCCAAGAGTAGTTAGGTGCATCGTGATAGTAAGAGGAGGCCAGCCTTCTCCAGAGACTCAACCTCACAGTTCAAGTCCCATAGCTTGGAGGTTGTTTCCATGTTTCACTAGGTTGTCCTCATGCATAGGCTTTGGACAAGGGTGCAAACTTAAGTGACAATAGGAACTTAAAATAGCTCACTATGTTGGACAAATTTGGATAGACTCAAGTAAGGAAATGACCACGAGGCAAGGAAATATAGACAATCGAGTGAGAAAAAAACTTTGGCAGAGCAATTTTGATAGTTTTAGGACAAAAGTTCACATTAAGATTCACACAATGCTGCATGAGGAAGTACAATGAAGCAAGTGAGAATTCATAACAAAAAATTTTGACTTTTTTTCTTGTACGAGGAATATGACAAAGCTACACGAGCAAAGGAAAATTTAACCAAAAAAGATAGGTTTTTTACTTAAGAGTCAATGTTTTGGAAAACTTTTGTGCAAATATTTTTACCATAGGACATGAGGAAATATAAAGAACCACATAAGGAAACACAAACTAACAGGTTTCTTATGTGTAATTTTCCAGAACTTGAAGCGAGAAAAGGACCAAACTGACACATTTTTACCATACTTGGAGAGATTTTCAATGATTTTGATAGAATTTGAACAAAGAATTGATAGTGTTTGAAAGTCTTAGGTAGAGATGGACATCATTTTGGTTTGCAAGTAGACATTTGTTTCTCAAACAATGGATGCAAGTAATAGTCTCAAATAATTCAACAAAGGACAAAACAACTGGGAAGGATGGGGGAGTCTTGACCTTTTGTTTATTTGGATGACTTGGATAGTTTATAGACTCAAAAAAGACAATCTTTATCCCTATAACCAAAAATGGTAGAAGAAGCAAAACCTTTTTCTCACAACCTATGTGCATGTGTTCACCTCACACAACCATGTCACTTGACTAGAGGCCGCCCATGTTTTTAATGTATTCCAAGGACTCAAAGGGCATCCTTTTGGAAGGGTTCAAGAGTGTATACCACCTTCTATCATCTAGGTGCATACCTATGGTAGGGATCTATAGGAGATATTCTTCCCCCTCCTTGAACAAAGATTATGCCCCCTTTTAGAGGTGAACTAGGAAGAACCTATCTAAAGGTTTTTCCTTGGCTTTCATTCACATTAATCCCCAGTGGCTTTGCAAATGAAGTTGAGGCCAATATCCCACACTAGCATGTATAACTACACACACTTGAGTAGCAAGACTGGGGGTGGTGTTTTCCAGTGCAATAGATAGAGTTTCTTCTTGATATGTGATATCAAAATCAAGAAGAAGAAATTAACATGGCTTTGGAGTCATTCACCCTATAAATATTCTTTATTATAGTGAGCTAGAATCATTGGTGCAAGATGTCTACTCACTTGGGTCATTCTTGAAGGTTGAATTTCTCTAGCAAGCCCTCTAAAGGTTGACTTAGACTGGTAGTTTAGATTTAAGGGTCAAAGTTTATGATTTTCCAAAAGAGAAAAGAGCATACTCTTCTACCTCATCACCTTACCCAAATACATAGAACATATTCATCACCGAGTTAGTTTATCAATCCCAACTTGTCTTTTCTCAAGATTTTGATTTTCTTAAAAGGAATTCATCATCTCTTCATAAAATTTTTTTTATAGGAAAACCACTAAATTTCTTACCTCCCTCAAGTATCGTCTTCCAAAAGCCTCTAGGTTTCAGATTTACTCATGGGCATCACTTCCAAGTAGCAAAGAACATACTCCCCTATTCCTTTGTCTAGATTCCTACAATGTTCACAAGCCCTATTAAACTATGTGTGTAAGAAATCATTAAAAAGATACAATTTTTTAGTGAGTTTAAACACATTTTTTGACATGTGAATCTTTGACCAATCATCTTGCAATCAAATCGTCAGTACTATTTGTGAGTTTATGATAAGGTATCTTCGACAAATGATCTACACACCATTGTTAGACTATTAGAAATTAGAAATTAGAAATCAAATGCTTCAAAAATAATTGTTAGAAAACTAAATCTAAAAACTAAAATTTACTTTTGCTGGCATTGAGTTTTACATGAGATTCTACACAAACTCGCATGACAATATGTTGTGTACCATGTAAGAAACTATGCAATTATACATCATTTCACATGAAAAGTGTAGCACTATAAGAAAAAAATTAGTTTCTTCACATGAGTATTGAATTTTTTATGTGAGAAACTAAGGAATTGTATGGATAGCAATGATAGAACATCTAAGTTTCGAAAAATAAAAAATATATGAGGCTAGAAAATCAATTTCTCAACCCCACAGTGGGAACCAAAAATGTGAGTTTTAATTATGGCCTATAAATTAACCATACTTCAACATGATCATTACATGTTAGAATCATCCTGGAATGAACATGAGATTGTCCATCCAAAATAATCCAACAAACCAATCTATTACCTTCTAACTAGATGGATTTTATTGTCCACTCTTAGAATTGAGAGATCAGCAACTAGACCTCTAGTGCAAAGGATTTAAATCTAAATGATATGCAATATTTAAACTAGATGTATGCAAGTTATTCCAAGAATAAAATGAGAAATTTAATCTAGATGTATCCATTTTTAATCTGTATGAGATTGCAAATATGAAAGTAAATAAGCTATGAATGCAAGTATGTGAGTGAAAAATTTGGTATTAGTTTGATACTATTCATGTGCATCCTCCAAAATGAGGACTTGAAGGTCTCTTAAATAGAATCTAAGAATTTGATCAATGGTCAAGATCAAATAGAGTGAATGATCAAGATTGAAGATTAGATTTAATCAAAATAGAAGATTTCCTTGTGAAAAGGGAGTTAATTGGTTGCTTTTGAGTGTGATGTGGATTTAGCTAATCTCACTGCCTTTCTACTTCTAGTCCACTTAGAGTTTCCAATTCTAAACTAAAGAGAGAATTTGAAGAAGGTATTTGATTTAAAAAGGTTAAATATGACCTCATAAATGAATAATATAATTAATTAAATAATTAAATTCAATAATTAGAATGAGGATATTTAATCAAATGAAATACATTTAATTCCTTATGTATATTAAATAAAGTATGCGATTAATACATATTAGGATTTTTTGTATTTGACACTTAGGTCAAGTAGAGATTATTGAAATCAAAATTACCTATTTCAATAGGACTTTGAATAAGATTGATAGATCTGTTAGTACCCAATATGGACATGGTTTTAAAACTTGTAATTTTTGTTTTTGAACCACTTTGAACCTTAGTTCAAAGTAGTTCAAAATGGTTCAATGGTTTAGATGATCGATCCTATAGGTTCAATACAAGAAAAGTTTAGACTCATGGTTCAAAGTACAGAATGGTCGACTCAGAAAAGTTCACAATTCATGATTAGTTTTTGTCAGTTCAATAGTTTCAAAGGTTAAATGAGTTTGATGTTTCAAAGGTTCAATAGTTTGAAGTTCAAGTGCAGAGTCTTGAACCACTTTGAACTGAAGTTTGAAGCAATTCAAACTAATTCAAAATAGTCCAATTTGTTCATGTAGGTTTAATGATCTATTTTGAGAGGTTCACATGTACAATTCAGTGGCTTGGTTTCAATGATTCATTTCCTAGGTTAGAATTGTAGTTTTTTATCGCACAAAATTGGAGGCTCCATGATACAAATTTCATAGTAAGGTCAAGTTTAGAGGTTCAACATTCAGTTCACTAGTTTAGTATGTTCAAAGCACAGGTTCAACCAAAGAGCACTTAAAACAACTATTGGCATCATACATTTAAAATGTATATTGATATTCCATCTAATGTACTCAATGAAGGTTTTGAATTCTTTTCTATTGCATGTTAAACAATGAGAACATAGCATTAATGAGGCAACAATCAACCATATGCCAATGAGAAAAGATGCATGCAAATGAATAGATTGTACCAGTCAGAGCTCATGGTTGTACAAGATGAATGCATCTATTTGGAGCCAAGGAAATATATATTTAACATAAATGGTCTAACATTTCTATATGTTACCAGATGGGTTATGTTTTGAATAAAAAATAGATCAAGATTTGTTGAAATCGGATGCTTGTTGTTCCAGAAAAATAGTCTAAGTGTGGGGGGCATAACTTCCAATTCCACTGTTGGATTTAGCTCAAATTTGGATATGTTATTTAGATGAAAGGTATGCATGATCTAACTAGAGAAATTTTCAAAATTATTCCTAGTTTACAAGTTATAGCTGACTAAGTAGAGCATTGTCAAAACTGCTAATGGTAGTCACAAAATTATGATAGAGTCTCATCACCAGCAAATGCCACTTGTCAAGTTAAAGTCATATGTCACTTTAAAAAGATTTTTTATTTTAATATTCTTGGAAATGAAATTTATCTTCAAGTATAGAATGTTATTATCATCAGTCCTCTCAAATCTAACCTTCACAAGATAATTGTGAAGCCTTTCATACCATTCTCTTGGGGCTTTCTTTAAAGCATATAAATCTTTGTGTAGTCTACATACCATGTTCTTTTTGTTAGAATCAACAAATCTTTATGACTATTCTATGTAAAACTCTTCTTCTAATATGCCATTCAAAAATGTTGACTTCACTTCCATTTGATAAACTTTGAAACCTTTGTATGAAGAGTAAGCAATAAATGCTCTTATTCCTTCCAATCTTGCAATGGGAGAAAATGTTTCTCCATAGTCTATTCCTTCTTCTTATGCACACCTCTTGCAAACTAATCTTGTCTTATTTCTTATGACTTCACCATTTTCATCAAGCTTATTTCTCTACACCCACTTGGTTCCAATCACATTCTTATCCTTTGGTTTGGGAACTAGAGTCCATATCTTGTTATTCTCAATCTATTCAATCTCTTATTTCATGATTTTACACTAGTCCACATTTTCTAAGGTATATTTCACTATCTTAGGTTCATGCATGCTTAGAAAACATGTATCACTTATTAGCATGTTCCTTGTCATTTGTCTAGCATTTTCTCCAATAATTTTCTTAGTAGGGTTATGTCTCTTGACATACTTTGACAATCTTGATTTTGATCTACCTTCCTCATTAGGTCTATCAACTTCTGAATCACTATGTATTTATCTAATATGTAATTTAACATCTCTTTCATGTACACTTATCTCAAAATTAGAATGTGTCTTAGCTTCTATCTGCAACTTGGCCCCTTACTGTAGCTCAGTTCCTAAATGCAACTCAACATTCATTGTATGTGACTCAACAATCACTAAAACTTACTATTGATTTGCAACTTGTTTTACAACATCTTCATCAGTAGGCATACCTTCATAAAAGTATACAAAATATTTGTATTCCTTTGGTTCCTTCATAGGTTCAACCTTATGTACCTCTATATATTCATCAAACTTCACATTTTCACTTTCCACAACTTTTTTAGTGTTAGTATTTAAAAACCTATAAGCTTGAATTCTTGTGTAATAACCAAGGAATATACCTTGTTCACTTTTAGAATCTAATTTACCATTCTTGAAATCCTTAAGAATGTAGCAAGTCTATATGAGCAATGTTAGTATGCTAATAGAAACCAAATTTAAATAAAGCTTCTACAAACTAAACAAAATTCATAAACTTCAAGATAGACTAAGATGAGCTCTCAATTGAGAATATGAGCCATTAATGGGCTCTCTCAATGAGAAGCTCTCTTGTTGAGTAGCTTTGTCTAAATAGATAGGATGTATGCTCAAGCTTTATGCTTCAAAAAGGGCTTCAAATGGAGTTGGAATTTGGGTGTGAGTGTATGGTTTTGATGTAAAATGGCTTCTTAAAATGGCATTATGACTTTACTTCATGGATTGTGTTATTTTGCAAAGGGGAAGGATCCAATTTATAGGCAAGAAGCTTGAGGGATTGAGGGCTAAGATGCAAGGATGGCAAAAACCTCATGGAGGGCTCAGATTGCATGAGAAGAGAGAACATGGATTGTGCTTCCCTATAGCCAATCAGGGAGTGACACATGTCACAGGGTGAGAGGATGTGTTGGGCGATGCCCCGAACCCCACTATTTATGAAGTATGTACAGTACTTTCCTGATCAGTCACCCACCCGACCCGCATAAGCACCTGGTATGCGCGTCGAGGGGGAGATTGTTGGGTGATGCGATGCGCTCCCCTACCCATAGGTGGTTAATTATGTGGTGTTCCATGTTCACTAACAGTCATGGCTTTTGGTGCAACGGCAAATGGGCCCTACAGGATGGAGGAAAGAGGAAGGATGAGTCAACAAAGGAGGTTCAAGGGATAAAATTTTCATAAAGACCCTCATAATGGCTTGTAAGAGCAATAAAAGGGCTTGGAAGAGTCATTTATGGCCTAGTGGGCTTCATAAAGTTTCATGGTTGAGATATTTTGAGGGAGATGAGAGCAATTTCGACTTGGGCTTGATTAGGAGGGTTTTAAGCTTGCTTAGGATTGTGCAAATGATTAGAGGATGGATTAGGATGGTTTAGGATTAGCTTAGGGATAGGCAAGTGGATGGCATTTAATGAGGGTGGGTGAAGAAGGAGATATTTGTTAACTTTGGCTTGGGTTAGTAAGTCTTAACCCATGTTTAGATAATGTGACAAGGTTAGGAGGGGATTAGGATTAGGTTTAAAGACATCTTCTAGAAGAGTCTAGACTTTGGATGAGGATAAAGACTTTCTAGAATAGTCTAGAACTTCCTAGGATGAGGATGAAGACTTTCTAGAAGAGTCTAGAACTTCTTAGGATGAGGATAAATTAGATTTTTAAGAAATAAATAAAGTTTTATTTATTTCAAGGGTTTGGGTTGAGGAGATATTTATTAAAACTTTTTTAATAAACATGAGGGTTAATATTTAATCTTAATTAAATATTTTGAGTTGGGATTAGGGGTAGGAAATGATGGGATTAGCCTTTAATAAAAATTAAAGAAGGATTAGAAGATTTTGGAAGAGGTTAGTGGTCCTAAGGAAATTGGCCAAGTTTTGGGCAAAAAATAAAATTTTTATTTATTTTGGATTTTTTGGTCAATTTATTAATTAAATAATTAATAAATAAGGAAATAATGTTTAAATAAGATTTAAACATTTTTGGGAGGGATTCCTTAATTAAATATTTTTAATTAAGATAAAGGGATTTAATGGCATAAAAATAAATTAAATAATTAATTAATAAATGATGATGTCATCAGGAATTTTTCAAAAAATAAAAATACTTTATTTTCTAAAGGTTTTTAGGTGTCTACATTTTGCCCCTCTTTGATGTGATGCTGCAAGTGGCATGGCATCAAAGATAAGAAAATAAGATGCACAAGGCTAGAGCAGAAGAGGAGAGAATGGACTACAAGATGCCCCCTCAAGAAGGCGGCGGGGAGAGAAAGCGAGGCTCGATGGCTTCTTGAAAAGTACAAGAATTTGAGATGAGCAAGAAGACTTAGATTGGCTTAAGAGAAGAGGTTTAGTTAGCTCAAACTCTCACTACGGGAGAATGATAAAGGGAGAATTAGAGGCACAAGAGGAAGCAAGCTTAAGATCTCAGGGATTGCAGAGGATGAAGGAGCAAAGCACTATAAAAGGAATCCAAGATGGGGAGATGGATGAGGGGATTAAAAAGCTGATGCAATAGGATTTCAAAGAGTCAGATTGGTGGAAGATGGGTTTCAGAGATCCCTAGGACTAGGATTGTAGATCTTGAAAGATGAGGCTTGGTGGATTGATTTGGATTGGTAGATCCCTAAGACTAGGATTCTGGATCCCTAAAGCTAAAGGTGAGGAGTGATTCAAAGAGATACTGATGCATAAGCTAGGATAGGAGAGACGGATGCTGGATATGGATGGGGGATAATGGAGATGAAGGAAAACCATTGAAACTTTTTGAGCGGGGGGATACTTCAAAGAGAAGTACCAGCGGGTAGTTGAGCACTAGATTTGCTATAGGACTGTTGGTTAATTGCCAAGGTTACCAATAACATCAAGGCCTTTTCACCAACTATCCAGAGGACTAACGAACTAACTCAAAACAAACACGCAAGGATTTCCCCAGCATCAGACATGATTCTCGAAAGAATCAAAGTGGAACCGACACTGGGTAACCCACAAGCAGAAAAGAAAAACAAACAAAAGACTTGATCAAGACCTTACGCCTAGATTGCCCCATTCGTAGTATACCATAATATGGAAGATCATGGCAACTTTGAGGAGGGAACAAAAAGATTGTTTGGAAAAGATACCTCAAGACCCAAAAGGGAAGATTCCAAATCGAAAGAAAGTGAAAATCCAAAAGAGAATTGTTTGCCAACGAAATGGGTAGGACAAGGTACTAACGGACCAAGATCGGACATGAGGAAAGCTATATCCTGCAAGGATCTATCAAAGAGCACCCAAGCTAGTGGATCTAGACGAGTGATGCGTCTGGCAAGCTGAATTAAGAAGGATAACACTTTGGTGATAGGAAATCTAGCTAAAGGATGCATTGTAATAGCTAACCAAGATGTGCGATGGGTGCAAGATGCTGATCAAGGATGAACTGACATGAACGCTGGATAGATACAATGGTACTAAGCTAAAGAGGATGTACAAGCTGATAGACCAAGATATTTACAAGTGGGTAAAAACTCAGGATGATAGGATAGCGAGATGGTTCGATGTTCTGCAAGATGCGAAAGCTAAGGGTGGGGTGATAGTGAAAGATATGGATTTGGCAGGATGCATCCAATGATGATGAGAGATTTTGTGACCAAGGATAGCTAGAGGAGAAGGATGAGATGGCTGGATAGGATGGTAGATAGCTAGGATTATGATGGATATAAAGAGATGACATTGGGTTTGCATGAGGATAGCCTAGAGCTAGATACCAATGACAAGGGAGGATGGACAAGACAAGATCTCCAAGGAATATAGTGCCCCCAATCAGAAGATAACATGTGGAAGGAGGTCTTATGATGGATGTGATAGGATTGAAGCTAGGATGGAAAAAGCTGAAGGGGCTAGGGAGATGGATGATAGTTGGGATGGTTGGCTGAAGCTGCAGGAGATAAGTGGATGGTGTGAGATGGAAGATGGAGGGTGGAGGATAGGTGGATAGATTGGAAGATGGAGTTGGATGTCAAGAGATGACCAAAAGCATGAGGGTGATAGGCTAAGCTAGGGATGGCTAGATTACGCATGACGCTTGTTTACCAAGTTTTCATCATGGTACTTGTCCAAGGTGCTTGAATTGCCAAGTTTTCACCAGTGGACGCTTTATTTTTCTTTACTTTTTTTTTTTTTTTTGAATTTTTGACTTTGGACTTAGCTAGAATAATTTTGGCTTTCTTCAGCTATTTTTGGCTCATAGATGTTGGTAGGATGGATGAAAAAGGATTGGATTGAACAAGTGGAATGGTGGGTGCGAGTTTGACAGATAATGGATGCAAAGGCATAAGGCTTGTGGGTAAATGGATGAGGAAAATGGAAAGATCATCATTGGCACACACCTTGAGAGGTGATAAAGTAGTGGGAAAGATGGTTTTGCGCGAGGTTGAGGAGAAAATGGAGGAAGAGAAAGATAAGGACTAAAAGTAGAGTTGGAAGATGGAGGATGGGAAATTTAGGATAAGAAGCATATGGACTAAAAGTGAATTGGGGGGATGAAGGATGCTTATATGGGGATTTGGATGAAGGATGGATGGATGAGACTTTTTGAGTAGCATGAATGGATGCCAATTGAGATTTTTCTTTGAGATGCATTTCTTTTATGAGCATCTTGGGTATCTACATGATTTTTGACTTTTTTAGCTTGGGCTTTTGTGGCCTCTTGACTTTTTCTTTGATTGGGATTAAGTGTTTCTTGTTTTGAACATGTATTTTAGAAGGGACATGTTGAGACTTGGATTTTTGTGGATTTTTGGATTTATGTGTTTGTATTTTGGCATCCAATATGCTTCTATTAGCCATGGGATGGGAACAAGGGAATGGAGGAGATGGAGGGATAGGGTTTAAACGTTGGACGAGATTCAAGAGTGAGTGCCTTTGATGATCTAGCTGGTGGATTTGAGGGGATGGAAGGATAGATTGGAACATAGGATATGGATGGATATAATTTCCCAAAATGGATGGAGGGAAGGAAGGAAATGGGCCCAAAATAGATGGAAATAGGGAAGGTATAAGTGCCAAAATAGATGGAGGGGATAAAGGATTCATATTAGGTATGTAAGGACCCAAAATGGAGGGAAAGGGTGTGGGATTTAGATAAGGGATATACGGACCCAAAATGGAGGGTTGGAGATAAGGAGTAGGATGACAGCCCAAAATAGATGCAGAATAAGATGGATGGGAACTTTGAGGTGGAGATGGAAGGACTTGGGACCATGCAGGAATAGCGGGGAGACCAACATCTAGAAATACATTTTCATTTCTTTTTTCAATATGATGTTCATTATTTGGAACACAAGATGTGAGTCCATTACTAGCTAAAGGAGTTGGAGCTTCAGATATGATAATTAGTTCTTTTTCAATGGATCTATCATCATGGATTATGGGAGATGTATGATCATGAAGCAGAGGAGATGGGAGGATAAGATCTTGAGTTGGGTGGGCTGAGGGAAAGGGATCTTGAGATAGAGTAAGTAAGATGGTAGGATTTAGATATGGAGGGGATGGTAAAAGTGGATCATGTAGGGGAATAAGTGGGATGGTAGGATTTGCTATTCTGTCAAAGGATATTTCAACATGCTTTTGGACAAGATCTTGACAGGAACGGATGGGAGTGGATGCATGAGTTTCATTATATGGGATTTGGATAATGCTTGGAGGAGGAGATGTGGATGGGATTTGGAGCGATTCGATGAGTGGTGAGAATATGATGCTTGTGAGAAGTGGAAGGATTTTAAGCAATTTGATAGATGGTATGGGGATGATAGCTATCGGAGATGGGGATGATATTATAGATGGAGAAGCTTCATCACTGACTACTTCACATGGTTGGATTAGATGACACGGCTTATCGACTGTTGGAGGTGGCTTTTCTTGTATTTCCTCTAGGAGATTCATTGGAGACTCATTTTTCAGAGGTGGTGGATTGATAGGAATAGCTGGTGTGATGGGGGTGGAAGATTAGAAGCTTGGTTGATTGGGTGATGGAGGAGAAGCTGGGATATCAGATGGCATGAGTAGATAGTTTGGAATAACTCTTGGATTTTGGGGGATGCTTGGGGGAATGTTTCTAAGGCTTTCAATATACCCATCATAGTCAACAAGATTTTCATCATCATTGGAATAGGAGGTGGTGGGAGCAAGGACAATACGACTGAACACATCATGATAGGTTTGGGATTTCATGTTTTGATGATGAGTTGGAAGGGGATGGGGTCTTGCATATGGATGAACATGGAAGCTCATGGTTGGATTTGGATTAAGCACAGATTTTGGATTGGTTGATGAAAGATTTCCTAGGGAGAGTCAAAGTTGTATGACAGACCTAAGGAGGATTGGCTAGAGATTTTTGGCTTTCCTGTAGATGGAAGACTTCAAGGACATGTTGTCAAAAGGTGAGAGTTTTGCTTTCCTATGTGCAGGATTTGGTGGTGGTTGTGTCAACTTGAGGATAGACTAATGATCCTATGGGCATGACACGAGATTGACCACTTGTGGATCCCAACCTTTAACTCAAGGTGATGAGGGATAACAAGTGACAAAGCTAGATTACCCTAGACAAAGCTTTGTCAAAGGGATAACCTTGGTGAGGCTGGTGGATTGGTCAGATTGATTTGATAGCAAATTCTAGCAGAATGACAACAACTCTCTAAAGGCTTGGGTGTGATTTTGGATTGGGTTGCTAGCTGGCTAGGGGGGATGATTTGGAGAGACTTTGGATTTGGGATTTTTCTAAAGCAAGGAACTAGATAGATTCGGTTGCAGCGGGGGAGCTTGGATGATTTTCTAATGAGGCAGTGACTATGGTAAGTATGCCTTGAGCGGGGAGATTTCTGCTTTTTTGGGATTTTGACCAAAGTTGGCAAACATTCATTCAAAAGCTATGAACAAACAAGTAGACAAAATTTTGGAGCAAGCACGTCAAACACACCAACATCCTAGGAAGCTTTCTACAAGGATGAAATTTGTTCTAGCTAGGGAGTCCTTAATATACACAAGGTACGTGAGGCCCAAATCCATAGATGAAACCAAAAAGATGTCACACAGCTGAGAGGAGCGGTAACCCACTTCTCCTCTTTCACTTCTCAAGGTTATAAAGTTCCTTGAGGCTTAGCTCGAGAGACAAAATTTTGATTCCAAGACAGGTGTCTTTGGATTCACCTCCCAATTTTTATACTCTGCCGAAATGCTGGAGTTGAGGTCATCCCAAGGGGTGATGAAATCCCCAAGTAGGCCTCCTAAAAAGTGTAAAAAAAGACCACATACATGATCTTGGGCTTTAAAAGACACATGTTTATTCCAATTGATGATTTAGATTTTGTAAGCTATGATTGAAGACACTTGTGATTATGGCATACAATGTTCATTCCAATTTGACAGCATCGTCAGCATAATGAAAGTCGAGAGATCGTCAACATAAGAAATGTGAGCGTCATTGAAACTATGTCCAAACCATCCAATGTTCTTTGATTGTTAGGCATTCAAGATTGTGTGTGAATTTTTTTTAAGCCCAAAACAAAGATGTGTGAAACTCGATTGCCAAGTGTATGCCTAGAGGCCCTCCACGTCAAGATTTGTCCAATTTTTATGCCCAAATGAAGTGTGAGTGAGATTAATGTGCATTCAAAAAAATTTCTAACTTATAAAAATCACTAAAGACCCAAGTGAGTGGAGTTTGACCTTTGTGGAGCACTTACCACCCTCTTAGGTAGACCCATCCCCATAGATGGTGCTGAGATTACAACCAATGGTTAAATTGATGGGTGATTAAAGAGGGTGAGTCCAACTACAAACTTACTCAAAGCATCTTTATTAGTTTTTATAACTTAGAAGATTTCAAAAATGTGGATTCTTTTTATGCCCCAAAAGATGATTATTTGATCTATGGCATTCAAGATTGGATTTTTTGATTTAATCATGCATTCATAAAAAAAACAAACTTGATTTTAATCCATGGCACTCAAGAGTGATTTTAGCAACATGCATTCAAAGACAAGTGATTAAACATTCAAGTTTTTTCCTTTGAGCATTCAAGATTGAGATTTTGTGTGTTGTTTTAAGAACTTTGAAGTGCTTTGTTTTAACCTTAGATCATTCAAGATTGTTTTGGACTCAAAAGTGAAAATGACTCTTTGGACTTTGGTTTTCATTCAAGATTTTGTGCTCTAGTTTGCATATTTTAAGCCCAAAAATGATATTCCTAGATTGTTTTGATGCATGAAAAACCTAAGAAACATTCAAGATTTTGCAACAAGACATTTGTTTGGAAAAAATAACAAAGCTTTTAGGACAATTTTTGGAAACCATTTAGAACTCTTAGTTTTCATGAGATTTTTAAAAGAACTTTAAAATATTTGCAAATGAGGTTCATTTTATCCTTGATTGATGCTTTGAGTTTGATTTAGATTTTAGTGTGCACTTAGTGTTGATTTTGAACCTTTTGAAATGGAAACTTGAAGTTTTTTTTAAATTCCCAAAAATGAAGTGTTCCTAACTTTGCATGAATGCATCTAAAACCTTGATGTTGCAAGGATGCAAATGATTGGATTGGTTTAGTTTCACTTGTTAAAAGATTTTTTCTTTTTTGCAAATTTTTAAATTTTTAATGGATTTAAGTATGATTTGGGGGTTCATTTTAAGCACTAAAAAGAAGTGTGTATGATTTTGCTTCCTTAAAAAAAAAATGGCCAAGATCTCCCACAAGAAGAAGAAGAAGAAGTAGATGGAATAAGAAGAATATAGACAAGAAGAGGAAGAAGAATTCCAAGTGCTTTGTCCACCTATAAGCTTGAAAAATTTGCAAATACTATGAGATAGACTATGAGTTCCTTTGTCTTCTTCATGCTCATGTGGACCTACAAAACCAATTTATACAATCCTACCAATCACAAAAACAAGCAAAATTAGCCAAAATTAGCAAATGACATACAAAACTTGACTAAAAAAGCTAATGAGGATGACCCATGCGGGTCCCACTGGGCGTGCCAAAATGTATATGAGCAATGTCAGTATGCTAATAGAAACCAAATTTAAATAAGGCTTCTACAAACTAAACAAAATTCATAAACTTCAAGATAGACTAAGATGAGCTCTCAATTGAGAATATGAGCCATTAATGGGCTCTCTCAATGAGAAGCTCTCTTGTTGAGTAGCTTTGTCTAAATAGATAGGATGTATGCTCAAGCTTTATGCTTCAAAAAGGGCTTCAAATGGAGTTGGAATTTAGGTGTGTGTGTATGGTTTTGATGTAAAATGGCTTCTTAAAATGGCATTATGACTTTACTTCATGGATTGTGTTATTTTGCAAAGGGGAAGGATCCAATTTATAGGCAAGAGGCTTGAGGGATTGAGGGCTAAGGTGCAAGGATGGAAAAAAGCTCATGGAGGGCTCAGATTGCATGAGAAGAGAGCACATAGATTGTGCTTCCTTATAGCCAATCAGGGATTGACACATGTCACAGGGTGAGAGGATGGAGGAAAGGGGAAGGATGAGTCAACAAAGGAGGCTCAAGGGATAAAATCTTCATAAAGACCATCATAATGGCTTGTAAGAGCAATAAAAGGGCTTGGAAGAGTCATTTATGGCCTAGTGGGCTTCATAAAGTTTTATGGTTGAGATATTTTGAGGGAGATGAGAGCAATTTCGACTTGGGCTTGATTAGGAGGGTTTTAAGCTTGCTTAGGATTGTGCAAATGATTAGAGGATGGATTAGGATGGTTTAGGATTAGCTTAGGGATAGGCAAGTGGATGGCATTTAATGAGGGTGGGTGAAGGAGGAGATATTTGTTAACTTTGGCTTGGGTTAGTAAGTCTTAACCCATGTTTAGAGAATGTGACAAGGTTAGGAGGGGATTAGGATTAGGTTTAAAGACATCTTCTAGAAGATTCTAGACTTTGGATGAGGATAAAGACTTTCTAGAATAGTCTAGAACTTCCTAGGATGAGGATGAAGACTTTCTAGAAGAGTCTAGAACTTCTTAGGATGAGGATAAATTAGATTTTTAAGAAATAAATAAAGTTTTATTTATTTCAAGGGTTTGGGTTGAGGAGATATTTATTAAAACTTTTTTAATAAACATGAGGATTAATATTTAATCTTAATTAAATATTTTGAGTTGGGATTAGGGGTAGGAAATGATGGGATTAGCCTTTAATCAAAATTAAAGAAGGATTAGAAGATTTTGGAAGAGGTTAGTGGTCTTAAGGAAATTGGCCAAGTTTTGGGCAAAAAATAAATTTTTTATTTATTTTGGGTTTTTTGGTCAATTTATTAATTAAATAATTAATAAATAAGAAAATAATGTTTAAATAAGATTTAAAAATTTTTGGGAGGGATTCCTTAATTAAATATTTTTAATTAAGATAAAGGGATTTAATGGCATAAAAATAAATTAATTAATTAAATAAATATTTAATTAATAAATGATGATGTCATCAGGAATTTTTCAAAAAATAAAAATACTTTATTTTTTAAAAGTTTTTAGGTGTCTACAGCAATTGCTTCCAACTACATAAAAATATTTTACATTGGGTGAGTATCCATACCATAACTCAAAAGGTGTTGAATGAGTACCTTTCTTGACTTGCACATAGTTCAAGGTATAGACAATTGTACTTATAGCACCTCTCCATTACTTCAAAGAAAAATTCTTCTCAATCATGAGTTTCCTAGCACATTCCATTACAAATCTCTTCCTCCTTTTAGCAATTTGATTTTGTGCAAGGGTCTTAGGTGCAGATGTATGTCTTTTGATTCCTCTATCATTACAGAACATATCAAACTCATTTGAAATAAATTGTCCACCTCTATCAAATCTCAGACATTTTAGGATATTTCCACTCTCCTTTTCAACTATTGCTAAGTACCACTTAAATATTTGGAGAGCATTAGATTTATGTTTCAGAAACATAATCATCATCATCCTAAAATAATCATCAATAGATAGGATAATGTACTTGACACTCTTGTAGTTTGTCACATTAATTGGTTCACACAAGTCATTATGAATAGTATGTTTTCTTTAGAGGTGTGAGTCTCACTTTTAAAACTAGATTGTGTCATCTTGTCTAACTAACATTGTTTGCAAATTATATTATTAGGTTTCTTCAATTTAGGCAAACCTCTCACTCATTTCATGTTACTAATACTCACTAAGTTATCAAAGTTAACATGGTATAACCTCTTGTGCCATAACCACACATCATCAAATTCTAGAAAAAAAAAGTAGCATCATTCATATCAAGATAAAATAGATTACCTCTAGTTTGATCACCTTTCATAATTAGTTTCCCATCATTATTGTAGATCTTAGCTATCTTGTTCTCAAACTCAACTTTGTAACTTGAACTCTTTAGTTGTGACACACTCAAAAAGTTATAGTTATGTCCTTCAACATAATAAGCATTGTGACACATAATATTTTCTTTGAGTTTGATGGATCCTTTTCCTTTTATTAGAAAGGCTGCATCACTACCAAACCTTACACTATTTCCATCATAATAATTAATGGTAATGAACCTACTTTTATCTCTAGTCATGTGATGTGAACACCCACCATCAATTATCTATCTATCACTCTTCTTCACATAAGACACCAATGTAGTTGCCTCATCCTGATTAGATTCATCCTTCATTGCAACATACATCAATTTATCATCATGATCACTAGATCCATCTCTAGTTTCCTCTTATGCAATGTACCAAGACTTCTTGTCTTTGCTTTTGTAATATTTGTTGGCCTCATATTTTCTTCTTCTATATTTGTCTCCATTTCTATTTTTCTTCTTCTCTAGAAATCTAGTAGCAATATGACCAACCTCACTACAATCAAAACACATGATAGGTAACTTACCTTTGAATTTGTCTTTGCCTTTGTGAAATCTCCTTCCTAGAACTGCTTCAAGTTGTTCTACATCTTCCTCATATTTGTTACTATCACTAGAAATAGATTTGACCTTTTTCTTCTTCTCTTCAGGTTCCTTTAATAATAGTTTGGCTTTGAAAGAAGTTTCAACATTGTCACATTTGAAGGTATCAAAATTAGAGAGCTCAAAGGTAGTGAGCCTACCTACCAAACCTTCAAGAGTTAGATTAGAACCTAGTATAAATTTTAGTTCTTTTATGGTAGAAACTCTAATATCATATATGGGTAGTAGTGTTCTCAATACTTTTCTTAATACAATATCATCATCTATCTTACTAGCAGCTCCTAACATTTTTTATTATAGAGAAATATTGAGCAACATTCTCACCTTCTTGTATCCTCATATCATCAAACTTACCTCTAAGACTTTTAGATTTGGCTCCCAAAACATCTACATCTCCTCCATAAATGGTGTGAAGAGCATCCCACATCTTCTTTGCACTATCACAACCCTTGATGTCATCATACTCAACATAGCTTAAGGCAAAGGAAATATGCAGCATTGCTTGATTGTTTTCTTTCTTCCTTTTTAGATCATCACTAGTTAGGGCTCTAGGTGGATTGACATGCTTAGTGGAGATGGTATATTATTCATGGTCTCCAAGACCTCCTAGGTATAGCTTCAAAATTTTCCATGTAGCAAAGTTCTCCTTGTTAAGTTTGGGTTCCTCTCTTTTTTCCATCTTTATCTTTTGCTTCTAGTACCTTCAAACTAGTCCTCTTAAGCACTATGGAACTTCAATACCAATTGTTAGAATTCATTAGAATAACTAAGAGGGGGGATGAATCATTTATCTAAGGTCTAGATGTACAAATAAAAAATTTTAATGCTTAGTAGACCCATATTCATAAAATCTTGTTATGCATGCATCCATTAGATCATACAACTCTTAAACTTTGTAGGTTATGGTTCTAGGTAAAAAAAACTTTGCACAAATGTAAAAATGAACATAACAAATTCAACAAAACATTTGACACAAGGATTTTAGATGGAAACCCAATTTCAGAAAACCCACCAATAAACTACTACTATTTCTCACTCTTTTGAAGTGATGTCCTATGAGAGGCCAACCTTGTTAAAGGTTACAATACACACTATTAAATGTGACCTAGTTAGAGGATTTCAATCACCCTTTAGGAGTGAGCCCTTTTAGAGGATTTTAGATCATTCACTTGGAATATTGCCTAGTTAAAGGATGTACAAATGACTATTAGGTCAACCTTAATCCAAAGAATTTGCCCTAGACTAATACAATGATTAGAAAGTAATAGTAAGGCTTGATTTGATAAAAAATTATAACTCACTTGTAGATTATAGATCTCTATTTTAGTCCTCCATTTCTCTTGGATTTCACACACTTCAGCTTTGATTGCTTGTTCACCCTTCAAGCATTCATACTCTTAAACATTCTTGCTTTTCATGTCAATTACAGTCTCTTCTATTTGGCTACTGAATGAAGCAATACCCTAGACTCCTTGTCTTCCTTAAGTTCTCACAGATGAAAACCTTTGCTTCTGACCAGCTCTCTCTATAAATAGAGATTTAAGATATTTGATCACTAAACCACAATTTTTCATTTTAGGTTTAGGTAAGATTAGGTAGGATACAATGAATCTACCCACTTTTCCATTTTGTTACTCTAGAAAATTCTTCCTCAATCTTCCTTGAATTTAATGCAAAAAGGTTTCCCTTGAATTCTCTACCACCAACTCATCATAGTTATCTTCTACACAATTCACATAATTCAAGAAAACAAAATAGTTAGCTTAGATTTGTCAAATCTATGGTTTAACATGAATATTGGCACTCGAAATCAGTGTGTTCTCACTCAGTTTCCATATTGTTCTTCTACTTAGTCAACACTAGTTCACTTGGAAAACACTAAACTTTATTGATGCTTGGCATCAACTAAAATTACTCAACTTACACTATGTTCACTTGGCATACATTGAATCTTCACTTTTCTCAGCTCCAACTGATTTTCTTCTTTTCTTGTACTAACTTTTCTTGGCACCTACTGTGCACTCGGTCAATCTTGGCAAACACAATTATTCTTACATATTCTTCTAGAATTAATTAGTGTATCCAACCTCTACAACCTTAAGTAGATAAATAATATACTATAGCATCACTTTCTTAATTGATATTTGTACTTCTTTCTCATACCTTAACTCAACCTTTCCTCTAGGTGCTCTTGTTACCTCATTTGATCAAATCCTCTTCATCAATCAAACAAATGATAGAACTCAAATCAACTAAGTAGTTGTCATACTAGTAAGTAGCAGGTTTGACATCAGTGAGAAAACAATTATTGAAACACATCCTTATACTTAAATAGATCAATATTTTCTCAACATTTAGGTGGTGCTTATGATAATCATAAAGGACCAATCTTAAAAATCACACACTTAATGAAAAATTAAGCTTAGAAAAAGTAAGTCAACTATTCAACACTTTTAGCATAGGAATCAATCTTTAATGGTGATATTTAAACTTTTCAGTAATAAAAGAAGGTAACTATAATGTCAAAGATGAAAAACACAACAAGAAATATCAGATGCCATTATATGCTCATGAACTCGACCCTTTTAATTATTATGATAATAGATAATTATCTATAATTAGTTAATGGTAATATATTTGTAATCTATTTCAAATACTAGAATGTTTCTAGTATTTATTTAGCAATAGTTAGTTGTACCCTTTTTAGCTTTTTTATAGCTATAATAGAATGTTTTTATTCTTTACGATCATTTCCTAAGGAAACATTGTGCCATTATTTTGTATATAATGACCTCTAGATCTCTATTAATAACAAGAAATTATTTTACCAAATATAGTATCAAAGCCAATACTTCAAAAAAATACAAATATTTAATAAAATCTTTAAAAATTATATGCTTCAAAAATTTTGAAATCCTTTCTGAGGTTTTCTATGCTTTTTTATTTGCTTCCTAATACCTAGTTTCAACTAGGATTTCTAACACTTTATCTTTGGTAGCCCACGATTTCTAGTCTGGTCTTTTTGCATCTATAAATTAGGTTTTTCTCTAAAAATAACATTTGAGATACTCATGTTTTCTCTCATCTACAACTTGCATTAGGATTTTTGGTCACAGTGTTAGTCTTGTAGCACAAATGTGACCTCTAGTCCCTACAATGACCTCAAGTCTCAACAAAATGATTTTTTTAGTCATTTTTTGTTTGCCCACATTTTTGGATTTGTTATAGCAAAAAAAAAAATTGAAGCCTATTCTAACCCATGTTTGACTCATCTGGCAATGTCTAAAGGTTCTTCAACCTTAAGTATCAAAATGATGCCCAACAAACTATTTTTTTGACTTTTTTCTACAAATCCAACCTCCATAGCTGTAGACCTGTGTTTTCTCTTGATACCCTTGTTTTTTGAGCTCGAAAATGTTATTTGATTCTAAATTTTTGGTGGGTTTTTTTAGGGCTCAACTAGGTTGTTGTTAGATTTTTCTAGTTGCCTTATTTTTTGTGCCTGAATTTTTTATCAAGAAGATCCAAAAATTGACAACATATTATTTTTATGTTTTTTGAGCTCTCTTCTAGGTCACTCTCCAAATTTTCTAGGTTTTCTATTATTTTTCCTCAAAGAATGTTCCTTCTCTAATTTTCATGTTAATTTTTTTTAAAAATGTGTCATCACATCTCTAACAAACATTCTTCTCAAGCACAACTCCAAATTCAATGTTCAAAATTATGGCACTTGGAAGTAGCGGATCATAGCAAATTTTGAATATCAGAATACTAATCAAATTGTTCTGGGTGTTAGGAAGTGTCTAACTACTTCTAGTACTAATCATGATACTTGGGACCTAAATAATTAAGAGGCAATGATGCTTCTTGAATTATCTATGGCTTATGACCAACTCTTTTGGATTCCATCTAACAAGATAGCTATCGAGTGTCATTTATTCCTCAAAATTGCATTCCTGATTTTGAGTGCCATTCAGAACATCTGAGTCATTTTGAAGCCCTATAAGAGCATTAAATGCATGTGTACTAAGCTATCCTTTTGAGGCCTAAGAGGATTTTAATGTTTCTAACAGCTTACATGTAACGTCTCGTCCAAGTAAGGACTAGAAGGATTGTTAATTTGTCTACAATATAATTTGATTAGAAGTAAATATTAATTTTGTCATTAGAGAACATTATATGGCTTATGCAATAACATGATTAGGGACAATTCTTATGTGACTTTCTATGATTAGTATTATTTAAATAAGATTGACTTATCATTTGTAACCATATGAATATTGGGTGCAAATGTGTATGTGATACTTCGTATAGTAGAATTCTGCTTATTTAATTAATGTGCAAAGTTAGACTCAACTTATGAGCAACTATGGATTTTTTTCATACAATTGACAATGATTACAAATAGAAATGGTTGGACCTCTTTACATATGATATGATAGTTTAGATAGTTTATGAGATTAGTAGCATTAGAACTAATTCACACTATGATGGATTTTCTAATTTATGTTAACATCTTGATTAGCTAATGTGAGTTACCTTATGGATAAATACCTTATATTTTTCATCTTATATCATCATGATAATTAGATCATTTTAGTAATTGAAATTATGGCCAATTGAATTTAATAGATATTGTGTTGTGGTGAATACATTCTACATAAGGTGACTGTGAAAATGGAAATCAAGTTTGGGTTATGTGATTATTGTTTTGAACTAAATTATGTATCATTTAATTCTAAATAAAGAAGTATGAAAATGAATAGAATATAGATAACAAAATGAATACTAGTGATACGCGTTATGTTATTCTAAGAGATATTATGATTTGAATCCTATAATTAGTGAGAGTAAGTACTTATGCTTGATGAATTTGATTAATGTATGTGTACAATGTAAGGCATTTTGATACATATGTTATGAATTATTAATGTGGTTATTATTTTTGAAAAGTTCGTAATTAGAGGAATTAAAGTAGAAAGAATGATACTTATTTGTAAATGAATTTCATATCTAAATGATTTTGAAGAAATGATGTTGGAATATGATATTGATATAATGGGTTGATCTATGGTTAATTCAAATATATATATTAATGTTTATAGTCTTATATTTATATGTTTGAGTTACTGATGTTAAATTTGAATTTGTGCAGTGAATGATTATGAAGGCCTAATTAGGTGATTATGAAGACCTTCAAGAAAACTATGCCAACTCTTGTACAACAATCAAAGTCAACCTCAATGCAAAATTTTTGTAAAATCGGATATGAACTAAAGTTGAACTTTAGAGGGGTTAAAAATGGATCCTAGAGTGCATTTTGGGTTAAAACAACCTAACCCACTTATACTACCTAAGGTTGGGGGTTAGTTGAGGGTCAAATCATGGTTAAAACTTACATTATGACACCTCAAAAATGGCCCCACTTCAAATGTGACGAAAACGAATAGTGGGAAACAATGGGTTATGACACATTGATAAGAGAGCCATGTGCCTTCATTAAAAGGGAGGAAGACTTTGAAGGATGGACCATTCGCCATTGTTGGAGATGAAAAGGGGAAGTCATATACAGAATAAGGGAAGGGAGAAGGGGAGGGATGATGGTAGAACCAATATGAGGAGAAGAAGATCAAGGGGGAACTTGAGAGAGATGATGTTACATATTGTGCCCCCCCACCAAATATTTGAATTTTAAATACTTGCCCACCCAACGGTCACTTTCGGATTTAATGCTATTTTAAACATCCCAGGAATATCAAAAAAAATTAAATGATCAAATCTTATGATTTATTTCTACGGGCCTACAAGTCCCCATCATTGGATCAATCTGGATCAACAGATGGTGTTATCTCGCTATGGGAAGTTGCACATTTTTTTGCCATAGTGACATAGCGTCTTTCAGCTCCATGTCAGGTGAGTCCTCCCTTTCCTCATTATTTCTCTGGTGTCGAGTTTTGCTAAATCCATGGCAGGTGTTATGGCACTATTAGAAAATTTCTATTCCTCATCGTTAGCGACATAGTGCCCAAACGAAAAGTGATCCTGCGACAACATTAGAAGGAAGGTGGGTCCCAAGTATGCCCCATCGGATATCAGTGATGAGGACTTGTCAAACAGGTTGGCACGTGGCTAGTTTCTATTAGTTGGTACACTGATAGATCAAATCCATCTTGCTCACCACTAGATCTCAAAAAATCAATGATGGGTGCTATCTCGATATGAGAAGTTGCTCAGAGGATACCCATAGCGACATAGCACCTAAGCAACACATAGTGAGGTGGACCCGTGTTCTCTTGTGAACTGTAGGGATGATACCAAGTTGTGCCAGGTGGTTACCAAGTGTGCTGATGTTGGTTCGTGGGCCCAAAATTTTTAAGGGCAAAGCACAGTAATTCGACAAGTCTTCTTGATTGTCAGATCTATCTGGATCCACTGTGAGCGCTATCTTGCTATGGGAAATTGCTTAGAGGATATGCATTGTGACATAGCACCTCAATGACACGTGTCCTAGTGAGTCAAGCAACATTGATAGTTAATGACAGCAGTTAGAATAATTGCCACGGTTAGGGTTGAGCTGGTGTGGTTAGTTAAAACACATGGTTAACTCAGGGGGACTTTGTAGGGTGACAAAAAGATAAAAGACTGTTGGTCCACGTGGCTCATCCTAATGCCAAGATAGGTTGATTTTTTGACATTGCTGATTCATGAGACAGAAATAGGGGAAATCAAGGGTTTTGCATGAATCTAATCTTCATGATCGATTTCAACCACCCTGGAGTAAATTTGAAACAAAGAAGAACACTTTACCACCCCAATCTATCTATATACCTAGTCAGAGCATAGTTATGGCATCATTTTCATCTTCTTGGGGCCCTATTCCAACTAAGATCAGATATCATTGCATCTCGATCTATATCCAAATCAGGTTTTCTCCATGATTGTTCTCTGCAGGACTTAATGGTAGGTTGTTGCAAAGTAATTACTATTGGAGGACATCCCAATTATGCCTAAGCTATAAAGGAAAAATTTTATGAATTTTGAAGGGTTGACCTTTCTCTATTTTCTCTGTTGTTGCTCTGCAGATTCTCAATGTAAATTCCCTTGTGCCTCTGAACTACATGATTTTCTATCTTATCTCCTTTAGCCATTGGTATGAAAGTGCAAGAATTCCTTGCCTCTTATTGGTGTTTTGTAGAGATATATGATTTGCATGACTGTATCTCCTTGGCCTATGAATGATAATATAAGTGAATCTCTCTTTCCTTGTGTCATTCATCTTGTTCTTCTAATCTGCATGTGATTATTAGATTAAAACAAGTATGAATGTGTATATCTTGAGTTTCATTCTGGTTTAATAGTGCATACATGGGCAGAGTTTGGTCTGAACACTCTATTTTGATGCATCACCTCTTTAGATTAGATTAGGTAGATTTTATTTCATGCTCTCCTTCTCCCTTTTCCTCTCCAAGAGTAGTTAGGTGCATCCTAATAGTAAGAGGAAGCCGGCCTTCTTCAGAGACTCAACCGCATAGTTCAAGTCCCATTGCTTGGAGGTTATTTCCATGTTTCACTAGGTTGTCCTCATGCATAGGCTTTGGACAAGGGTGCAAACCTAAGTGACAATAGTTTTTGGCACGCTCAGTGGGAAATTTTTTTAGAAATTTCAATCCTACTATTGTCAAAAGGGAAGATTTCAAGATCAATACCAAGGAGATAGTACTAGCTTCGGTGTTTAAGCCTTCAAGAGGCTCATTCTTCAAAGTACTTGGTGACTCTGAGCTTCAAATACACATCTAGTTCCAGACCCAAGTTGCAGTGATTCATGCCTAGAGTTGAAACAAGGGCATCTTCTAGAGGTAAGTTTCAATATCAAGAGCTTTCATATTCAAACTCTAGAAGAAGGAAGACTAGAATATCTTTATCAGCAATTAGATGTGCAATAGTAACAAATACACCTACAAGATCTATCTCTACTCGTCCTGTTGTTCAATCTTAGCCTAGACTGCCATCAATACATATCAATAGATCACTTATCTATATGGTGTTTCCTAGAGCTCATACTTTTGCAACCTTTAATGGTGGGAGCCCTCTCTTATTAGCCCAAAGACATGACATACCAGTAGCTGCCCTCAAAAGTATACTAGAGTTTACTAGTGAAGCCTCCATTTCTCCCTTAGAACAAATTCAAGAGGTTGCAAATGTCTGCAATATCCATGGTATTACAGAGGATGATGTTGCAATTAGGCTCCTAGCCTAATCCTTGAAAGGAAAAGAACTACAATGGTATAATGGTTTAGCTCATGGTTCTATAACAAATTGGGATGGATTAGGAGCAGGATTATGCAAACATTTTGAGGATAAAAGTGACTATTTGTTACCTTTAGAGCAGTTGACCACTATAAAAAGAGCCCCCCATGAATGTATGACTGATTTTAATTATAGATTTCAAAATACATGGGATAGAATACCTACTTCAGTGAAGCCTACCCATGGTAATGCCTTCTTGCATTACCTTAGAGCTTTTAACAATGATATTGCCACTATAATCTGAACTATGGGAGGAGATACCTTGCCTAATGCTTATGACATAGTAATAAAATTAGAGAACATCCTAATAAAAGGAGGTAAGTTGGCTCCAAGGCCTCCTATGCCTTTCTTCCCTAATGTTCCAAATCATCAACCAACAATGGCTCCTCTTCCCACAACTTCTACATCACAATCCCTTGTCCCAATCCCTCAAGCTTCCACATCTTCAAATGGGATAGATGGAATCAAAGAGATGATGCAATCCCTGATGCAGAACATGGATAAAAGAGAAAAGAACCTAGAGAAAAGATTGCAAGATCATGGGAAGAAGCTGGAGGATAACTCCTCTATGATGCAGAAAGTAAGCAACAAGGTGATGACTTTAGAAAGATAGCAAGCTCAAGGTAGTAAACCTCATCAATTGCAATATCAAACTTCAAGAAGTGGTAGGCCTCCAAATCCTAATCATAGGAACAATTCTTTTGATGAGAGTAGGTAGGGTGGCCATGCTTCAACCTCAAATGTAAACCAAAGTAGGGCCATAGTCCCTCAAAACAATATGGCTCAAGATCAAGATTTGTATCCCTCCTATAACTACTCTTATGCCTATTGCATGTATCAGAAGGCTTAATCTTTTATGGCTTTGACAGTCCAAGAACCTACACCAAAACAATCATATGAGGAGGACCAATTTAAAGATGCCTCAGATATGCAAAGACAGGGTGATTGCTCTTTTATGAATCATCAGATGGAAGAACATTGTAATGTAAACTAGGATTCCATTGCTCATAACACTAGAAGAAAAAGAAGAGCTATGGAAGATGCTATCCCTCCTCCCAAGCAAGCTTCAACTTCAAACACGATATCTGATGAGCAAGCAGAAAATAATCAATCAAGAACCTTTCAGTAGCAAATGAAAAATCATGCAAGAAAGGATGAGAGTGATCCTCAGGTTATTCCATCTCAACCTCATACAATTGTAGCTCCCAAAGCTTCTACCAAAACACTTGCTATGCCATTCAGTGTGGTAGAACAAATGAAGAAGACAAATGTGAATATCACCATGTGGGATGCTATTGCTACTATACCCATGCAAAAGAGGTTGCTGCAGCAAGAATTGGAAAGAATTGAACCAAAGGATCAGCCACCTAGTATGGAAAGTGCCACAAGCCTAGTACAACAATCAAGGGAGGTGGAAACAAGTAAAAAGGTTAGACCTCCTCCATTCTATGTTTCCCTAATTATAGGGGGCAAACTAGTCCATAATTGCACGATTGATTCAGGGGCTAGTAGTTCAATGATGCCTAGGTGTGTTGTTGATGCTTTAAGAATGAAATATGAGCCCATCATTAGGGATGTATTACAGTTGGATGGTAGTACTATCAAGACTATAGGGATCCTTAGGAATATGGAGATGGCCTTACATGCATGCCCTGGTTGTACAGTAACCCAAGATATCTCTTTTGCTGATGTCAAGCCATTTGCCATCAGTCTATCAAGAGACTTCACTACCCAAATAGGTGGTTTCATATCTTCTCATTGGTCATATATGTCTTTTAAGATGAGATATGGAGCCAACACCTCAATTAGAGTAGAGCCTCAAGCCCTCCATCATACTGAATCTTACACTGCCAACCCCATCAACATGAATTGTCATATCCTAGAGATGGATGAGAATGACATAGTGAATAAGCCCACCACTTCCCTAGAAGAGGTACCTAATTTTTTCTTGGATGAGTGGGCTAATGTGTATCAATTTGACCCTATGACAGAAACCCTTAAGACAGGTCTCAGTACATATTATATATTGGAGAAAGATGCTCTAGCTCCCAATCTTGTGGAGACTAAAGAAGATATGAGTGGGATATGGAGTATGTACTTTGATGGATCAAGGAATAAGAAGGGATCAAGGGCTGGTGTGATGTTGATTTTTCCTACACAAGTAAGGTACTACTTCTCCTTTAGGCTCCAATTCAGTTGCACTAATAATGTGGCCGAGTATGAATCCTTGATTCAAGGTCTCCTACTTGCTCAAAAAAGAGGAATCCAAGCCTTAAGGGTGAATGGAGATAGTGAGTTGGTAGTTAATCAAGTGAAAAATCAGAATATCATCAAAAATGGTTTGCTCAAGTATTATAAAAATAGGGTATGGGATTGTCTTGAAGGTTTCAATGCATTTAATATTCAAAGCATCCCTAGAAAAGAAAATAGATATGTTGATAGACTTGCAGCAATAGGTGCATCTTATGATGTGCTAGGGAATCTTGAGGAGGAGGAGAAGCAACAAATCAGAGTGGTAGTAAGGCCTGCTATCCCTAATAACAACATTCATTGGCAAGTGTTTGAGTCTAATGAAAAAATTGTTATCTTCTGAATGAGGTAGAATTTTCAAGCAGGAACCAATTGAGACTACAGGATCAATATGGTGATCAGATCATTTATCTGAGTTCTAACAAATTTCCTAAGGGTCTCATTACCTTAGAGAGTGTTTTTAATCTTGATGATCAAGCAAGAGGTAGGGCCATGAACATAGCTTCTGATGAATATGACTACTCTCCAGTCATGATTGTTGATGTAAAGTCCTTGAACATGGGGAATGTATGTTCTGAAATTGAGCAGCAAAGTTTTATTCATCCATGTCAAGAATTTAATGCTATATTTTCCTAGACATATGATGATTTAAAGGGTTTTGACCCAAGGTTGTTTTAGCATACCATAGATTTAGTTAATGATGTAAAACCAGTAAAACAAAAATAGAGGCCAGTGAATCTTAAAATTGAACCCTTAATGAGAAAGGAGCTATCCAAGTTGATTGAGGCCAATATAATTTTTCCCATCAAACACTCATCATGGGTAGCAAACCTTGTCCCTATTAGGAAGAAGAACAGAGACATTAGATTGTGTGTGGACTTTAGGGACCTTAACCGAGCTTCCCTTAAACATCACCATCCTCTCCCTTCTATAGAGCAGATTTTGCCCAAGGTCAATGGTTTAAAGAGATTTGTTAGATTGTAGTGACTAATCAGGAAAATATTGTACATGTTATAACCCTAAAGTGGTTTAATACTTGTATAAAAGGGCTTAGGGTTGGGTATTTTCTCATATGTTTTGATACAAAATTGGTTCTTGTAGTGGTATTGAGCTGTAAGGGATTATGGATTGTAATCAGGTTGTAATCACTGGATTGTAATAACATCGGACTTGTTGTTTGGTGGACGTAGCCCAGGGATTGGGTGAACCATGTTAAATCTTGGTGCCTTGTGTTCATTTCTATGTCTTCTATTGTTTTTTGTTATTGGTTATATTTGCATGTAGTTTTTATTTCTGTCTGTGGTTTATCCTAACAAGTGGTATCAGAGCCAGGTTGTCTTTCAGTTATTCTCTGTAGAAAAGTCTCACGGTTAAGTGGGAGTCTCACAGTTGAGTGGGAGCGATGGCAGATGAGGGTAAGTTGAGGGTTGATAGGTTTAATGGGAAGAACTTCCAGTTATGGAAGATGTAAATGGAAGACTATTTATATCAGAAGGATTTATGGAAGCCGTTGGAAGGAAAAGCCAAGAATCAGGGAACTATGTCAGAGGCTGAATGGGATCTTTTGGATAGAAAGGCACTCGAAAGCATTTGGTTATGCTTGGCACCATTAGTGGAATTTAATATTACAAAATCAAAGACAACAGAAGATTTGATGAAAACCCTAGCGACACTGTATGAAAAGCCCTCCGCTTCAAATAAGGTATTTCTCATGAAGCATTTATTTAATATGAAAATGGCAGAAGGTGGATCTGTTGTAGATCATTTAAATGAGTTTAATACTATTACTAGTCAATTATCTTCTATGGGTATCAATTTTGATGAAGAAATTAGGGCTCTCTTGATTTTGTGTTCTTTGCCTGAAAGCTGGAATGGCTTGGTAATGGTGGTAAGTAATTCTATTCCTGGATCTAGTACCCTAAAATATGATGATGTGATCGATGTTATTTTAAGTGAGGAAACTCGTAAAAAATTCTCAGGTGGATCTACATTAGGAAGTGCTTTAAATGCACAAAGCAGGGGCAGAACGACTGAAAGAGGAAGTAACTCTGGAAATTGTGCGAAATCAAGAGGAAAGTCAAAGGGGAGGAGGTCTCAATCAAGAGGACCAAATGATTGCTAGTACTATGGGAAACCAGGGCACAAAAAGAAAGATTGCTGGAATCCAAAGAAAAATGAAGGAGATAAATCAGATGGAGACAAGGAGGCAAATGTGGTAAGTAACAAATCCGAAAAGGATGCTTTGCTTCTGTCTTTAGAGAGTGTTGATGATTCATGGGTTTTAGATTCTGGTGCTTCATTTCATGCTACACCTCATAGAGGTTATTTCATTGATTATGTCCAAGGGAATTTTGGGCTTGTTTATTTGGGGGATAATGAACCCTGTCATATTGTTGGAAAGGGATCAATTAATATTAAGTTGCAGAATGGGAATCATTGGCTACTACATGAGGTAAGACATGCTCCAAAACTAAGTAGAAATTTAATTTTAGCAGGGCAACTCGGTGATGAGGGTTGTGTAGTTACTTTTAATGATAAAAATTGGAAGGTTTCAAAAGTTTCCCTTGTAGTAGCAAAAGGTGTGAAAGTAGGCACCTTATATGTTTGTACAGGTCATATTGTTCCTTCTACTTTGATTGTTTCAGAGAAAAATGAATATTCAGGAACAATTACTGCAGTTGAGCAGGGAGAACAAATAGCTATTGTAGATTCTGATATAGCGTTGTGGCACAATAGACTTGGGCACATGAGTGAGAAAGGTATGAAAGTACTTCATTCAAGGAAAGTTTTACCAGGTCTAAAATTTGTGAATATGGATTTTTGTGAAAGTTGTGTGTATGGAAAACAAAAGAGAGTGAGTTTTGTAAAGATAGGGAAGGAAAACAAAAAGGGGAAATTAGAGCTTGTGCATACAGATGTACGGGGACCAGCCCAGGTATCTTCCCTTGGTGGCTCTCATTATTATGTTACATTTATTGATGACACAACTAGAAAAGTGTGGGTTTATTTCCTTAGACAGAAATCTGATGTATTTCAAACTTTTAAGAAATGGAAATGCTTGGTTGAAAATGAGACTGGTAAGAAATTAAAATGTCTCAGATGTGATAATGGTGGTGAGTATTGTAGTCATGAATTTGAAGATTATTGCTCCACTAATGGTATTCATAGACAAAAAACTGTTCCAAGGACTCCACAGGAAAATGGAGTGGCTAAACGCATGAACAGGACTATAATGGAGCATGCAAGGAGCATGAGGTTGCATTCTGGGTTGCCCTTACATATGTGGGCAGAGGCTATCAATACTACAGTATATTTGATTAATAGAGGTCCCTCTACTCCTTTGGGTTGTGGTATTCCAGAGGAAGCATGGACTGGTAAGAAGGTGAGTTATTCTTTTCTGAAGACCTTCGGTTGTGAAGCTTTTGCTCATATAGACTCTAAAAATAGAACCAAGCTAGAAGCTAAATCAAAGAAATGTGTCTTTGTTGGATATGGCATTAATGAATTCGGTTATAGGCTTTGGGATTTTGAAAATCTTAAAATTATTAGAAGTCGGGATGTCATATTCAATGAGAAAGTTTTGTACAAAGATCTGTTGCAGCAACATGAGAAGAAAGAAGATGATTATGTAGTGCTGGATGATACTCCAAAAGCTGATGTTTCAGCCATTCCTCATGATGTGCAACAACTGCAACAACAAATACCACACACACCAGTGAATGTTAGATGGTCAACAAGGCAAATTAGACCTCCACAAAGGTTTTCTCCCTCTTTGTATTCTATTTTACTTACTGATGCTAGTGAACCTGAAAGTTATGATGAAGCTGTGCAGGTGGATACTAAGATTCAGTGGGAGTCCGCAATGAAAGATGAAATGGAGTCTTTGCTGAAAAATAAGACATGGGATTTGTGCAAGTTGTCGGCAGGTAAAAAGGCTTTACAGAATAAATGGGTTTACAGGTTGAAAGAAGAGGAAGGAGGTAAGAAAAGATTTAAGGCCAGGTTAGTTGTAAAAGGATTTGCACAGAAAAAGGGAATTGATTTTGATGAGATATTTTCTCCTGTTGTTAAAATGACTTCTATTCGTACTGTTTTAAGTCTTGTGGCTACTGAAGATTTGCATTTAGAGTAGATGGATGTTAAAATAGCCTTTCTTCATGGTGATTTGGATGAAGAAATATATATGGCTTAGCCACAGGGTTTTGAGGTCAAAGGTAAGGAGAACTTAGTGTGCAAATTGAAGAAAAGTTTATATGGCTTGAAGCAAGCACCTCGGCAATGGTATCTGAAATTTGACAATTTTATGCATAAGCATGGATATAATAGGTGTCATTCAGATTACTATGTTTATTTTAAGAGGTTGGACGATGATAGCTACATTATTTTATGTTTATATGTTGATGATATGCTTGTAGCTGGGTCTAACATGGATCATATTAAGGGGCTGAAATGCCAATTAGCACATGCATTTGCTATGAAGGATTTGGGGGCAGCAAAACAAATCCTTGGTATGAAGATTTGCAGAGATAGGAAGAATATAGCATTGACGCTATCTCAAGCTAATTATGCTGAGAAGGTGTTGCAACGTTTCTCTATGGAGAATGCTAAAGCTGTCAGCACACCTTTACCTGGTCATTTGAAATTGACTAAGGAGATGTGTCCCAAGACACAGGAAGAGGAGGATAAGATGTCCAAGGTACCCTATGCTTCAGCTGTAGGAAGTTTGATGTATGCTATGGTATGCACTAGGCCAGATATTGCACATGCAGTGGGAGTCGTTAGCAGGTATATGAGTCATCCAGGATTTGAGCATTGGAATGCTATCAAGTGGATTCTCAGATATTTGAGAGGAACATCCAATAAGTGTTTACACTTTGGGGGCTCTACTACTGATTTACAGGGCTATGTTGACTTAGATTTGGCTGGGGATATTGATACTAGGTGGAGTACTACAGGTTATGTCTTTACTATTGGTGGGGCAGCCGTGAGCTGGGTTTCTAGGTTACAGAAGATTAATGCTCTCTCCACTACAGAGGCAGAGTATGTTGCTGCTACAGAGGCAGCCAAGGAGATGATATGGCTTTAGTTCTTCTTGGAAGAATTGGGACATCCTTAAAAGGATAATTATTTGTTCACAGATAGTCAGAGTGCCATTCATCTTGCTAAGAATTCAGCTCTGCATTCTAAGACCAAACACATACAGTTGCAGTACCATTTCATTCGGTCAATTTTGGAGGATGGAAAGTTAAAGCTGGAGAAGATACATACCAATGAAAATCCAGCAGATATGTTGACAAAGGTTGTAGCAAGGGAGAAGCTGAACTCCTCTTCAGCTTCAGTTGGTCTTTTAGATTGAACATGAATAAAAGAACAGTAGAGTCCAGGATGGTTTGATCTAGTGGGAGCCCCATGTGGTAGTGGTATTGCTACAAGATTAGTCTCCAAGTGGGAGATTGTTGTTTAGTGTGGAGCCTGATCAACCCCCAAGTGGGAGATTGTTAGATTGTAGTGACTGATCAGGAAAGTACTGTACATACTTCATAAATAATGGGGTTCGGGGCATCGCCCCGAAATTTTTTTTTTTTTTGGGCAATAGCCGACATGATAGCCAACATATTATGGCCGACATATGGCCGACATGTTATAACCCTAAATTAGTTTAATAGTTGTATAAAAGGGCTTAGGGTTGGGTATTTTTTCATATGTTGTGATACGAAATTGGTTCTTGCGGCGGTATTGAGCTGTAAGGGATTACGGATTGTAATCAAGTTGTAATCACTAGATTGTAATAAGATCGGACTTGCTGTTTGGTGGACGTAGCCCAGGGATTGGGTGAACCACGTTAAATCTTGGTGTCTTGTGTTCATTTCTATGTGTTCTATTATTTTCTGTTATTGGTTATATTTGCATGTAGTTTTTATTTCTGTCTGTGGTTTATCCTAACAAGATTTTCATTTCTTAATGGATTTTCTGGCTACAATGAAGTGTTGATTAAAGAGTCTGATAGATACAAGATTGCATTTACCACTAAATGGGTTACCTATGCTTATTGTAAGATGCCATTTGGGCTAACCAATACAGGTGCTACATTTTAGAAGGCAATGGAGATGGCCTTCAAAAGATTGATTGACAAGTTTGTCTTAGTTTACCTTGATGATATTACAGTGTATTCTAAGAATGCAGAAGATCATTTTGATCATCTAAGACAGGTGTTCCGAAGATGCAGAGAGTTTAGCATTTCCCTTAACCCAAGCAAGTGTGTCTTTGCTACTAACCAAGGAAAATTATTAAGACATATTGTATCTGACGATGGTTTAACCATTGATCCAAAGAGGACAAAAGCAATACTTGCCCTCCCTCTTCCTAAACACAAGAAAGGGCTGCAATGTTTCCTAGGAGGATAAATTTTGTGAGAAGAGCCCCTACTCTCATGAATCCAAATTTTGAGAAAGATTTCATCCTTTATACCCTAGGTGGTGAGTCAAGAATTTTAGCTATTTTGACTCAAACAAATGATAAGAATGAAGAGGAGCCTATAGCTTTCTTCAGTGAAGGGCTTAAATAATATGAAGATGGATACAACTATGTAGAGAAAAGCCATTGTAGTCATCAGAGTTTTAAAGAAATTTAGACACCTCCTGTCTCATAATAAGATTCATTTGTTAGTACCCCATGCCAGTGTGAAGGATTTCCTTTTGAGAAAAGATATTAGTGAGAAAAGAGCTGGTTGGATTACTAAAGTGATGGAATATGATATTGACATTAAGATTACCAAGTTGGTAAGAGGGAGGGGGTTGTGTAAACAGATGTTATCATCTCAAGAACCTGATGAGGAAGCTGCTATGATACTGACAGAGCAATAAGAAGTAAGAAGTAGCGACCCAAGGAGTTGGATGGATGATATGATGAATTTCTTATTACGCAATGGATACCCTCAAGGATTAGATAGAACCAAAAGGATATAGTATAGATTACAATCAATTCCTTATGTCATAGTTGACAGTATCCTTTTCAGAAAAGATTTTAATGGAGCCCTTTTAAGATGCCTTGATACAAACCAAGCTAAAAGAATGATCAAAGAACTTCATGATGGTCCTAATGGTGGCCACTTCTCAACAAGGAAAACTACAATGAAGATCATGAGGGCTGGTTACTTTTGGCCATCTTTGTTCCATGACTATCATAGGTATGTAAGGAAGTGTGAAAAATGTGCCTTCTTCTCTGGGAAACAAAGACTTGTAGCTCTTCCCCTTCATCCTATCCAGGTGGATCAACCCTTTGCTCAATGGGGATTTGATTTCATAGGCCCTATCAATCATTCTTCCAGTTTAGGTCACAAATGGATTTTAGCTACTACAGATTACTTCACTAGATGGACAGAGGCAATTGCATTGAAGGATGCCACAGAATCTTCAGTTGTGGAATTCCTTTGTACAATTGTGACCAGGTTTGGTGCCCCTTCAACCATTATTTAAGATAATGCAAAGTCTTTTGTTAGAGCTCAGATTTGCGCATGGGCAGTTGACCACAACATTTACTTGAGCACATCATCAAACTACTATTCTCAAGGTAATGGTTTGGCTGAGTCCTCCAACAAGAACTTGATCAGGATCATGAAAAGGACAATAGAAGATAACCAGAGGTGTTGGCATAATAAATTAAAGACTGCATTGTGGGCTAATAGAATAACACCTAAAAGGTCAATAGGGAATTCATGATTTGTGTTAGTTTATGGTAGAGAAGCAAGGCTTCCAATTTCATTGGAGTTCCCATCCCTAAAGCTAGCTAATTAGCTGGAGTTGATTGAAGATGATGTCGTGACAGTAAGAATGGCAGAGCTGATGGAGTTGGAAGAGAAGAGATGTAAAGCCATGCAAACCCTAGAGACACACCATTAGCAGGTAAAAAGAGTTTTGACAGGAAGGCTAGGGTCAAAATCTTTAGGGAGGGAGATTTGGTTCTGAAATGGGATGCAGATAGGGAAAAACTAGGAAGACACTTAAAGTTTGATGCATTGTGGAGTGGTCTCTATCTGATTGTCAGTTGTAAGTAGGCCAATGCTTTCCAATTAAGTAAGCCTGGTGGTGAAATTTTTCCCATCTCAGTCAATGGGATCTATCTCAAGCCATGTTTTTGAGGGTTTGAGATTCCATGTACATAGTTAGTTTAGTTTCATTTCTAGTTTGTTCCCTACTTTTCCAAGAAGTGCATGAGCACAGGATTGTCTCCGTGAGACAGCAAGTTTTGAAATTTTTGAAGGTTACAGAAGGAGGTTTTCATCTTTGGTTCCAATTGCAGAGATAGAAGTTTTAGGGTTTTCCTATCAAAGGTAGGAATATGGTTTCACAGTATACATAGGATCCACATCTTTTTGACTCTATAGTCCAATGGATGCTTCAGGCCACTGGTCTTATGCATAGTAGGCTAGCATCCCCTGTGAGTTGCCAAAAATGTTACTGTATGCGTGAATATGCGGCCTCTGCTAACACACACACTTCAACATGGTCTTTGTATGTGGATTCATCCTAGAATGAACATGAGATTGTTCATCCAAGATTTACCCTGCAAAGCAACCTGTTGCCTTCTATCTAAAGGGATTTTGCTTGTTAATATCCTCAAAATCAAGGTGTAGGCAACCAAACCCTCTAAGAATGAAGGATTTAAGAAATGAAATTAATCTATATGATTATGCAGATTAATCTAGAATGGAGTATGCATTTAATCTAACAACAAGTAAAAGAAATTATACTAAATGTATGCATATTAAATCTATATGAGAATTAAACTAACAATGAAAATCTTATGAAAATAAGGAGCTCAAATGAATGCACAATCCAGCAGCAATTCAATGCAAATTCTCATTCAACCCTCCTTTAAAATGAAGAGATGAGGGTCTCTTAAATAGACTTTCTTGGAATCCATCAATGGTTGAGATTGATTTCAATCAACGGTCAAGATTAAAGGTAAAGTTTAGTCATAAAGGAAGATTCCCAAATTAATGGAAGTTAACTGATTTAATTTGAGTAAAATAAGGAGTTAATTGATTCAATTTGAGTAGAATAAGGAGTTAACTGATTTAACTTATTTTTGATCAATAGTGAACTGAAAATTTCCTTTTTTGAACTGAAAAGAGATTTTGGTGAGATATTTAATCTAATAAAATGAGATATGCTCTCATAATTACCTTTTCTATTTAATTAAATAATCTTTTAATTAATTAGAGACACTTTTCTTATTTAATTAAATAACTTCATTTAATTAATTAGGAATGGCTTCCCATTTAATTAAATAACTTTGTTTAATTAATTAGAAGTAAGTTCTCCATTTAATTAAATAATTTTGTTTAATTAATTAAAATAGGCACATTTATTAAATTAAATAAATTTAATTTCATAGTACATTAGCCTTAAGATATAATTTAATTTAATTAAAGTATAAATACTTAGTAATTAAATTAAATATTAATTAATAGGTTTAATGTGACTAATATGAGTAAATACTATAGGAATTAAATAATAAGCATGATAAATGCATATTAGGGTTTTTTGCATCTGACAATTAAGTCAAGTAGCAAATAGCTAAATAAGAATTTGCCTTATAGAATGGGACTTTAGGATTCATCAGAAATAGACTAGAATTGGTTGAGATGGCAATGAGCCAATTTTGGGGTATTATAGTTACATATTGTGCCCCCCCTCCAAATATTTGAAATTTAAATACTTCCCCACCCAAAATTCACTTCCTGATTTAATGCTATTTTAAACATCCCAGGAATATCAAAAAAAATTAAATGATCAAAACTTATGATTTATTTTTGCAGGCCCACAAGTCCCCATTGTTGGATCAATCTGGATCAACAGATGGTGCTATCTCGCTATGGGAAGTTGCACGTTATTTTTCCATAGTGACATAGCGCCTTTCGATCATGTGTTAGTGGGTCCTCCCTTTCCTCATTATTTCTCCAACGTTGGGTTTTGCTAAATCCATGCCGATCACTATGGTACTATCAAAAAATTTCTATTCCTCGCCGTTAGCAACATAGCACTCAGACAGAAAGTGATCCTGTAGCAACATCAGAAGGAAGGTGGGTCCCAAGTATACCCCGTCATATATCAATAACGAGGACTTGTCAGATAGGTTGGCACGTGGCCAGTTTCTATTAGTTGGTACACTGATAGATCATATCCATCTTGCTCATTGCTAGATCTCAAAAAATCAACGATGGGCGCTATCTCGCTATGGGAAGTTTCTCGGAGGATACCCATAGCGAGATAGCAACTCAGTGACATGTAGCGAGGTGGACCTATGTTCTCTTATGAACCATAGAGATGATGCTAGGTTGTGCCAAGTGGTTTCCAAGTGTGCTGACGTTGGTTCATCAGCCCAAAAGTTTTAAGGGCAAAGCGCAATAATTCAGCGAGTCTTCTCGATCGTCAAAGCTGTCTGGATCCATGGTGGGTGCTATCTTGCTATGGGAAATTGCTTAGAGGATATGCATAGAGACATAGCACCTTGAAAACACATGTCCTAGTGACTCAAGCAACATTGATAGTTAATGATAGCGGTTAGAATAATTCCCACAATCAGGGTTGAGCTGACACGATTAGTTAAAAAACATGGTCAACTCTAGGAGACTTTGTAGTGTGGCAAAAAGATAAAAGACTATTAGTCCACATGGCCCATCCCAGTGCCAAGATATGTTGATTTACTGACCTTACTGATTCATGAGATAGAAATAGGGGAAATCAAGGGTTTTGCATAAATCTGATCTTCATGATCGATTTCAACCACCCTGGAGTAAATGCAAAAAAAAGAAGAACACTCTACCACCCCGATCTATCTATCTACCTCGTCAAAGAATAGTTATGACATTGTTTCTGTCTTCTCGGTGCCCTGTTCCAACCAAGATCAGATATCATTGCATCTGGATCTATATCTAGATTAGATTTTCTCCATGATTGTTCTCTACAGGACTTAATGGCAGGTTGTTGCGAAGTAATTACTGTTGGAGGACATCCTAGTTATGCCTGAGCTATAAAGGTAAAATTTTATGAATTTTGAAGGGTCGACCTTTCTCTATTTTGTCTATTTTTGCTCTACAAATTCTCAGTGTAAATTCCCTTGTGCCTCTAAACTACATGATTTTATGTCTTATCTCCTTCAGCCATTGGTATTAAAGTGCGAGAATTCCTTGCCTCTTACTAGTGTTTTGTAGAGATCTATGATCTGCATGACTGTATCTCCTTGGCCTATGAATGATAATATAAGTGAATCTCTCTTTTCTTTTTTCATTCATCTTGTTCTTCTAATCTATATGTGATTATTAGATTAAAGCAAGTCTAAATGTGTATATCCTTAGTTTCATTCTGGTTCAATAGTGCATATATGGACAAAGTTTGGTCTAAACACTCTATTTTAGTGCATCACCTCTTTAGATTAGATTAGGTAGATTTGCTTTCATTCTCTCCTTCTCCCTTTTCCTCTCCAAGAGTAGTTAGGTGCATCTTGATAGTAAGAGGAATCTGGCCTTCTCCGAAGACTCAACCTCATAGTTCAAGTCCCACAGCTTGGAGGTTATTTCCATGTTTCACTAGGTTGTCCTCATGCATAGGCTTTGAAGTTGGATTCATGTAAGTTTGAAATGTGTATCAAGTGTAGTTTAAAATATTGCTCTTGTATTAGGAACTCGCTCATATGATAACATCTATGATCCTTAGATGTAGTGAGTTCTTGCCTGAGGTTATGGCTAGGGCATAAGAGGCCTCATGATGCCATTAATTGGTAGGGTGGAAAATGAGCATTGTTTGAGTATTTGTAGTTTTATTTATTTTGTCTTGCAAAGAAATGTAAATGAAACTTATAAAAGCTAAGTCTTATTATTTGATTCAAGCTTGTGTATATGACTATGAAAAAGAGAAGTTTGTGATCTTACATTTGTGATGTATGAAAGGTTTCCTATTTGAATACAAGAAAACAAAGAAAAAGAAAAGTAGTAGTTTTGTGTCTTATTAAGATTTATATTTTAAAGACTTTAAAATGGAAATCTAAATCTAATGCTCTTTTGAGTTGAAATAAATTAGTTAATCAAAGTTTCATTTCCTTATAGTGCAAATGTAAAATTTGTAAGAGAAAATAGTTATCTAAATCATGCCTTCCTTTAAAAGAATCTATGTTTTAATCTAGGTAAGAAAATAAGGGCATGACATTATATTTAGTATATCCATGCATCCTTTGAAGATAAATTGTCATTCTGAGTCATTCTATAAAGTTTCATTTTAAGCAATGTTCAAATCTTCATTTTTTCTTAAGTGTCAATCAGTGACAAGTAGCCTAGTTTGCATTTGAATATCTTGCACCCAATAATGTTTCGTGACTTTCCACTTTAGGAGTCTTTAGTAGTATATCAAAGAGCCTATGTTTCAGATTTCAAGTCATTTTAACATGTTTTGACTAAGTTTTGAATCCCTCAAAGTCAGTTGTTTACTATTGAGACATTGATGTAAATTGTTCAAAATTTTGGGAGGCCCTATTTGACCAATTGTAAATTTGATCCAGCTGACCAAAATGAGAAAATTCCTTTTCCATTGCATTCTAGAGGTGAGAGACTTGTTATGTTTTATTTTTTAGGCTATGACAAATCTATTTTATCAATTTTCAAATTGGATTTGAAATGCAATTTCTAAAGTTTTATTGGTGTCATAAAATGTAGATTGATCAGTACCCTTGTTTGGGATGTCATAACCATGAATCTATGATAGGTGAGATAAAATGGATTGTACTATTATACTCTACTCTAAAAATACTTTAAGTGTGCTAGTTTGAAAGTCTTAACAAATCTGTCTACACACTTTCCCAAGTTCATTCCATTTGCAAAAATCAATATTCTGCCATTTTTCCTAGACCTGCAAATCCAAGTACCCCACTTTGACTGCTCACCAAATGCGCCCAATTATTTTTCATGAGCCCAAAATGATTTATGATCTCATCATGATAGTGAACTAGTGTCATAGTTTTTGTGCCATCAAGTATCAATTTGACCAATTCTCGAAGCCAAAACTAAATGCATTTTATGGTTTTCTAACATGTTTGCTTGCAGGCAATTCTGAGAAGGAAAAATTGAAGGTCACTATATTTTGACCCAGGTGTTTTCATGACACAAATCTAACAAGGTACAAGAATGTGGAACAGAGAAGTAGTATGTCAGATCTTAGGGCCTAGTTTTTGGTTTCAGTTAGTTTTTAAAGCTAGTCAAAGGACTCCTTGGCACCAAATTGGTAGTCTGAAAAGGGTTGAAGATTGAGTTAAATATGATGGTTTTATGTTCAAATTTGGTTCTAATAAGTCTAATAGGTTTAGTTGGCTAGATGGAGATATAAGGTGTTTTAGTTCAAAAACTAAATTTAGTTAAACCTACTTTGGCATCTGACTAACTTCACCAGACTGATAAAATCTTGGTAGATTGAGGGTGTTATAAATTTAAGGAATTGAGAATACTAAAGGTCAATTGTTTTCTAGTACTACTCCATTTTTAAGTTTGATATCATTACCTTTTCATAGCTTATATTTTGCAATGGTAGAGGGTGTTTTGAATGCATGATGTGCCCAAGTGGAATCCTATCCCAAGGAAGAGGCTCTCATTAATGTCATGTTGACTCTAGTCAAAGTGAGAGAAAAACATTGCTTATTTCCCTTTCCAGTCAACATTTCAAACTATGATCTTTGTGGATGTTGGTGATTTGAATTTTGATAATAGAATTGGCATTTTAGACTGATTTTTTGAAGAGGCATCAAAAGCCAAATAGGAGAGCACATGCTAAACTTTAATAACTTAAGGATTTCAAAAGATGTCAAAAAGGGGGGTTTTTGCTAGGTCTTTAGCAAAAAGATACATTGATAGGCTATTTTGGTAATGGTTTTTTGCCCTAAAAAAGTACTGGTGTTGAAATAAGATCATTCTAGTGTGGTTATCAAAAGTGATAGAGAGTGGTTTTACTTTCAGTAAACATTCTTATAGGTTTCCTCTATAATATAAATCATTCCATCAAGCATTTCCTTTGGGTACCTTAGAATTGATGATGATAAGAGTTCATGGAATATTGTCATTGATCTTCCCTACTTTAAGTATCAAATATTATATATTATGTTCACTGAATTATATTAAAAGCATAGCAATGATGCATTTTGATGCTTGTTGGAGTCATGGGTATTTCCTCTAGAGCCCCCCATTTCTCTTAATCTCCTCTTCATCTAGTGGTATTGTGATCAAATTTTTATTTATTCCCAACCATTTGTTTCATATCTTTTCTTTACTAATCCTACTCCCTCATTTATGTCATGGCTATGAGGGAGTGTATGCAGATTTACTAGTAGAACAAGGGAAGAGATTGTAGGCCCTTTTGGATGCCTTTAGCAATGTTGCCAAAACAAAGCATAGCAGTTCAAGAAAAAGGAAGGGTGCGATCAAGGAGTGGAGAAGTGTGTAAATGCATGTTGCCCAATTTTTGAGTGCACCATTGGAAGGATAGGGGTGTATGGCAATTATGACTTGAGTTACAGACCAAATCTATTTATCCCACATTCTTTCCATGGGGAAATTATATGCTTTTTAAAGCTTCCACACTTTATGAAAAGGAGCTCATGTGTGAGTGGCCCATATGGCTAGTTGGATTGCACTATAAGGAAATTTTGATGTGGACCACAAAATGAAGATGATGACTTGGACTATTAGATCAACTAGGAGGAAACACATTGCATCCAAATTGATGAATGACAAGATACCTACAAACCTAGCATAGAAAATAAGGTCACTACATGGTGAGGAGTGACACATGGTGCAATGTCATTATGTCACTAGTGACAGAGTGAGTGATGACAAGGACAATGACATAGCAACAAGTCACCATGTGGTGGAGGTGGTGACTTGGAAATGATAATGTGGCATAGATTATGAGGTGGATGATGTGGATAGAGGTGTCACATGCCATGACCTTGCTATGTTGTGATGGCATGGAAAAGTGTTGAGGTGTCATGTGACATAGCAACATAGTTAGGAAGCAACATGTGGCGCCTAGGTGGTAGACCTATATAGAGGATGCTAACAAGGCGGTATAGACCAATAGTAGTGTGACACATGGCAATTAATGTTGAGGTGGTATTTGTAGGTTGGATGCACCAAATCATGCCACATGGCACAAGATTGATGGTTGTCGCTACGTTGCCAAGGAAAGATGCATGCTAGTTAAGGATAGTGACATGGTGACCCAATCAAGGGTTGTCATGTGGAAATGGGTTAGCCAAATGTGGTAGCCTATGGAACAATGGGGTGGTGCCATGTGGCACCTAGGTGGTAGAGATACTAATAGAATAAGTGATGAAGCATAGCTTGGTGAATCAAAGTGTGACATGTGTCACAACTTAGTAAGACTAGTTTGACCTAAATGGAAGATATGAGGGAAAATTCAAAAGTGCAAAAATTTAATATTTTATTATTTCTCCTTTTGAAATCATGTACAAGTCAATTTAAATAAATAGAGATTTTATCATATGGTTTTGACTTTAGGATAAATTTAATTTTTTGCAAAGCAAATGCAAACCTATGAGTTATACTACGGACCTAATTTTCAAATGAAGAGTTTGGGCATCCCTAATAAGAAAATATGAGACTATCATATTCTGTTGGAATTTGGAGAGAACAAGAATTTTGTATTTGAGGTTTTTTTTTGCACACAGCCATGTATTCAAGTTATTTAGGGTTTTGTACTAGATGCCTATTTTTCAACCCTTTTTAGTTAAAGCAGTTTAGATCTGATTTTTGGCAAAGTGGTAAACTAGGTGAATGCTATAGGCAATAGGGATGTAGTTAGGGAAAAAAATTCTCACCTCCAAATCAATTTGATGAATGATTTATCAGCATTTCAAATGAATATCTAATGTTTTTATTAGGATAAGGGTTTCTCGTTAGTTAGAGGAGATGTTTCAAGTTTATTACACATAATGATGAGATCCCTTTCTGATTTTGGTCGTAGAAAGAAGAGAGATTATTTCCAAAAGTAGAGAGTGGAGATTCAAATGGACACATGACATTTCTAGATCAGATCTGGTTTCTTCTTCCTTCTTATATCTTTCTCTTTCTCTCTTTTTGTAAGGGTTCCTTTTTTTGATATTTTTCATTGATGTCATACCATGTTGGTTGTAGCTTGTCTTTGATGCCACAAGATTGGATTAAAAACTATATTTCCACCATTTTTCTAGCATTTCTCTATGTTAAGAATAGCAATTATAATTTCTTATAATAAAATATATTACACAATCATTTTTTGTGTGTATTTTGAGTTTTGGCATATACCATGATGTATTGGTTTCAAGGAGACTAATACAAAGCTTCATTTTCTTAGTTTCATTCTAACTCTCATATTCTTTATCTATTTTCTACAACATTTTGTGTTTAAGAACAAAGATCTAAAGCTCATTTGTAATCCCTTAAGGTTGTATGTCTAGATAGGTTTTCTATTGGAACAAAGAGCCTAGTAAATGCCTATTTGCCTTGATAGGGTTGTAGGTTTCACCAAGAGGATATTATAATAAGTATGAGGGTTTTTATGAAGATAGATGTCTATTTAGAAGGTGAATGGATAGGTCAAAGGTCTGAATGTATGAGTATATCTTAGGTATCCATCTATATGTTTTGACTTAGCTTATGCCATTGTTTATCATGCTCAAGTAAATTCTTATCCACTCAGTTTTAAAGCCTATAGGGTAAACTAGGGCATTTGTTAAACCCTTCTTCTCAACTATCTAAAACTCATCCAGTAAAATTTTGTTATCACATAGTTTGTCATAGGCTTGGAATATCTCAAGGTCACCTGTAGCCTCTATTTTATAGTTGTAACACTTCCTTCCATCCTGACCCATGAAAACCTTGGGTGCAATTATGGACAACGCATCAATAGGATCATTTTTTTAGGCTACCTTGGCAATGGGCCTAAACTAAGGTTGTTTTACTTCATTAATAACTAGCTAGACCTCATGACCTTCCTTTCCCTTGAGGTTCTTAGAACAAGAAGCCATTATACCAATCTAGGGTTTCAATATATTTAAAATTTTAAAAACTACAAAGCTTGGCACTCCTTACATTGACAAAATTTATGTTGAATCACTATTGAAATCGGTGCAAAAGGCTTCAAAGTTGTTATTTGATTGCTTTTGCACTCCTCTCATCTTTTCTCTATGTTTGAATGGCATAAAAATGATCAAAATTTGACCTTATACCCCTTAAAACCTAGCATTAAATGCTTAGTGCATCCTATTGTAAACTCAGCACTTGAAGGTTTCATCATGACTTGACTTCCATTGGATTTTGTTCACTCAACTTCCACTAGATTTCCACTTCACTCAACTTCCATCAACATTTCTCAACTCAGCATCAACCATCAACTTGGTCATTACTAGTAACTTGACATGTACTAGAGCTTTACTTGGCATTTGAGGATAACTCAGTAGTATTTGCAAATAAAAACTTCAAATTTTGACTTGGCATCTTTGCTCATGCTAATTTTTTCTTTGCAGTATTTTTTTTTGTCATGGGACTAATGTATGATATAACTTTGTATATCAATCCCATAAACCTATTCATGCTTAGTTGGATAAGGTGTGATCACTTGACCTCTTGGGTGAAGTGATCCCTCAACCTACTGTGTTGCACTCATCTTTCTTCTTCCAAGCCTTATTCATTTGCCCTCTAATTTGTTCAACATCTACTTTCTCTTTTCCTTTGTTGACTTCTCACTTGGGTGCCTTGGACCTTGTTGGGAAATACCTACTGATATGACCAGTCTTCAAGCAACTAAAACATGTGGTTTGGCTTAACCACCTATTGTAACTCCCTCTAAAATGTGTCATTATGAAATTTTTAGGAACATACTCATACTCCTGATAGTAATGACAACTATACATGGTGCTATAGTCCCAATTTTAGTGATGACCATGGTTATTTCCCTTTGCAGGGTGATTAGGTGTCCACATAGGCTTTGATCTACACTCAAATTATCTATGTCCATACTTCTTGTAGTTGTAGCAATGACCATAAAATCTTGGTGTCCTCATGCTCTTGGTTCTACATTCATGTGCTTGATGTCCTTGCTTTTTGCACTTGTGACAAAATCTTGTATTTTTAAGCTTATCATGCTGATGGCCATCATTGCTCCTACATATCTTAGAGGTATGTCCCTTTTTACCATAGAAATGACAAGTAGGTTTAGTGTTCTTACCTTTGTTACTCCTTTCTTCTGTAGTCTTGGATGATTCTCCTTGTTCAATGATGGTGTAACCAAGTCTTGAAGTATCATTACTAGCCCTTGGTGATTTCAGTAATTACTCAAAGTACTTAATAGATTCATTGGGTTTGTTGAATCTTTCTACTATCTCCTTATCTCTCCTCAATTCATTTTGAAATTGTTCATTTTGCATTCTCAAGGAGGAGATCTCAATGTCCTTCATGTTTAGCTAATGATGAGTATTCATTGTTTGACTTAAGGTGTCAAGTTGGATGTTTGAGATTTTTTCAAACTCAATTTTCTTCTCCTCTAGTCTATTGGTAAGATTTCTCTTGTCATCTTCTATCATAGCCTTGTCTTCGATGGCTTTCTTCTTCTATTCAGTTACTTCACAAAGCACTATGGCTTGTGTTTCTGGTTCAAGCTTGAGTATCCTGATTTCTTCTACTTGAGCTCTGTTCTTCTTCATCAATTCAACAATTGCTACATCAAATTCCTTGAAATATCCATTGAAAAAATACTTGTGTGATCTCAATTGCCTTGCAATGTATGTTATTTTCAGCTATGTCTATATCCTTCCTTCTTTTCAAGGACTTTCTCAATTCCTCTCTGGCTTCCTCCAATTTGTGTAGAGCAAGATGCACATCAATCACCCGATTGTCTATAATCTTCCCAAGTTTGAAGACTTCCATTTTTAGATCTTTTCTCTAAGCTATTAGGCTTCTCCTTGTGAGAACCTTGCTCTGATACCAATTGTTGGAATATTCAAATGGGAAGAGTACTTTTGAGAGGGGGGTGAATCATAAGTACCACACTTTAACCTTTTTAAATCTTTTAAAACAAAAAACTAAAAGTAAAATGAATGCATGCAAATCTATTATATAAACATAAAGTAAACACATGCATCAACACATGATACTAGAATTTGGTAACCTAGAAACCTTATAGGAATAAGAAGGTAAAATTGGTGTGGTGATGATACCCATAAAATTACTGCAGCAATAATTGTTTGACCACTTCTGATGGTCTTCCCTGTGAAAGGCCTACCCTGTTAAAGGCATTACACTATGTCAATAGTGGGTTGGTTAAAGAATTTACAAAAACTTTACATGAAGTGTCACCCTATTAAAGGATTTAGTCAACTCTTCAAAGGATTTACAAAATAGTTGTTAAGCTAACCTATCATTATAGAATTTTCACTATCTAATACAATTGCTAGATAGTATTAGAAATCTTTGACCTGATTGCTTATAATCTTTAATTGCTAATTTTAGTTACTTGATCTACTCATTCTAGTGTGATCCTTGCTTGATCTAATGTTTGTTCATAGCCCTTATTCTATTCTGATCAACTAGATGTGTAATTTCTGCTCGATTCACTAAGTCTTTGATGTCCTTGTTATTTTCCCTATTTTGCAATTTTGTTATCTGCTTAGCAACTTCCTTAATCTTTTATTCAGCAACATAAAATCATGGGGTCTAAGCTTTCTTATAAAGATTTCATAGACTTAGGGTTAGGTATGGATCTACGATCCATATTGAATCTTTAATTCTCGCTCATTCCTTGCACTTTTCTCATTGATTGCATGCCTTCTCCATTTTTCTTATTAGTTGCATGCTAATTGCATAGGAAATATAAAATATTTTTTCTTATCCTTATTACCCTTCAAAATCCTTGTATGTCAACTCAAAAAATGGTTTACATCTAAGTTTTTGAAGGCACGAACTCATATGTTGATTCTGTGTTACTCGGCACATACTACATTACTGGTGCTTGAGACATGTTTGATCCTAGTTTGCTCAATACCTATTACATTATGTCTTGCTTGGCACATGTATAGTTCTAGCTCACTTGGCACATGAAGCATTCTAACTTGCTCAGCATCAACTATGACTCAGCACCTATATATCACTTGGCACCTATATAATGCTTGGCACCTGAAGTCACTTAGCACCTATTGGAATTCTAGCTTGGAACATACTATAGCTTAGCATACATAGTGTACTTGGCTTCTATGTAGAAAGTGGTTAAGTGTGTTGACACTCAAATGTCAAAACCAAAATGAGACCAACAATCTCCCCCTTTGACATGAGTGTCAAAAACACTTAACTAAGCATTATTGGTATAACCTTATGTGTACATTAGTCATTATGCTCTACATATGTACAAAATTTTAAAAATTGTTCAAAATACCTTATAACTCCCCCTAAGTTGATTGTGCCATTTCATTCTTGCAACCAAAATTCTTGTGTTGATGTATCTAATACTCTTTGTCTTTTCCCTATTTCTATTTCTTGTACCTACTTGCTAAGTTGTTCTATCTACTCTGACTGTACTTTGCAAGTTTTATTAGTTCTCCCTCAAAACATTATTTCTCCCCCACACTATTTACACATTAAGTCTTATCTCCCCCTTTTTTTGGCTATCTACAATCTTTTCCCTTTTATTCTCTGAAAGAATGAATGAAAGAATGTAATCACTAGAATACTTAGTATTCTCCCCCTTAGTAATATCTTCCTTATTTTTGTTTCTCCCCCTACACATTATATCTATCTCCCCCTTTTTGATACTTATGTCAAAGGGTGCTAAGGAGTAATACCATATTTTGCCAAAAATGTGTTATTTACCTCCATTATTATCTTGAGAGCTACATCCTAATTCTCAAAGAAATATCTAGTGACTTATGCTGGATGGCAGTCTCTGTAGCAAGATGTACAAGTCCATCTAATGTAGAAAGATTAGGATCTTTCTTTTAAAAAGTTTCAACATAGACTTGTTCTTTATGGACGACCTCTAGATGTGGGGTAATGGAGGACTATATTTGCATCAACTTGGCCTTTATATTGGCCTCTTCACTTGTTAGTGTAGCTAATTCTCTTTGAGTGTCAAGCGATTAGGCAAAATGCTTCTCACTTTGAGTTGGATCTCTTAGTAATTGCATGCTAAAAATCTTAATATTTCTCTCCAAGCTCAATATCCTATGGCCTGTCTCTTGTGTGAAATTGGAAAAATCACATAACCTTTTGTACAATGAGAAAATCTTCTCAAGTACAATTTTGACTTTTCAATCTACTTGGCCAATTCAACTTGTTCAAGTGCTATGCCACTTGATATTTTCTTATTTACCTTTCCTTGAAACTTTCTTTCAAACCACTCCATAAGTTTGATGTTGGTATCCTAGTCTTCACTTGTCACATGGTCAACTATATCTAATAATTATTTCATTATAGGCTTTGACTCATCTGTGACTGCAAGTTGAAGGCATCCATAAAGATGTCCTTAATCTCATGTAGTGCTTGCTTATATTAATACTCCTTTTTGAGTATTTCTTGTCTACTCCTTCTATTGAATGCATCTTGCATCTATGTAATCTGCTCTATGGTGATAGTCTTTGAGTCATAAGTAGGTATGACTATGTCTTCATCTAACTCAAGCTCGCCATAGTGAAGTACCCTAGTCACCTTTGTAGAACTTGATCCTAGTGTGGAGATTTGAAAAGGTATGGCTTTAATGCTTGGCTTCTGAAGAGTATTTATAGGAGTGCCTATTTTTGGTAACTCTACCAATGTTTGTATTGTGGCCTGCTCCTCTTCTTTTAATTTATCCTCCTTGTCTTCTTTAGATTTCCCTTCTTCTGCACTTGGCTTCTGAGTGGTGTCACCTATTGCTATTGCAATTGTTGGATGTGGTGGTGAAAGCATTAAAATTTGAGTAGTAGTAGTTGTATAGATGAAATGTGGTTCTTGTGGTTTCAGCTTGTCTTTTTTTGGTTCTTCTACTACCTTCTATAACTCATCCACACTCACCAATATAGGATTTCTACATAATTGTGCCTATACAGTGGATTGGTGAAGGATCTTGGAGAGATCCTCTATAGTTAGGGGATTGAAGTTTTGAGTAGAAGTGTCAGGAACATCCTTTATTGTTATTGTGTCTATAGGTGTGATGGTTACATGAGGAGGGCTAGGAGGTGGCACTTATGTGTCTTGCACACTCTGTTCCTCTTGTTGTTGTACAACTATTGTCATGTCTTCTCCCTTTTGTGTTTCCTCCTCTTCTTTTTCTTTTTCCTCCTCATCTTTCTTTTCTTCTTCTCTTTTCTATTCTTGTTCTTTTCTTGTTTCTTTATCATCTTCCTCTTTCTTATCTTCTTCTTTCTTCCCTTCCTCTCCTTTCTTCTCTTCTTCTCCTTTTGTTGTTTTTTCCTCTTCTGTCTTCTCTTTTTTTTTCTTTTCTTCTTCCACTGCTTTGGCTTTCTTTTCCCTCTTACTGGCTTTAGCCTTATCCTCTTTTTCATCCTTTTCATTAGTCAATTTTTAGATTGTCTTCCACAATTGTGTGGACTTATTCACTACATTCTCAATTTTATTTTATAGAATACTAAAGGCTCTATATTCGGGTGCAAATTTGCCACCATGTTTCTTATTAGCCTTACTTATTTGACCTCTTGTTAGGTCAGGCATCACTTGTGCTAAGGTAGATTCTCTAATTTCCTTTTCCATTTTCAGACAATAATGCCATTTGTTTTCAATTATCTCATATAATTCCCTAGGCATGGTATTGTCTAGCTTTAGAGGTGTGTCCTTAAATTCAGCCATCATGGCATATATTGATTCCTCTATTTTGTTTTGATCTTCTCTACTTAGCTTGTTGAAATAAAGGTTTTCCAAATCATTCAAATTTGCATTCTTAATATTTTCACAAATTTTTTCCATAGCAGATTTGGGAAGATGGCTTACCACTTGGACTTGGATGATATCATTTGATTTTGTTCTCTCCTCACCATTAGTGTTTGGCTATGCTACATACTTTCTTCTTTTCTTTTGCACTTCACCAGTCTATTCATTGGCCTTTTTCTTCTCTTTTAATTGTGCCTTAGCCTTTTGAGTAAAGGCCTTTGTGGTAGCTCTTTTTATTGGTGCTAGCTTGGCTTGGGATGTTTCTATAGCCTTCTTTTTCTCTTTTAGTTTGGCTAGAGGCTGAGTTTTAGCCTTTCTCTTCTTTGACTCAGCTTGTGTAGGTGCTTCCTTGGTTTTTTCTTCCTTGGCACCTTCCTTCTTATCTTCTCCTAAGCCTTGGGTCAATTCCATTGGACCTTTCCTTTGCTCTCCTTCTTCACTCTCACCTTCTTCTTCTTCTTCTTTAGCATCTGTTACCCCTTCAATTTCTACACCAAATTTCTTCTTTATCTTCTTCACCATTTTATCCTTTTTCTTCAAGGTGGAAGCAGTTTTCAGTTCCATGTCCACCTTGGAACACACAACATCATTCTTCTACAAGCAATGTAGTGATTACTACTGAAACTTCATCCACATCTAGTTCATAACCTAAGGGTCTGAGCCATCTCACCCTTTCCCTGCTACCTGGATATAGGTATAGTCAATGTCAACCAAAAAGTATATGTCATTGATATGTTTTTCCACTAGGGAAACTGGTATTCTAACCCTTTCCCTCATGGATTTCTTAAAATCCTCAAAATAGCTTATCGTATGGGCTTCAAGTTGTCACCCATCTGAAACAATGTACTCATTGATTTGAGTCATTGTAGTTTTTTTTATATTCTAGTTCACCTTTCTAATTGATGGAAACTCTTCCAAGACATAAAAGAATATGCAGACAAGAACTGAACCAAACTTGCATTGAGCACCTTTTGACCTTCTTATTGCTCCTAAGTTCTCATTTATCTACTATAACATTAGTTCTACTCAAGCTTGTAGGCTACATCAACAGTGATACATGGTACACTATTTAATGCTAGATTGGTAAAATTTGTGAGATATCACTCTTACTGCAAAATCTAGAGGAGGATCTATTACAATATCAATTGTCATACCCCTCTTATTCCACCTAGCCCTTGTATTCTTTTTAATAACTTCTTTGAAATCACTATGCAAAATCCTAAGCCAATCTAGGGTTTGGAAACCTATAACCCTATGTACTATCCTCTTGGTAATATTAATTGGTCCTGTTTCTAGCCATAGATAACCGTTGTGTATCCTGCTCAAGACAATTCTTATCCACTCTATTTTAAAGCCTATAGGGTAAACTAAGGCATTTGTTAAACCCTTCTTCTCAACTATCTGAAACTCATCCTTCAAAATTTTATTATCACATAGTTTGGCATAGGTTTGGAATATCTCAAGGTCACCTATAGCCCTTAGTTTACAGTTGTAACACTTCCTTACATCCTGCACCATGAAAACCTTGGGTGGAATTATCGACAACGTATCGGCAAGGTCATTTTTGTAGGCTACCTTGAGAATGGGTCTAAACTAAGGTTGTTTTATTTCATTACTAACCAATTGGACCTCATGACTTTCCTTTCCCTTGGGGTTCTTAGAACTAGAATCCATTATACCGATCTAGGGTCTCAATATATTTTAAAAAAATTAAATTGCATAGCTCCACAATTGATAAATACCTTAGATCGACGAAATTTATGTTGAATCACTGTTGAAATCTATGGAAAGGGATACAAGATTTCTATTTGATCACTTCTACACTCTTCTTGTCTTTGCTTTGTGTTTGAATAGCATAAAAAATTATCAAAATTTGACCTTATACCCCTTTAAACCTAGCATTAAATGCTTAGTGCATATAGTTGTAAACTTGGCACTTGAAGGTTTCATCATGACTTGGCTTCCATTGGATTTCATTCACTTGGCTTCCATTGGATTTCATTCACTTAGCTTCCACTAGATTTTTACTTCACTCAACTTCTATTAACATTTCTCAACTCAGCATCAACCATCAACTTCATTGTTACTAGCAACTTAGCATGCACTAGAGCTTTACTCAACATCTAAGGAAAACTTAGCAGTATTTGGAAAAAAAAATCAAATTTTGACTTGGCATCTTTTCTCATGCTAATTTCTTCTTTGTAGTATTTTTTTTGTCTTGGGACTGATGTATGATATAACTTTGTATATCAGTCCCATACACCTATCCATGCTTAGTTGGATGACATGTGATCACTTGAACTCTTGGGTGAAGTGATCCTTCCATCTGATGTGCTACACTCATATTTCTTCTTCCAAGCCTTGTTCATTTTCCCTCTAATTTGTTCAACATCTACTTTCTCTTTTCCTTTGTTGAATTCTAACTTGGGTACCTTGGACCTTGTTGGGAAATACCTGCTGATATGACCAGTCTTCAAGCAACTAAAACATGCGGTTTGGATTAACCACCTACTATAGTTCCATCTTAAATGTGTCCTTATGCAATTTTTAGGAACATGCCCATACTCCTGATAGTAATGAAAGCTATACCTAGTGTTATAGTCCCAATTGCGGTAATGACCATGTTTATTTCCCTTTGCAGGCTGATTAGGTGTCCACATAAGCCTTGATCTCCACTCAAATGCTCTATGTAAATACTTCTTGTAGTTGTAGTAGTCACCATCAAATCTTGGTGTCCTCATGCTCTTGGTTCTACATTCATGTGCTTGATGTCCTTGATTTTTGCACTTGTGACAAAAGCTTTTATTTTTAGACTTATCATGTTGATGGCCATTCTTTCTTGTACATAATTAGAGGTATGTCCCTTTTTACCACAGAAATGACAAGTAGGTTTAGTGTTCTTACCTTTGTTACTCCTTTCTTCTGTAGTCTTAGATGATTCTCCTTGTTCAGTGCTGGTGTAACCAAGTTTTGAAGTATCATTACTAGCCCTTGGTGATTTCAGTAATTTCTCAAAGTACTTGATAACCTCATTAGGTTTTTTGAAGATTTCTGCTATCTCCTTCTCTCTCCTCAATTCATTTTGAAATTTTTCATTTTGCATTCTCAAGGTGGAGATCTCAACGTCCTTCATGTTTAGCTCATGATGAGTATTCATCATTTGACTTAAGGTTTCAAGTTGCATGTTTGAGATTCTTTCAAAATAAATTGTCTTCTCCTTTGGTCTATTGCTATGATTTCTCTTGTCACCTTCTATCATAGCCTTTTCTTCAATGGTTTTCTTCTTCTATTCAGTTACTTCACAAAGTATTATGGCTTGTGATTCTTGTTGAAGCTTGAATATTCTGATTTCTTTTGCTTGAGATCTATTCTACTCCATCAATTCAGCTATTGTTGCATCAAATTCCTCGGAATCTCCATTGGAAAATACTTGTGTGATATCAATCTCCTTGTAGTGTATTTCTTTTTTAGTTATGGCTATATCCTTCCTTCTTTTCAAGGACTTTCTCAATTCCTCTCTAGCTTCCTCCAATTTGCGTAAAGCAAGATGCACATCATTCACCTAATTGTCTATAATCTTCCCAAGATTGAAGACTTCCATTTTCAAATATTTTCTCTAAGTTTTTAGGATTCTCCTTGTGAGAACCTTCCTCTAATACCAATTGTTGAAATATTCAAATGGGAAGAGTATTTTTGAGATCAGGGTGAATCAGAAGTACTACACTTTAACCTTTTTAAATCTTTTAAAACAAATAACTGAAAGTAAACTGCATGGATGCAAACCTATTAAATAAACATAAATTAAACACATGACACCAAAATTTGATAACCTAGAAACCCTATAGGAATAAGAAGGTAAAATTGGGGTGGGGATGATACCCACAAAATTATTGTAACAATAATTGTTTGACCACTTCTGATGATCTACCCTGTGAAAGGCCTACCTTGTTAAAGGCTTTACAATGTGTCAATAGTGACCTAGTTAAAGGATTTACAAACACTTTACATGAAGTGTCACCCTATTAAAGTATTTGGTCACCTCTTCAAAGGATCTAGAAAATAGTTGTTAAGCTAGCCTATCATTATAGGATTTTCACTATCTAATACATTTGCTAGAGAGTATTAGAAATCTTTGACCTGATTGCTTACAATCCTTAATTGCTAATTTCAGGCACTTGATCTGCTCATTGTAATGTGATCCTTTCTTGATCTAATATTTTTTCATAGCCCTTATTTAGTTCTGATCAACTAGATGAGTAAATGTTGCTCAATTCACTAATTCTTTGATGCCCCTGTTGTTTGCCCTATTCTACATTTTTGCTATCTTCTTAGCAACTTCCTTAATCTTCCTTTTAGCAACATGAAATTGTGGGGTCTAAGCCTTCTTATAAAGACTTCATAGACTTAGGGTTAGGTATGGATCTATGATCCATATTGGATCTTTAATTCTTGCTCATTCCTTGCACTTTTCTGATTGGTTGCATGCCTTCTCCATTTTTCGTATTGGTTGCATGTTGATTGCATAGGAAATATAAAAGATTTGTTCTTATTCTTATTATCCTTTGAAATCCTTCTATGTCAGTTCAAAAATTGGTTTACATCTAAGTTTATGAAGGCACAAACTCATATGTTGATTTTGTGTTACTCGACACATATTGGATTATTGATGCTCGACACATGTTTGATCCTAGTTTACTTGGCACCTATTACATTCTATCTTGGTCGACACACGTATATTTTTGGCTCACTTGACACATGAAGCATTCTTACTTGCTTAGCATCAATTATGACTTGACACCTATCTATCACTCGGCACTTGTGTAATGCTTGGCACCTAAAGTCACTTGCCACCTATTAGAATTTTGGCTCGACACATATTGTAGCTTGGCATGCATAGTGTACTTGACTTCTATGTAGAAAGTGGTTAAGTGTTATGACACTCAAATGTGAAAACCAAACTAAGACCAACAATTCCCTTTTAAAGGCCAACCTTGTTAAAGGTTACAATACACACTATTAAATTTGACTTGGTTAAAAGATTTCAATCACCCTGTTAAGAGTGAGCCTTGTCAGAGGACATTAGACCATTCACTTGGAATGTCACCTGATTAAATGATTTACAAATGACTATTAGGTCAACCTTAATCCAAAGAATTTACCTTAGATTGATAAAATTGTTAGAGAGTAATAGTAAGGCTTTGATCTTATACAACTTACAACTTCTCTTGTAGATTATAGATCTCTATTTAGTCCTAAATTTTTCTTGGCTTTCATACTTTGCAGCTCTAATAGTTTGTCCACCCTTCAAACATTTATCTTCTTAAGCCTTCTTTCTTAACAAGTCATTGTAGACTCTTCTCTTAGGTCATGAGATGAAGCAAAACCCTTGACTCCTTGTCTTCCTTAGGTTTTCACACATGACAACCTTTCTTTTTGACTAACCATCCCTATAAATAGGAAATTAAGATATTTTCATGCTCATTCTCCATCATCCAATTTAGGGTTCAAATAGATTAGATAGGATACAATGTAGCTACCCCATATCTCATATCTCTTCTAGAAAATTTTCCTAGAATCCACTTTGAATTCGCCTAAAAATATTGTACCTTGAATTCTATACCACCAGCTCATTAGCCTTATCTTCCACCTAGTTCATACAATCCAAGAAAACAAAATTGTTAGCTCAAATTCATCGAATTCATGATCTTTTAAATAATGCAGTAGCTCAGCATTATCAACCTTCTAATGCTCAACACACACTACATTTCTCGACATCCACTATGAAATTACTCAACACAAACTATTTTTATTGGTGCTTGATATCAACTAAACTTTACTCAGTATCCACTATTCTTCTTGACATACACTTAGAATGGACTTTTACTTGGCTCGAACTAATTTTTTACTTGGCTTGTACTGACTTTTCTCGGCACCTACTATCAACTCATTCAAGCTTGGAAGATAAACTTTGTGTAACTTATTCTTCTAATATTTATTAGTGTAACCATCCTTTGTAACCTTAAGTAGATTATCAATACATCATGTCATCACTATCTCAATGATCCTTGTACTTCATTACATAGTTATAACTCAACTTTTCTTCTAGGTGCTATTGTTACATATTTTGATTAGATCCTCTTCATTAATCAAATAAGTGATATTACTTGAATTTTATAAGTAGTTTTCTTACCAAAAAATAGCAGGTTTGACATTAGTGACAAAACAATGATTGAAATACATAGTCTTTTTCAAAAATCTCCATGTTTCAATAATCTCTCTCAACAATGATCTTTTCAATCTATTTTCAACAATCTCCCTCTTTGGCATTGATGGAAAATAAAATTGATCAACCAAATCAACTAAATGGTAAACACCTTGTTAGGATTAAACCACTAATAAAAATAACAATTACATGCAAATATATCCAATAACAAAAAATAATAGATCACACAAAAAAAGAACACAAGGCACCAAGATTTAATGTGCTTCACCCAATCCCTGGGCTACATCCACCAAACAAAAAGTATAATATTATTATGATCCTATGATTACAACCTAATTACAATCTGTAATCCCTTATAGCTCAATACCGCCGCAAAAAACTAATTTTTGCATCACCATAATGAAACAATCCCTAACCCTAAGCCCTTTTATTCAAGTTTTTTTATGCCACTTTAGGGTTACAACATGTCATCCATATGTAATCCATACATCGACCACAACATTAGCCATTGCTCAAAAAAAAACTTTCAGGGCAATGCCTCAAACCTCAAAGAATTTATGAAGTATGTACGATACTTTTCTGATGAGTCACCACAAACTAATAATCTCCCACTTGGGGACTGATTAGGCTCCACATTAAACAACAATCTCCCACTTGGATATTGATCTAGTAGCTATACCACTACCACATGGGGCTCCCACTAGATCAAACCACCCTGCACTCTACTATTCTTTTATTCAGGTTTAGTTTAGAAGACCAACTAAAGCTGAGGAAGAGTTTAGCTTCTCCCTTGTCACTACTTTTGTAAAAATATCTACTGGATTGTCATCTATATGTATCTTGACTAGCTTTAACTGTCCATCCTCTAAAACTAACCGAATGAAATGGTATTGTAACTGTATGTATTTGGTCTTTGAATGCAGAGCTAAATTCTTTGCAAGATGAATAGCACTCTAACTATCCACAAGCAAATAATTATCCCTCTACGTGTGTTCCAATTCTTCCAAGAAGAATTGAAGCCATATCATCTCCTAGGATGCCTCTGTAGTAGCAACACACTCTGCATCTGTAATGGATAAAGCATTAACCTTCTATAACCTAGAAACCTAACTCACAGCTGCCCCACCAATAGTAAAGACATAACTTGTAGTACTCCACTTGGTTTCAATATCCCCTACCAAATCTAAGTCAACATAGCCCTATAAATTAGTAGTAGAGTCCCCAAAGTGTAAACACTTATTAGATATTCCTCTCAAATATCTGAGAATCCATTTGATGGCATTCCAATACTCACTTCTTGAATGACTCATATACTTGCTAATGACTCCCACTGGATGTGCAATTTATGGCCTAGTACATACCATAACATACATCAAGCTTCCTACAGCTAAAGCATAGGGTACCTTGGACATCTTATCCTCATCTTCTTATGTCTTAGGACACATCTTCATACTCAACTTCAAATGACTAGGTAAAATCATGCTGACAACTTTAGCATTCTTCATAGAGAAACAATGCAACACCTCAACATAATTAGGCTGAGATAGCATCAATTTTATGTTTTTCCTATCTCTCCAAACCTTCATACTAAGGATTTTTTTTCTGCCCCCAAATCCTTCATAGAAAATGCATGTGCTAATTGGTGTTTTAGCCCCTTAATGTGATCCATGTTAGAACCGGCTACAAGCATATCATCAACATATAAACATAAAATAATATAATTTTCATCATCCAACCTCTTAAAATAAACACAATGATCTAAATGACACCTATTTTAGCCATACTCATGCATAAAGCTATCAAATTTTAGATACCATTTCCAAGGTGCTTGTTTGAAGCCATATAAACTTTTCTTTAATTTGTACACTAAGTTCTCCTTACCTTTGACCTCAAAACCCTATGGCTGAACCATATATATTTCTTCATCCAAATCACCTTTAAGGAAGGTTTTTTTAACATCAAGTTTCTCTAAATGCAAATCTTTAGTAGCCATAAGACTTAAAACAGTATGGATAGAAGTCATCCTAACAATACCTCATCAAAATCAATGCCCTTTTTTTGTGCAAATCCTTTCACAACTAACTTGGCTTTAAATATTTTCTTACCTCCTTTCTCTTCTGTCAACCTATAAACTCACTTATTTTGTAAAGCTCTTTTACCTACAAGAAAATTGCATAAATCTCATGTCTTATTCTTCAGCAAAGAGTCAATTTCATCTTTTATTGTAGACTCCCACTAAATCTTAGTATCCACATACACAGCTTCATCATAACATTCAGGTTCACCAACATCAATAAGTAAAATTGAATACAAAGTGGGAGAGAATATTTTCGGAGGTCTAATTTTCCTTGTTGATTGTCCAACATTCACCGATGTGTGTGGTATTGTTTGATGTAGTTATTGCACATCATGAGGAATGGTTGAAACATTAGCTTTTGGAGTATCATCCAGCACTACATAATCATCATATTTCTTCTCATGTTGTTGCAACAGACCTTTGTACAACACTTTCTCATTGAATATGACATCCTGGCTTCTTAAAATTTTATGATTTTCAAAATTCGAAAGCCTATAACCAAATTCATTACTGCCATACCAAAAAATACACATTACTTTGACTTAGCTTCTAGCTTGGTTCTATTTTAAGAGTCTATGTGAGAAAATGCTTCACAACCAAAGGTTTTGAGAAAAGAATAACCCTCCTTCTTACTAGTCCATGCTTCCTCTAGAATACCACAACCCAAAGGAGTAGAAGGACCTCTATTAATCAAATATATAGTAGTATTGATAACCTCTACCAACATGTGTAAGGGCAACCGAGCATGCAACCTCATGCTCCCTGTGTGCTCCATTATAGTCATGTTCATGCATTTAGCCACTCCATTTTCTTGTGGAGTCCTTAGAATAATTTTCTATTTATGAATACCATTAGTTGATTAATAATATTCAAATTCATGGGTGCAATACTCACCACCATTATCAAATCTAACACATTTTAATTTATTACCATTCTCATTTTCAACCAAGCATTTCCATTTCTTAAGATTTTCAAATACATTAGATTTATATCTAAGGAAATAAACCCATAATTTTCTGGTTGCATCATCAATAAATGTAACATAATAATGAGAGCCACCAAGAGAAGATACCTAAGCCAGTCCTCATACATCTATATGCACAAGCTCTAATTTCTCCTTTTTTTTCCTTCCCAGTCTTCACAAAACTCACTCTCTTTTGTTTTTTAGATACACAACTTTTACAGAAATACATATTAACACATTTCAAACTTGGTAAAACTTTCTTTGAATGAAGTACTTTCATACCTTTCTCACTCATGTTCCCAAGTTTGTTGTCCCACAACACTGTATCAGAATTTACAACAGCTATTTATTCTCCCTACTCAACTGTAGCAATTGTTCCTAAACATTCATTTTTCTCTAAAATAATTAAAGTAGAAGAAACAATATGACCTATACAAGGATATAAGATGCCTACTTTCACACCTTTTGCTACTACAAAGGAATCTTTTGAAACCTTCCAATTTTTATCATTAAAAGTAAATACACAACCCTCATCACCGAGTTTCCCTACTAAAATTAAATTCCTACTTAACATTGAACATGTCTTACCTCATGTAGTAGCCAATGATTCCCATTCTGCAACTTAATCTTAATTTTTCCCTTTCCAACAATCTAACAAGGTTCATTATCCCCCAAATAAACAAGCACAAAATCCCCTGGACATAATCAATGAAATAACCTCTATGAGGTGTAGCATGAAATGAAGCACCAAAATCTAAAACCCATGAATCATCAACACTTTCTAAAGATAGAAGCAAAGCATCATGTTTTGATTTGTTACTTA